>AP028449.1:0-110000 GCA_036509395.1 Antheraea yamamai | reverse complement strand
TGCGCTCTCATGATATTACTTAAGGTGCAGAGTTCACTCCTCAACACAAAGTACGCTAAGCTATATGATATTATAATTTTTGTATTAGTAGCTTTACTTAGCAATATGCAACAGGTACGGCTTGTTAGATATGTAACTAGATGTTGTAAAACATAACTAAACAAAACGTCGCGTCCTTTGTGACGTATGAAATGTCAGATACAACTTCCGTCTCCTTTAGCTTTGCTGTAAGTCATTGTTGCATGAACTAATATACAAATCTAAAACAATCGTGTGTTTATATTACCATACTCCGCGTTTTCTCTAACAAGGCCGAGTCCGAGTCGCAACCCTATGCATACGTGCAACCGCTGCACCGAGCAACCCGTTCCTCACACAGACACATATAAACATAGTAATACATACATTACATATGTATTGCATATTCTACAAAACATATATTTCAATATCAAAAGAAGCCGAAATCTTTTTTCGGTTTTTAGCCAAAACTGTAGATTACATAGTAAGAATAACATACCATTTTAAACATTATTAAGTAGTTATAATTAGGTATGATATACAAGTAGATAATTTCCAAAATAAGAGTGGAAAGGAGGTTTGATTTTCTAGTATTTTAGTTCTCGTTCTTAAATTTTATTGCTTATATAGTAAATATTTACATTTTATAATAGGTATTTACCTATGAAATTGCCGTTCTGCAGTACTGGCCATTTCAAATCAAAATAATTTTTGTTTGGCTAAGAATTCTAATTTCAAATTAATTTTATTTAAAAAAAATGGAATTCTTTTTCCAAAAGTAGTCATTTGTTTATTGATTAGTGTTACATTTTCTTCGCATTTCAATCTTTTTTGTCATCATAGATACGTTAAAAATTCGAGTAATTATGGAATATGAGTACCGTCGTGGCAGCAACGCGGCATAAGCGGCACGCAACATCAACGACGTTTACGGAGCTACCACTACAAACCAACGCACCACCTGTTATTGGTTTGCTCGCTTCCGTTCTGGGAATTTCGACCTGAAAAATGAACCTCGCGGTGGTCCGAAGAATTTAGTCGACAATGACGAATTAAAGGCGATTGTGGAAGCTGATGATAAACAATCTACGGCTGAATTAGCATCAGCTTTCGACGTTAGCGTCAAAACAATATTGGTCCATTTGCGTCAAATTGGCAAGGTAAAAAAGCTTGACAAATGGGTGCCCCACGAACTCAATGATCGCCAGCGCGAAGTACACGTCGAGCCTTGCACTGCTCAACAGACACACAAATGAAGGAATTTTGAACCGCATTGCGATGAAAAATGGATTCTGTTTGATAACCGCAAGCGCTCAGCAAGTTGGTTGGATCCTGGTTCAGCACCTAAACAATGCCCTAAACGAAAACTTACCCCTAGAAAAGTGATGGTCACTGTTTGGTGGTCTAGCGCCGGTGTGATTCATCACAGCTTCTTACTAAACGGGGTGAGCATTACTGCAGATGTGTACTGTGAAGAACTGAACACAATGATGGAGAAGCTGGCACATCTCCAACCAGCATTGGTCAATCGCTCGTCTCCGCTGCTCCTGCACGACAACGCGCGACCTCATACTACACAGCAGACGGTCTCCAAGTTGCAAGAACTGGGGTTGGAAGTTCTCAGTCATCCGCCCTACTCACCAGACCTTACGCCTACAGACTACTACTTTTTCCATAATTTGGATAACTCTCCTTGGCGGGAAAAAAATTCAATACCCGAGAGGCAGTACAAAATGCCTTTGAAGAATTTGTTGCCTCCCGTCCAGATGATTTCTTTAAGAAGGGCATCAATAAACTGCCACTGCGTTGGCAAAAATGCATTGATTGCATGGGTGATTACTTCGATTAATACAAATAAAAAATACATGAAAAAAAAATCGTTTAAATTTTTTCATACAAAACGGCAATTTCATAGGTAAAGACCTAATATAATTCAATATGTATTTTGCTAGTACTATGATTAATTGTAATTCGACTTTTTGTATTTAGCGCTAATGCCCTAAAGTCTTAATCCCAAGGAGGGTTGATGGCAGGCAGACGGCCGATCGTAAAATTAATCCAAATCATACTTCACAACAAGACAAGCATCAAAAGGGGATCAGGTTAGAAATAATAGGTTATTAATAGGTTAAATTAGAAAGTAAGAAAGGAATTCGGAATGTAAAGTTGAGATTTGCGTGTTGGAATGTGGGAACAATGATGGGAAAGGGAAGAGAATTAGCGGATGTCTTATAAAGAAGATGCATAAATGTGGCTTGTTTGCAAGAGACGAAATGGAGAGAGACAAAAGCGAGAGAGATTGGTGTTGGATATACATTTTACTACTGTGAAAGTAACAGTAAGAAGAATGGCGTAGGATTTGTATTAGACAAGGAGTTTAAAAAATGTGTGACGGACGTAAAAAGAGTAAATGATAGATTAATATTGGTGAAATTATTGATAGAACAGATGACGTTAAATAAAATAAGTGTGTATGCGCCGCAAGCTGGATGTAATGAGGCTGTGAAAGAGAAGTTTTGGGAAGATTTTGATAGGGTGATAATGGATATTTCATAGAATGAGGATGTTTACATTACTTTACAAAGAAGGTGATAACCTCACTCAAGCTGCAGTTGCTTTCGATTTTGCAATAGCTACTCCTTTTTTTCAGAAAAGAGACTAGAAACTAATCACTTACAGTAGTTGTAATCACACTACCCAAATTGATTATTTTCTCTTACGAAGAAATAATATTAAAATAGTGAAGGATTATAAAGTTTTGCCTGAAGAGGTATTAGCGACTCAACGTGGTTTATTAGTGTTAGATTTAAAAATAAATTTAAAACTGGCCGGAAATATTTACAAACCTCCACCCAGAATTAAATGGGATCTAATGATGAAAGATGAATATGCCAAAGGATTTAGGACCAAAGTTGTCAATAAAATGATAGAAATGAAAAAGATGGAAACGAAAACAGCTAATGAATATTGGAATGAAATGGCGACATGTATGAGGAATGTAGCGAGAGATGTCTTTGGTGAAACGAAAGGAAGACAAAAGATAGATAAAGACACTTGGTGGTGGAATGAAGAGGTACATAAGGCTTTGAAAGAAAGAAGATAGCTTTTAAGGAATGGAAATGTATTGAAGACCGGGATAGCACGGTTAAAGAAAATAATAGAATAATGTATGCAGAATGTAAGAGAAATGCAAAAAGCGCGATAGCTATTGCTAGAGCCAAAGTACAAGATAAATTGTACCAATCACTGGAGAGCTCACAAACACAAAAATATTTGTATCGTTTAGCAAAAGCTAGAGAGAAGAGTGCAAAAGATATTACACACGTTAAATGTATAAAAAACGATAGAGGAAAAGTTTTAATGAATGATGAAGACATAAAGAGTCGTTGGAATAGATATTTTGAAAAACTGATGAATGAAGAAAATGAAGAAAATGAGTTCGAGACTGTACCGTTAAATTTAGGCGATATACAAGAAATAAGTTAGAATGAAGTAAGAAAAGCTGTGAATGGTATGGAAAACGGAAAAGCCGTAGGGCCAGATAGCATACCTATTGAAGTATGGAAGTTTTTAAAAGTAGATGGATGGATGTGTCTGACTTTATTTTTTAATAATATGTTACAAAAAGAAGCGATCCGAAAGGAATGGTGCAATAGCATAATAGTACCTATCTTTAAGAATAAGGGTGATGTGCAGGACTGTAACAATTATCGAGGAATAAAGCTCATGTCACACAGTATGAAGGTTTGGAAAAGAGTGATAGCGAGATGAATAAGAGATAAGACTGAAGTCACACAAAATCAATTTGGGTTTATGCTTCAACAAGCGACAATAGATGCCATTTTCGCACTTGGGCAACTGTGCGAAAAATACAGACGTGTACATAAGAACTTGCATACGGTGTTTGTTGATCTGGAGAAGGCATATGATCAAGTACCCCGAGATGTTTTGTGGTGGGCTTAGAAAAAGAAAAGAGTGCCTGGGAAGTACCTACAGCTTATTCGTGGTATTGGCTTGTACGGTCAAGCCAAAACACACGTGTGATCCGAAGCTGGAGTTACCGATGATTTCAATGTGGCTGTAGGTTTACAGCAGGGATCAGCTTTGAGCCCTTATTTATTTATTCTTGTTATGGATGCATTAATATCAGACATACTGGAGGATACACCTTGGTGTATGCTGTTTGCTGATGATATTGTTCTTATCAGAGAAGATGTTGCCGAGGTCCAGAGAAGACTTGAAAAATGGCGAGAAAAACTGGAGAATGTGGGTTTGAAAATTAGTAGAACAAAAACTGAACATTTGTTTGGCGACTTTGGTGGTACATGTAGTTTTTCTCCTATAGCCTTAAAAGGTGTATGCTTACCAGCCTGCCCCATTTTTCGGTATCGTTCATTGATACAAAACGACGGTGGCATTGATAAGGACGTGAGGAATAAGATAAATGTAGGATGGATGAAATGGCGAAATGTGTCTGGGGTAGCGTGTGATCCACGAATGCCTTTGAAACTCAAGGGGAAGGTTTATAAAACTATGATAAGAACAGTCATGCTGTATGTATCTGAGTGCTGGGCTACGAAAGAGACGGATGAGAGAAAATTACATGTGGCAGAGATGCAAATGTTAAGCTGGATGTGTGGTGTGACTAGAATGGATAAAATTAAGAATGAGTATATCAGAGGAATTTTGAAAATAGTACCAGTTACAGAGAAGTTGAGGAGTAATAGGTTAGCATGGTATGGGCATGTCGTGAGGAGAGATGAAAACCATGTAACTAGAAAAGTGTTGAGTATGATTGTGGACAGATATACGAGTAAAGGAAGACCGAAAAAGGTATGGATGGACTGTATGAAAAATGATATGTGCGTAAAAGGTGTGAATACTGAGGTGAAATTTGACAGGAGAGAGTGGAAAAAGAAAACATGTTGTGCCGACCCTACTTATGTGGGATAAGGGTAATGATGATGATGACGATAGATAATTTAATCTGTTGAAGAATCCATCATCTTTGGCAGAATTGTATACTAAGTTTTTTATGGGAACTGTTATTTCTACTCCCAATTTATGTCTTTCAACAGCATCACATGAACCTGTACGAGACCTACTGCGGGGCCACAGATAACTTTCCAAATAAAGGTATGATTATTTGGATTTATTTGGTGATTTTATCATCACAACGCTAGCCCACAACGTATTGGTGATTTCAATCTCCGACATATCCACTGTTCTATATTTCCGCAGATACGGTGGTACTACAAGAAACATTTCTCAGGTTCAGATTTCCTCACGATGTTTTCCTTCACCGTCAGCCGATAGTGTTACCAATTTAAATTAGTAAATGTACGGCAATTCCAAAAAACTCGTTGCTACATGCCGGGGTTCGAACCTGCAATTAAACCACTCGACCACCACTACTTATTTACGTATTTAGTTTACTCCAAACCAGCAAAACCTCTGTAATAGCACGAATTCACTCACCGTATTTCTGGAAAGTTCCGCTTCCCGTCGATTATTTTATTGAAGGTCGTGGCACAATCTATATATATTTCAATTAGGTAATTCTTGCAAGTTAGTTTATTCATGCGCAATAGCAAAATACTAGTTTTTCTGCTCCTCACTATCGAACAGTCGAGAATGTAATGAGTTAAAATGACAATCATTTGACCGTATGACCTATTTTAAGAATCGGGATGTACCTTATCGCGACTCTCCATTACTACTGACCGTTTTGTAAGTTCAATGCCAGATCTAGGAGATCTGTCACATATTCTGCATTCTCAGGAGTATACATGAAAGAACATTACAATTACATCAAAGGTGGAAATGTTAAGTAAATGGGGAGCCACGAACAATCTATGCACATTATTCAATTAGCCTTTATATAAAAGTGAAATAAACCTAGTTTAATAACACATATGTAAATGTTATCTAGTAATATTTATTTATTTGATGAGACGGTTCCACTGAAAGCATATTAGAATAGTTTAATTATCACAAATGTTCATTACTTAATGCAACTTAGAAAAACGCAGCTGTCATGCGACACTTGTTCGCCAAGGATTAGAGCGCCAACATCGTGTTTATGTGAAACACCGCTACGGGCGCAAATTTATTGTCATCACTGTGTTTTCTTGACTACCTGGCAAACTGATTCCGTATCGGTGGATATCAACAATTGTTGGAGCAATCCAAGGAACGTGTTTGCTACAGCCCAAAATTGAGTGTTGAACATCATAACTGTATTGTTAGTTTAGCCAGAGTAACCAAGTTACCAGCTGTTTCAATTGAGTGCGAAGGTTACAAAAACAGTTTAAAAATGTCAATGTCGTCAGTTTGATCGTCCAAAAATATTTTATACTATTTTACATCTCAATTATGAAATTATGTTGTGCGACCTTTAACTATAATAAAAACTATATATAAAGATATAGGACATATTTTACAGAATCTATATACTTTTATTGATATGCACTATACAATTATTACAATACCATATATACTAAGTCTGGCTATAAATACTGTTACAATTAAAAATAAACAAATTTGAATTTGGAATCTGTCATTTTTATATGATTATTCATTGAATTTTCGCATTTTGGCGCCAATACATTGTATAATATTTTGCGATATTAAAATGGAGTGGGATGATAAAGAGAACCGAATCGTTGTGATTGCATTACACAAAGTAGGTATGGAGCGAAATGTAATATTTAAAACTCTCCATACGCTTGGTATTAGTAAAATGTTTGTGTACCGGACTATTAATAGGTACAATGAGACCTCCTGTGTTCGTGACAGAAAAAGATCTGGCCGTCTACGTAGTGTTCGTACGAAAAAGGTGGTCAAAGCAGTAAGGAAAAGAATTCGAAGAAATCCTGTCTGTAAACAAAAGATTTTATCTTGGGAGATGAAGATAGTACCTATCGCGTGTTTTCAAAGATGTCGCATATTTTAAAAGATGACTTAAGACTTGCAGCTTATAAGAGACGTACTGGTCATTTCTTAACTGATAATTTAAAAAAGAATAGGGTGGTAAAATCAAAACAACTACTGAAACGGTATGCAAAGGGAGGTCACAGAAAAATTTTGTTTAGGGATGAGAAAGTTTTTACAATTGAGCAACATTTTAACAAACAAAATGACCGTATTTGTGTGCAGAGCTCTAAGAAAGCTTCGCAATTAGTCGACGGAGTGCAACGTGAGCACTATCCGACTTCAGTGATGGTTTGGTGGGGTATTAGTTGTGAAGGAGTGACTGAGCCATACTTTTCTGAGAAAGGTATCAAAACATCAGCACAAGAGTATCAAGATAGCATTCTTGAGAAGGTAGTGAAGTCCCTTAACAACACTGTGTTCAATAACCAAGAATGGTCCTTCCAGCAAGACTCGGCGCCCGGTCATAAAGTTTGGTCTACGCAGTCTTGGTTGGAAACGAACGTTTCGGACTTCATCAGAGCTGAAGACTGGCCATCGTCTAGTCCCGATCTTAATCAGCTGGATTATGATTTATGGTCAGTTTTAGAGAGTACGGCATGCTCTAAACGCCATGATAATTTGGAGTCCCTAAAACAATCCGTACGACTAGCAGTGAAGAATTTTCCCATGGAAAGAGTGCGTGCTTCTATTCATAACTAGCCTCAACGTTTAAAGGACTGTATTGCAGCCAATGGAGACCACTTCGAATAAGCTTTTTTATATTTTAAATTGTTTTATATTTATGTATTCAACTAACACACTGTAAAAGTAATAAGTGATGTTTGCAATAGAAAATATTTTTTTTCTTTGTTTCAGTATTTAGTGCAAGACTAGGTATAGTATATTACACATATACATACATACAATACAGAAATACAAATTATAGAAGTCGGTCGCATGAAACAAGTTAGCATTTTTTTTTGACGCAAAATATGCATTATAAAAATTGTATAGAGTCCATGTTTTATTTTACATTAATCAATAGCATCTGTTAGACAATGTGTGCGCGTTGTCGCATAGCGTGCGGTGGACGCTCGCCCTTACTATATTGTAAGAACAGATGTCTCCAAGTAAAAGAAAGAATATGCTGAATAACTTTTATATTTCTTTGGAAAGATTTTGCTGCTTCAATATTGTGTCTCATTCAGTAAAGCTGTGTTGCTTTGCGATATTCATATCATATTTTTCAAACATAAATAAATACTTAAGCAATAATATAAGATGCCGTTCGGAGCTCTCACGTACATGGTTGATGGATATACCTTATATAACTACATAAAAAATGTATATGCGTAGTTGAAACTCAATTAGGCTAAAATATAATATAGGACTTAATTTGAAGAGTCGGTTTAGACCGAGGCCACCGAGTTTAGCAAGCTGACTGCATCACGGCTACCGCTCTAATCTCAAGTAAAAATATTTTTACGAGATTGCCTTCGTGTAATATACACGATATATATGTTGAATTGTGCTAGTTATGTCAGCGAAGTGTATTCACATACAGTAGGTTAATACAATAGACGATGTTGCCAACATCTCCTCATGGGGAAAACTACATATGTAATTAATTTGCTTCGAATACAGTGAGAAGCGTGAGAGAGAGCGCGCCCTCCACCGTACTGTGAGGTAACGGCACCTCTCATTACTCTGCGCTTGCCTCATCGCTATGTATGCATATATCAAATATAATTGCACTCCCCGCAGTTGATGTATTTGCTAACGTATCAACATATACAGCATATATACTTTAACAACACACCTTTACAAACCCATTTTGAAAGCCAAAACTGAACAGCGATAAACAAAATATTGTATAAATATATTTTTCAAATTAACATGTTATCAATTCCGAAGACTTTTTTCACAGCCGTATGCCACCCTATAACAAGTATGAGTTTTACAAATTGTCTAAAATATTATCTAAGTAAAGGATCGACTCGCTCTCACGAAAGTTTATATGTGGGAATCGTTATATTGATTTGCAAGTATACAGTTTTGAGATAGTGAGTGTACTGACCGGGTCCCTCGCCGTCATAGTGGAAGTCCTTCAGGAACAGCGTGCGTGAGTCGACAGCGAACACGCGGCCGCGCACGCCGTGCTGCAGCTCCGAGAGCGCGCCCAGATCCTTGCCGTAGTAGCCGGAATGCGATGCGCAATCTCTCCCGGCACTGATCACTCCTGCACACACAACACAACACGAACTTCAATCACTATTTGCAAGTAATGCGGTGAGGCTACGATGACAATTTACGTACACAACGATTTATATACACAAAAAACTTTTTAACAAAAAATTAAACCGCCGAAAAAACTGAAAAGCAAAAAATAATAAACATTTTTTTTATTAACCTTAATAACTAAGTTCTTAAAGTAATGTAAGTATACCTAAATAATTTTAAGCCGGTGCCAGAAAATGCCGAGCGTTTACGAAGTTAATGTCAGCGAGACAGCAACCCGAACGGGCACACACGTCATTACGAGTGGTCGTGCGTACTTTTGGGCATATAAATGCTTATCGCTGGAGATTTCACATTGCATTGTTAATTTTATTTAGTTATTTTTTGTTTGAATTTAAGATGGTTTAGTGATCTTTGTTCATTGATTGTTTGGCGCCGACTCAAAATTACTTCGGTATACATACATTAGTTTAAGAACTTAGTTATTAAGGTTAATAAAGAAAAAGTTTATTATTTTTGCTTTTCAGTTTTTTCAGCGGTTTAATTTTTTGTTAAAAAGTTTTTATTTTATATTTTTTTGTGGCTATAATCTACTAATTACTACATGCTTAATTTATTAGTAATACACAACTCAGAAACTGAACTATAAATCATCCCCTGTTTTCCTACCCTTGGGGTTGGTTTTTTTTTTTCTCAAAATGTATATGGGGCCAATTTCCCTTTCCTCTTTCCAATCACAAAATAATTATCAATGTCGGACTATTCTGTCTAAAGTTATGCGTGGTCATAGATATAATTAGTGAGTGAAAAATCAATCATTCTCTGTTTTCGTACCCTTAGGGTTGGATTTTTTTTCAAATTTTATATGAGACCACCTTCCGGGTATTGTCTTTCCAATAAGAAAAGAATTTTTTAAATCGGACTACTGTGTAAAACGTTATGCGTGGTCATACATAAAAAAATATATACATACGCGTCGACTTGAGAACCTCGTCCGTTTTTTTCGTCGGTTAATATACAAATAACATAATTATGAATTTGTAACGCTGTTATTTTTGACATGATAAGGAAAATAGTTTACAATTTTCTTATAATATTGCGAATACAACTGTCTGTGCATGTGAATTCAAACGTCTGTTATATATTAGGTCGAGAAACTATTTGGACAGAAATTATTTGTCTATACACATAATTACTTTTTTAAAGACAAGTTAATGTGCAGTTTTTGTACTGTAAACACCGAGGATCTAAATAAAGGTTGTCCGTGAAGGTACTCCGTACTTGTCAACGTACTCAGTACGTTACAACTCAGTACAACTCAGTAGTTGTTGTATGATAATATGTTGAAATAGCAGGTTTTCATTTGTCACCTGTAATATATGAATCATTTCTTGTCTATACAAATATCTTAGATTAATTGTAGTTTTAGTTTCCGTTTAGGTTCATCGAGAAACCCCTTAAACTGATATCTTGTTTAACCCGATAATTCCTGTGAGATATTTCTGTAGTACTACCGGTTAAACTTTACACAGCATAGAGTTGCGCGAGGCTTGCAGGGAGAGAGCGGGGGGTCACATCGTAACGCAAATGTCCGCGGGTCTCCTTGTACTAGATACCACAACCGCACCTGCAACCAGGCGCACAGCTTCACTCGTGCGTCGAAGGGAAGGTCAAGGTGTTGTAGTCATTGATTGATATAGTTAACTCATATGCCAGTTGCCGGTCGTGTTGCTGTACCTGCACCAACTCCTGACCGAGAACCTACAATGCCTGCGCTTAACGGAACGATACAGACCGATACGCCCATTATATGTTTGTTTTACAAATTGTGTTCACAATGGATTCTTCTCCACTCGACCTTTCTATTTCTTGAAATAATGTTTTGTTTGCATTATCACGGCCATAAGCGACACTTCTGGTTCGTGAAATTTCAATCGTTGCTAAAACAATTGTGGCCATTTTAATTTCCTCTTTCATTATTGTAACTTCAATTCATTTTATCGTCTACGTACATACTTCTTATGAACGAGTACAGTACGACAATACGACATCGTTTATATATTCTCCAACTAAATTAGAGAATTTTGAAAATTTTAGAAGACTTTCGGTTCGATCCTGTCTCGATGCGAATGGGTTGCCTCAATTATCACATATTTGATATGTAATCGCAATGATATCAAAGTACCACTTTGAGTGTATAAAGTGAGACGTGCGTTACACACTATTACTATCTCAACCTAGTGAGTGATGACTGGGTTCAATGAGAGTACAGACACACACACGCGCACACACATACGCACACGCACGAGTTACGAGAAAGTGATCTCAAGAAAGTATATCGCAGCCATAGACAGACGTATAAAAATAACTTCATAAATATTATCACTCAAAACGTGTGTCCAAGAAGTTAAGGTATATTTTAGCTACAGCAGTGCGTAATGTTAACTGTACGCACCGCGAATTCACGCGTCATAGATATACTGCAACAGACATACAGTCCACTGAGACAAGTATAAATTTCACATGTGAGTCAATTCAGAGCGGTTTCTCCGGTTATGCCGATAGTGTCTGTAGTTTTATAATCAGGCTAATGTTCTTAACACGTAGTTTTTATTGTTAGGTTCCCACTTTTAGGAACGTATATACTTACGCATTAAAATCTACATATATTTTTTAATGTATTTATGTTTATGTAAACGTAGTGTGTAGAACTCTAAGAGCATTTTCAACTCAAGATACGATAAAGCAGAACTATTCCTCCGGGAAACCTGAAACACGTTTGCCGCTGAGCGAGAAATAATTTCTGTGGGTGAGTGGTTAACAAGTGCTATTCAGCCATTTTATAGTACCCCGATGTATCTAGTTGGTTTACAGAAGAAACAGTATCGAGCCTCCTTCTCCCAATTTCGAATATAATAAGTAACCTCTTGCGAGCCGATACTCACGTGACCAACTTCGAGTTTTATTCTCTCTTTTTGCAAAGAGTATAGAGATAATCTTTCTACTCATACAGATCACCGAACCAAGCATAATCCTCAGCTCGCAGTTCGTTCCAACTGGTTCAGCATACGAGTGCACTAGACCAAATGCGTACGAGATCTGTCTGTTATGTCTTTACTACATTGTCTTTTTTGACTCTAAAAAATAATAATATGAAGAAAAAGTCTTTAATAAGATTTATTAATTGTTTATACTATTGACTAAGACAAGAAACCGGCAGTATATATATATATCAGCACCAAATTGGTATACGCGTAAATCAATGGCAGGTGAAGGAACGTTTGAAGGCGGCGCGGCGGTGCGTTGTTTAAACTAACTCGTTCGGAGTCGGAGAGCGCTTGTCGTGTCTCATCCTCCTCCACTAATGTAACCCGCTATAGTTTTTTAACCTTACTGAATTTAGCTAGTAGATACGTAACCCTGTATCCCAGCGTTCGGCAACGAGAACTGCGAGTCACGGCTTGCACGAGGCACGTTCGCTCACTCATAGCCACTAGTCCGATGATTAATAATCTATAGTTTATTATCATACTCAATTTATTATTCACAAGACATAGACATAGTCTTCATACTATGTTTGGTGGTTTGCAGAACTACAAAAAAAATTCTGCCACAACAAAATCGAAAATCTCACATTAACTCATGGAATCTCATTCTCACGATTCTGTCTTTCAAATTTAATTTAATAGTTCATGTAGTAATACGTCATCTATGTCAATATATTTTAATTTTACTTATAAATCAATACTCGAATTATTAACTTCACCCAGAATTATTTCATACCATATGATATTTATGTGAATGTATACAAAAAAATTGTATTCAAAAATAATACTATAAGTATTAGGGGACGAGAGGAGCGCGTATGGCCCTGCGTTGCGTGCTCTACAGTACCAAGTCCGTGCCTGTGCAGTGGAACACGTACACTTTCACCACAGAATCCTCTCACTTTCGAGACATAGTTGCGCGCGCTCGAGACACCGCGAATCGTTTAACGACGACAAAAAATCTATTGATTATCATTTACTATTAACCACAATCATACTTAGTGCTTAATTAAAAGTCATCAAAGCCAGATATCTTCTGTACATACCTTATTTAATGTAAACACCAAACAGTGCGATGTAAATATTATAATGACTGATGAATGTAAATGTTTCACGCTAAGGAAAACCGTACCGCGCGACACGACGCACCGTTGGTAACGGTGACTCAGTGGTACTGTATTCTGACACCACTTCGATAGAAGTAGTTTCAAACTATTTTGAGCTTTCTGTAAGAAAACGTCAAGATAAAAACATAGCATGGCGGTAGGGCTTTTTCTAATGCCCGCCTGGTTAGCTACAGCACACTACAACTCGCTACTTGAAAAACTTTTGACAAGGTACCTTGTACTTTTATTCCCGAAGCTACACTTGACAGTCAATCCCTCTAGGTGAATCATTTTAGGCCATATCGACATGTAATATCCAGTAAATTTGTGCACGGTGAAATGCTAAAAACCAAAAAGTTTGTGTGTGTGTTTACAAGTGAGGCTAAGGCTAAAATGGCTTTTTTGCAGCCATTTTAGCCTTAGCCTCAATCGAACGTCCGTAGTTGAGCTTGGCGTTTAAATTTATCCCGAGGTGCTCGAGGTTGTCGGTAACCGGTATGGGTACATCCTGGAGAATAAATAGGTTTTCGATAGAATGGACTACGATTCAAGGAGAACAGACACGCCTGAGTTTTCGTAGCGTTGAACTTAACAAGGTTTGCATCACCCCAGTTAGATACAAATTCAAGTGCCAAGTTCATGCGGTTGATTATAGCTTCTTTCAGATTATCAATTACTTTCCCATGAGCACGAGGGCCTGAAATGTAACTTTCTGTAACGGTGCTATTGTCGGCATCCCTCGGGTATGTGTAGATCGATAATAAATAGCAGAAATAGCATTGCAGAGATTACTGATCCCTGAGGAACTCCAGCATCAATTGCCATAGGGTTGGAAGAGCAACCATCCACCACTACCTGAATTGAACGTTCACTCAGGAAGTCTCTGATCTAGACCCTCAAACTGTCGGGAATTCCGCATGATCAGAGCTTACCCACCAGTCTTTCGTGCCACACTTTGTCGAAGGCCTTGGAAATGTCAAGAGATACAGCCAAGACCTCGCCATGTCTCTCAATAGCCTCATCCCATTTTTGAGTGGCATACACCAGGAGATCCCCAGTAGCTCTTTTTTGGTGGAAACCGTACTGTTGATCACTTAGGATGCCATTGCTCTCTAGGTATGTCATGAGTTGGTTATTGATAACTCGATCCATAAGAGAGAGAGGTGATGGCTATTGATGTGATACAACAACTACCTATTTGTTAAACTGATCTAGTACGTTATTTTAGTAAACACTTCATACCAATTAATAAAAGAGAGTCATTAGTCTCGTGCGTCACGCGTTACGCTGGGAACGTCGATGCAACACTCGCTTAGTTTTTATAAAGTAAACATAGTATTAAAACAATAGGTGTTTACATCGAATAGTGAATGTGATCGGTTAATCCAGTTTGTTTAACCTGAATCAATATATTAACGCTGAACGAAATACGGATGCGCTTGTTTATGGCGCTACATAATATTAGGTGTAATTGAAAACGGACACTACATTATACAATATACCAACGAAATCTTACTATAAAAGAGTCATACTTTATTTATTTTCTCTCCAACTGTATGAAACTTCGTGTTGATTTATTATTGTCATGAACAATACATACTAAAATACCATTGTTATTTGTATATAATCTACAAAACCTCTTTCGTAAACGTTTTAATGGATTTTTTGTTGTAAAGCCGCTGTTTACCTATTCTCTTGTATAATATAATATTATAAGAACATAAAATCGTTTTTAACATCAACACACCATTAAGGATTAACATCGTTAAAGATAATTGAGTTTACGTGACAAATTTTATTGCATATACTGTAGCTGTGTACAATTTAACCTTGTAACCTTGTTATAATGTAATGTAACCTTTACACAGTCGGATACTTAACTAAACAACATATTATATCTTATAAAATAATTATATGCGTGTAATAGTTTTAAAAAGTTGTTGAGCGTCTCTTCTCGGGGCCCGCGTTCCTGCGTTCCGAACGCGGTCAACACGCAAACAACTCGTCTCACAAAGAGAGCAGTGGGTCGTTTGTATACATTGGACTCTTGTACACTTTCCTAGTGAGCCTACGTCGAGTATAACTACAGTTACAAAATGCTACGTCGTGTTAAATCTGACTGTCAACTTAAATGTTCGATTCAGATAGTATGGAGACTAGCACGTATGACCGCGTTGATGTCTATTGTATAGAAATCTGATGAGAAGTCAATTCATTTTTCTTTTGTAAAGTTCATAAGCTTCATGTTTTCATATCGTAAGAGAGTATTTATACCCAAAATGAAAAACTCGACTAAACTGCGCATTAGAATTGGTATCAGATGAATCATTTATACTAACTTGAGTTTATACTAACTTGAACTCGAGAGAAGCCTTGACTTCCATGTAATAATTTAAACTAAGTGTATTACCATCTTGGAGTACATCTATAATTGACTGTATGCTTATTGTATATTTTACATACATATATACTTCACAGAGTTTGGTTATTAAACTTTTCACAGGTAAATACAGATAGATATCGATCTATTTGACATATCATTATCCATCATCTTCTTACCCTTATCCTTCCTAAATAGTCGGCATATCATGTTTTTCTTTTCCACTTTAACAATCCATCCTCGCCTTTTTCGCTCTTCCTCGACTCCTATCCGTCCGTCGACCTTCATAGTCGGCATATCATGTTTTTCTTTTCCACTTTAACAATCCATCCTCGCCTTTTTCGCTCTTCCTCGACTCCTATCCGTCCGTCGATCTTCATAATCAAAACTTTTCTAATTACATAACTGTCATCTTTTTTCATATTGTGCCCATACCATGCTAACTTTAAGTAACCCAAGAAACACTGCTGCACTGCAATGACTCGTGGAATCATAACACCATTTCCCAGAGTATGGGTCGCGAAACACTATTTCGAAATTGGGTGAGCTCTGTAAACTAGAATCACACTTACACCTCAGTTAACGGACGATCAACTACTGGCCGATGATACAGAAACCACTAAATTGGATGTATTCATTCCAGTGAGGTTAAAAGTAACTTGAAGTTGACGCCAAGCTATACTTTGTATTTAAGTACAACCGATTTTTTACATTTCTTTGTTGGTTCATATAGTTATAAACCTTTTTTTTATAACCAAGAGATCGTTATGGATTTGTAAGTTTTTTTATCAGTAAGTAACAGCTTCACAAACTCTGGTAACCACTGATCTACGACTAACTGTAAAGACCTGTATGAGCACAGCACTGCATTAAAATAGAAAACCTCCAAGTATGGGGTTATCATTGTATATAATAAATCGCGTGGTGTTCTGTAAAATCAACAGAGCGACTTTATACAAAACTCTCCGCTCTCTCCTTCCGTCCGGCCTTCCTGTAATCTGCTTGGTCCACATAAATATGTTATCGCCGGAATAACAACAAGCTTCGAGAAAATAACTTCAAAAGTATTTCTCTGTTAGGTTCAAAGACATTCCCCGGACTGGTTACGGTCGGAAGGCGGGCGTAGTGTGCGGGGCGGCGAGGGGGGAAAGCGGACACCGGTGCGGGTACCGTTGCCTACTGACCCACTGCTGATTGCGCGGAGTCAGTGCGAGGTGTGTGCGTCGCGTTGCGCTGCTTCGATCACAAGATGTACTCTTATGTAATAGTAACGTATTTTTATTTTGCTAAATATAAATAATCATTTTTGATTATAATCATACCTTAAGAGACCGCGTGTTAAAACTGAGAAACCTTGCTAATTTTAAACAAGGATTAGGTTTTCATAGTGGTGCCACTTTTGGACCACACCGACATTCAAATTCATGATTGTTCAGTAATAAACAAATTAGACGTTGTATCTTGACTCAATGAGCATACAATACTTTCTTTGAGTACAGGTTTATTCATACTGTGAGATTCAAAAGTAAATGTTCACGTGCATGTTTTAGTACATTACGACTGTGATACTTATACTCTTGTATCTCTCACGAGTCCCGAGTGTAAAGGCAACGCGACGCCGCGCGCCCTCCACCTCAACCACCACCTGACGGTACTACCATTCGATATATTGTTATTGACAAATTTTTATAACATAATATTAGTCCATATATACATAAATATATATATCTATACTAATACTAATAATATTATAAAGAGGTAAAGTTTGTGAGTTTGTGACGTTGTGGCGTTGTAAGGGGTAATCTCAGAAACTACTGGTCCGATTTAAATAATTCTTTCAGTGTTATATAGCTCATTCATCGAGAATGGTTATAGGCTATATATCATCACGCTAAGGCCAATAGGAGCGGAGCACAGATGAAAAATGTTTCAAAATTGAGATGTTTTTTTTTTGAGAGCTTCTGCTTTGTGTCAGCGTTAGGCCAGAGTAGTAACTATTACTACGCGTATACAAAGTCGCGGGCAGGGGCTATAATCTATATACTAATCTTATAAAGAGGTAAAGTTTGTGACGTTGTAGGGGGTAATCTCAGGAACTACTAAACCTATTTTGAAAATTATTTTATCAATAGAAAGCCACGTTATTTGTGAGTGTTATAGGCTATATATCACGCTAAGGGCAATAGAAGCGGAGCAACAATGAAAAATGTTTTAAAATCGGGGCTTTTTTTCCTTTTGAGAGCTTCCGCTGCGTCTTAGCCCAAAATAACTATTCCACGCGTGCGAAGTCGCGGGCAGAAGCTATTAACTAATTATATTATCTATACTAATATTATAAAGAGGTGAAGTTTGTGAGGTTATAGGGGGTAATATCTGGGGAGTCGGAGAAAAATGGTCGAACGAAAACGTTTCTTACGAACGCTGCCTTAATTATGAGATATACATGATTGAGTTCTAGAGAAAAGTTGTAGCTTGATAATGCCCATTACCGCCCAACGAAGTGGGCACGGGTCGGCTAGTATATATATATATAGGCTCGTGAGGGGTACAGAAATGCATTACGGTATGCGCGGGGGTGTCGGCAGATACTTTGATTATATACGAACCTTGACATTTCACACAACTTGAATTTTAATTTATATATTTAACATAATACTGTAGTAATATTTTGAGAGTTTGATTATGTCCAACTAACAATACTGGATACTTGGTACAGACGCAAATAAAACTTTTTGCGAATTAATTTATATTAAGTGGATACACTTTTCGCTTACGTTTTATGCATTTACACATGTATACTTATTCACACACGTACACTGAAACACATACACATAAATTAGCGCACAAGTATTTTTTATTAAATTATATTAAATTGTAGTATGTGCATTTAATTCATACGGTGGGCGTTGACATCAGTGATACAGTTGAACACTAGTACAGATGTCAACGATAATTACTATTGGTACGATGATAAACTAGTGTACTTAATACATAGGTTATTCAATTAAACTCAGTGTCATAGATTAAGTAACTATCTTTGTCATTTGCTTTGTTTGAATAAATATTATTATTATTATTAAAGATATGCAGCTAATAACAAATAAAGGAGTAGATATTTCAATAAGACGACTATATACACGATAAGAAGCATTGACTATCGAAATATTTATCATTATAAAAGGAAAATATCCGAACGATCCTCAAAGCCTCTTATTATCTAAAGTTTAACACTTAGCTACAAACAACGCCGTATTAAACCGCATTATTGTAGACTCCAATCTTATACCGAGAGAGAACCCAACAGAGTGGCATCGAAGTGATGCGAGGTCAACACGAACAAGTCAACCTTTTCATAGTTGTAAGTAGACGAGTGCAACTTTTAATTGTCACCATTATAAATTATATGATTTAAAAATAAACCTACTTAAAAACATATCGCTTGAAATATATTTTAACAATATTTAAGTGTAAATTATGTCTAAAACTTGCATGATAAACAACGCGAGACAAACGAGAACCTGTGATGTGCCATAAGAGTGCATTATAAAGTATTTTTATTTGTATTGAAATCTAAATGTCAGTACCTGCCGGCGCCGGCGCCTAACACCGCCTCCCCAACCTCGTACCGCGTCGCGTAGCAGTCATATAGCACGCAACCTATAGCTAGCACTAAATACTCGTGTCGGCGTTAAAGGATTTGTTCAGTCTGTGTAAGTAGCTGTTCATACAACTATTCATACAACCCTGAACAGATTTCCAACCAGGAAGGAGGATAAAACCTTTCCTTACTAAGCTGCCACCATCGTTCCGGTATTATATTTTACTAATTGTTGTTAGGAACAATACAAATACATTTTGTTGAAGTAGTGAACTTCAACTAGGTACTAATAAAATTTCGTGAGTTTTAATGATATTAAAAAGATAAAAAATGACCAAAAACAAGTCACAAGATTTGTTAACGAAACATATACTTATGAAAATATATACATATAAATGTATGTATACAACTACGCTATTCAAATTTTTTCAAGTCTGCACATAATTTTAATTTGCATTCTAAGAGAATTTAAAAGAAATGCAACCATGTCTTCTCTACTCCTCAAGCGATAATCTACTCGAATAATATGTTTTAACAATTCTGTCGTCCACAATATTAATCGCATCGGAGGTATTTAAATTACAGAATTAAAATATAATTCGACAATTAGTTCGGTTTGATTCTGAAGGCAAGTACACAAATTCACAGTTCATTACAATTTAGAATTCTGTGACATTTAAATCAATTGGCTCACTCTGAACTCACTCCAACACTTTGAATATTTGTGTTTACAAAAAACAATTGGAAAACTATTTAAAAGTACTTGATGCCTGTGATTTCGTTCTCATCAAAACGGGTTAAGAAATTATGCATTATCTTTTATTGTTATTTTATCGTTAGATACTACGCAACACCAAAAATCCTTTCACTGTCTTTACCTTACCACTATTCAATGTTATTATTACTGCTTAAACCTCACAAAAAAGCTCACCAATATATAACCTCGATAATATTCTGAAAAATCTTCTACGTATTACTGAACTTCTCGTCAAAATTGGAAAAGTCATTTCGGTCATAAATCCGAACAAATAAAAATTTCTCTAATTTTATTTATATATACGGTTTATGAAATCATATCATAATATCCATAACAGTCTTTGAATTACAGCAGCAGAATTCATTATTCGATGTGACATTATATGAGTCAAGTGTGAATTCTTCCTTACTACAACAGAAATAATCGCACGATTCCGTGTTCTCTGACCTACTCACTCAAAAGTACAGCAGGTCCCGTTAACTACACTGAGATGTGCTTGTGCTTGCTGTGTGATTTGCTTCATTACATACTACCAGTACGATCTCTGCTGCGTTCAGTCAAGAAGGTTATAAGTTCAATCAAACAGACTGGGCTTCCTTGTGATAAACATTGAATATTACGATCGTGTCAACACTTTGAGGTTCATGCACGAATACAGTACATCATGCGCATGATGACCATCGCTTCTTGTTTTTATGTTTATGTATTGTATATTATTATGTATCATATGTTATTGTATGTATGTTGTATGATATGTTATCATATTTTTGCAGCAATTATTTTTGTTGAAGTTTTATCACTGTTGGTGTCATAGCCAAATTTTCGAAACTCAGTCATTTGGCGGCGAGTTGTTAAAAATATAGCCATCAGTGTCAACTTCGTCGAGATGATAAAAATAGAAGCATATTTAAATATTATGTGTATCTGTGGCAGCAAATCAGATCTCATCGATCTGAAGTAACTGTTGATCACGAGCTGAGACCGCGGCTGCTGCTCCGACGACTTTCTATTTTTGTATGTACATAGCGCAACGCATCCCCGAAGTGCACGCGCACTCGTCTCACCTACTTAAATATATTTAATATTATATCATCATAGTTTATACTCTCTAAAACCCTTCAAAACCGTTAGCTAAGTAAAGCTATAAATGACTCAAACACTGCACGCGCAGTTCTCAAATTAGGATTATTTACTGTGCCGTTCAATTTGCAAAATATTAAAAGAATCTTACAACATTTTGTCACGATTTTAACATACTTAAATCTGTGTTTTTTTTAAATTATTATTGACAAAAATCTTATATCACTGAAATAGGAGGGAAAAGCACTGTAAATAAACAAACTGTTAGCTTAAGATGATAACAACATACCGATGAAGAGTAGCGCGAGCGCCGCCGAAGACATCGTTGTCGCGTAACTCCTGCGTCGGGTGAGTACAAGTTATGTACAACTGCGTACGTGTATATAAAACGCGTCCGGCGCAAGAAGCAGCCGCCGAGATACTGCCGACTGGAGAATGTGGTCGCTTCGCGCTACAACTTTGATTCTCCGTACGTTATGCAACGCGACTCTTGCGCAAGTAACAACATCATGCAGTAATTCGCTTTTCGCTAGATTTAATTGAAACTTTCAAGTCAATATTTGAACATCGCAGTAAGTATACCACGAAAAAAAGAGAATTAATCACACATTAACTAGCTCGTATGCCACTTACTTGAGACACCGTGTCTGTTAAAGTATACGCACGGCGGTCGCTTACCCTGCCAACTCTAGTGAATGATTTATACCAAACTCTTTCTTCTAGGACTTTTATTGGAAATGTCTTTATCTCTGATTCAAATGTATAAATAATACCTAAAAACTATATTATTTTGCAGCTTACTTCAATGAGATATGCAGTAATAATAACATTTAATACATATAATTTTAATAATACTTCCAACATAGCTAATCCACTTTACCACAAATTCACTCTCACCGATTACCAAAGCCTTAACGTACCTCCAACAACAGCTCTAGAGGTATATCAAAAAAATATATATTATCACGTCTCAATGTATGTTATAAATAAAGTTATATTTCTTTATAATCTTTTTCAAAACATCGAAGATTAACAGTTAATTATAAATCATTTGTACTTTACCATAAATTGTTAACCGTGTTATTTATGTTAGTTATGTATTTTAAAGCCTCATTGCCAAAACGTCGTTTTCCGATTTTAGTGCCCATACAAATACTACTTTGACAGCTTGAAGCGGTATCTACAAACTTGGCATTCAGAATACAGTTCGTATTTAAAAAGAGCAAAGTAATCTGGATATGCTTACAAAGTTTAAAACGAACAAGTTTGAATTAAAATTAAATATTCATGAAATAATAAGTCTTTACCTATGAAATTCCCGTTCTGCAGTACTGGCCATTTCAAATCAAAATAATTTTTGTTTGGCTAAGAATTCTAATTTCAAATTAATTTTATTTTAAAAACATGGAATTCTTTTTCCAAAAGTAGTCATTTGTTTATTGATTAGTGTTACATTTTCATCGCATTTCAATCTTTTTTGTCATCACGGATACGTTAAAAATTCGAGTAATTATGGAATATGAGTACCGTCGTGGCAGCAACGCGGCACAAGTGGGACGCAACATCAACGACGTTTACGGAGCTAACACTACAAACCAACGCACCACCTTTTATTGGTTTGCTCGCTTCCATTCTGGGAATTTCGACCTGAAAAATGAACCTCGCTGTCGTCCGAAGACTATGGTCGACAATGACGAATTAAAGGCGATTGTGGAAGCTGATTTTTGCGTCAAATTGGCAAGGTAAAAAAGCTTGACAAATGGGTGCCCCACGAACTCAATGATCGCCAGCGCGAAGTACGCGTCGAGACGTGCCTTGCACTGCTCAACAGACACACAAATGAAGGAATTTTGAACCGCATTGTTACCTGCGATGAAAAATAGATTCTGTTTGATAACCGCAAGCGCTCAGCAAGTTGGTTGGATCCTAGTTCAGCACCTAAACAATGCCGTAAACGAAAACTCACCCCTAGAAAAGTGATGGTCACTGTTTGGTGGTCTAGCGCCGGTGTGATTCATCACAGCTTCTTACCAAACGGGGTGAGCATTACTGCAGATGTGTACTATGAAGAACTGAACACAATGATGGAGAAGCTGGCACATCTCCAACCAGCGTTGGTCAATCGCTCGTCTCCGCTGCTCCTACACGACAACGCGCGACCTCATACTGCACAGCAAACGGTCTCCAAGTTGCAAGAACTGGGGTTGGAAGGTCTCCGTCATCCGCTCTACTCACCAGTCCTTGCGCCTACAGACTACTACTTTTTCCAGAATTTGGATAACTCCTTGGCGGGAAAAAAATTCAATACCCGAGAGGCAGTACAAAATGCCTTTGAAGAATTTGTTGCCTCCCGTCCAGCTGATTTCTTTAAGAAGGGCATCAATAAACTGCCACTGCGTTGGCAAAGATGCATTGATTGCATGGGTGATTACTTCGATTAATACAAATAAAAAATATATTATATAAAATTATAAATATAAAATTTAATTTAATTATATAAAATCTAAAAATAATAATATATAAAATTAAACGAATTTTTTTCATACAAAACGGCAATTTCATAGGTAAAGACCTAATATTAAAAACTGGATAAAACTTGTTATATGTTAATTACAACGTAATATTTACTACGTACAAAACGTAAACATCTCACTGAAGGTTAGTGTAGCTTTTTATTAGTGGGTCGGGTGTTCGACTTAGCTCTAGGCCAACTAGAAGGGTGGCTTCGGGAGTTGTTCGATCGGTGCTTGTCGGTTGGGCAGTTCCCGAACCCCTAGAAGCTGGGGCGGCTCTGCCTAATGGCGAAAGGGGGCCGCCATCGGACTGAGCGTCCGCGTTTTGACCCCTCGTCCTGCTGGACGACTCTGGCAAACCTCTGGAGAGGACTATTTCATCCCGGGTCGTCCAGCACCTGGAGGGAGTGGGGCCGAACTTATCGGACGCGCAGTATGGCTTCCGGGCAGGGCGTTCCACGGTGGACACCCTGACCCTCCTGAAGGCACTCCACTATTTTGGAGTGCCCCCGTACCTGCGGCGGCTGTTGGAGGCATACCTCGTGGACAGGGAGGTCGCCTACGTGGATAGTGACGGGCGAATGATGATGATGATAATGATGTCCTCCTTGACGTTTCCGTCAACAGCGAACCTTGTTAATTTCGTGAATGAGAGCGAATGTGGCTCGCGAAACCAGATTTTGTTTTAAAGGTATGGTTACAAGGCGCACAGTGTAATTGAGTGAAGCAATTTAGGGCATAAAAGTAGGAAGGCTTGAGACGGTTCTTTGCGGAGAGGCGTTTTGCATCGAGATTGTGTAGTCGATGTTCCTCGAAAGTTTCTACTGCCTTTTTAACAGAGGTACCCCATTCTGATCTCTGTTGCGCAAGCTCTTACCACTTGTGTGAAGGTATATTACACGCAGTGAGATGGCGCTTAATCACATCTCTGTAACGAAGGTACTGGCCCCCAGGATTGCACTTTCCATGTTTCAGCTGTGAATAAAACACAGATTTAGGCAACCTGGAGTCATTCATGCGTACAATGTGACCGCACCATCCCAGTTGGCGTGCAATAAGTAACGACTCTATTCCGCTGAGTCCACTCCGCCGTAGGATTTCAGAGTTGTCGCTTACAATGTCGCTTCTATAGAGACACCATGTCTCAGAAACATAAAGCAGTATGGGAAATACAATAGCTTTATACCCAGCGATTTTAGTGTGTAGTTACAGATCGTCAGAATCCCAAACTCTGGTCCGTCGTTTTCCGAAGGACCAAGCAGCTTTCGATATCCTTGAAGAGATTTCAGTCTCTAGACGGTTATCGCAACGAATATATTTGCCTAGATATCGGAACGATGGTACTTCATCAAGAATCTTACCTTTCAGGATTATCGGTGATGAGTATACTATGTCGCCACATGGTGGTTGTTATTAATACCTTTTTTTTTTTTTTTTAACGTGGGGAAATCCCTTATGGATACCCACCCTCCCGGGGGAGAGAGTGGGTTATGTCCGACTCGCACGGACTAAAACCCCAGGGTGTACCGACAGACCGTTGTGTGGGGGCGGCAAGGGATCGTTCAAGCTAATCAACCTTGTAGAGCCGCCCCCACGGTCCGCCCGGCGGAAGGCGACCGCCGGGCTCCTACCTATAGAGGGACAGACCGGGTACACACCGGCTGTCCCCCCTCGTCCGCCGGACCTGTGCAATGAGGAGATGGGCCCCCCGGCCCATCCCCTCAGGTCCGGCTACGGTGGCGGGAGGAGCTGGGCGAATCGCCGCCTCCTCCCGCCTGTCCTCCTTTGGCGGAGAGGGCCACTTTGAGGATCTGCCTCGCGGGCCCTCTCCGCCTCCTCCTTCTGCGAGATGACGTCCTCGCAGAAGGAGGACATCGCTCGCCACGCCGATTCGCTGCCGAGCATGGCCGAGACCACGCTCGGCAGCGACAAGTCAGGTCCTACCGCCGCCGCCAGAATGCGGCGCTGCTCCCCCTACGCAGCACACTCAGACAGAGTGTGCTGCGCGGTATCTTCGTCAGCGCCGCACTCGTGACAGGCGGTGGTCGGCTCCCTGCGTGCGATCCGGTGCAGGTACCACCCGAAACAACCGTGTCCGGTGAGTACCTGCACCAGTCGGAACGTCAGGGAGCCCCACTCCCTATCTAACCACGCCCGCAGGACCGGGCGGACGGCGTCTACGGTAAACCGCCCGAACCGCTCGTCCGCCAGGTCCTGCTGCCATCTTTCGACGGCGTCTCCTCGGAGACGCCGTCTCTCCGCCTCAATTTCCCTGGGAGCCGGAGGCTCCCCCCTTCGTTTTCTCGCCGCCGTGTACCAATTCACGGCGATTAGGGAGCCGGCGAGCGTGAAGGCCGCCGCAGAGGACACCGTCCGGTACCCCCGGATCGCCCTCAGTGCCACCATGCGCTGCGCATTACGCAGGGCGCGCACGTTGGCGGCACCGAGGGCGTCGGCCCAGACTGGTGCCCCGTAGGCGGCCATCGCCCGCACGACTCCCATGTAGAGTCAGCGGCACCCGGCGCCCGGCCCCCCTATATTGGGGAGCAACCGGCCGAGTGCCGCCGCCGCCCCAGCAATTCGCGGTCCGAGCCCCGCGAAATGGGGCTCGAACCGCCAGCGCCCGTCCAGGGTGAGGCCCAGATATTTCATCTGGGTTCCCACCCTGATCCAGGCGCCCTCCACCACAATGTGGGCCCCAGGTGGTGGCCCCCGCCGAGGCCCATGGAAAAGTAGGACCTCGGTCTTCTCGAGGCCCACTCTGAGGCCCAACCTCCTTATGCGCCTGACCACGAGGGTTGTGGCCATCGTGGCCAGGCGCTTCACCTCCCTCCACTCCCCCCCCCCGGGCTACGACTAGGGTGTCGTCCGCGTAACATATGAAGCGTGCCCCATCTGGGAGCACGCCGCGGAGCACCTAGTCGTAGCCCATGTTCCACAGGAGCGGCCCCAGTGCGGACCCCTGTGGAACCCCTCGCCGTGTGGCCCGCCTGACCATACGGCCGTCGCCGTCGACATAGGCGACCTCCCTGCCCTCCAGGTACGCCTCCAACACCCGTCGCAGGTACGGCGGCACTCCGAAATATCGGAGCGCCTCCCGTATGACGCCATGCGGCAGGGTGTTGAAGGCGTTGGCGATGTCGAGTGACACCGCCAAAACCCTCTCCCCCTGGCAGGTCGCCTCTGCCGACAGCGACTTCAGGAGGCACAGGGCGTCCACTGTCGAACGCCCTGTCCGGAAGCCATACTGCGCGTCCGCCAGATTCGGCCCCACGCCCTCAAGGTGCTGGACGACCCGGGAGGAGATAATCCTCTCTAGCACCTTCCCGGCGTCGTCCAGCAGGACGAGGGGCCGATACGCGGACGCGCAGTCCGGAGGGCGGCCTGCCTTTGCCATGAGGCAGAGCCGCCCAAGCTTCCAGGGCTTCGGGAACTGCCCGACCGAAAGACACCGGTCGAACAGCTCCCGAAGCCACCCCCCTAATTGGCCCAATGCAAGGCCGGGCACCCGGCCCGGGACCCCATCAGGGCCGGGCGCTCTACGCCGGCTGAGGAGGCGTTCGACTGCCCTCCCCATCTCCTCCTCCGTTATCGGAGGGGGAGGACCGTCGAGCACCTCCTCGACTGCCTCCCGAGGCGGAGGCATGGGAGGAGCCGGTAGCATCGGAGGGTCGGGGAACAGCTCTCCCACGACCCTCGCTACCACCTCCGGCCGGAGGGTCTCCGTCGCCGGGGGCGCCTAGGATTGCAACTTCATTCGTACAATCCTATACGGGCGCCCCCAAGGATCCCCCTCCAGCGTCTGGAGCAGCTCCTCCCATGCTGCTTGTTTCGCCCGGCTGATGGCAGCCTGCAGGGTCTTCCTGCACTCCCTATAACTGCCATACAGCCGGGCCTCCGCCTCCGGGTCCCTATGCCGGCACCGGCGGCTGCGCCCGAACAGCCGCCGGGCCGCGGAGCAGGCCGCTCGGAGAGCGGCGATCTCCGGCGACCACCAGTACACCGCCCGTTTGTCTGGGCGGTGTACGCTCCGCGGCATCGACGCGTCGCAAACCTCCGTGAGGGCTGCACGGAGGCGGGCTGCGGACGCGTCGACATCGGCCCCAGTGGGGGGGGCATGACCCAGGCCTGGACGATGGCCGCCTCTTCCGCTAATTCACGGTTGAGGCGGCTCATCGCCCAACAGGGGAACTTCGCGCCCCTCCGGGGGCGGGTGCCACTTCCGGCTTGGGAGGTGGAGACCTCGAACCTGATGTATCGGTGGTCCGATAAGGTCTCCACCTCCTCCAGCACCCTCCACCCCCGGACACGGCGTGCGACGGACGGGGTGGAAACGAGACGTCCCCCCCTGACGTCCCCTTCCCTCGCCCGGAGGGGGGGACCCCCCCCTGGTTGAGGAGGGGCAGCCCCAGCTCAGCCGCCCCCTCCTCAACGGGGATGCCCCTCAGGGGCGTGGCCGCCGCCCCCGAGGTCCTAGAATTAACATTCAAGCCCCCCAAGAGGACCAGGGGGGGCGGCGGGAGGCGTCCGACGGCCCCCGGGAGGGAGCCGAGAGCCCCCCAGGACCTCATGGGGGGGTGGGGGGGGGAGAGGCCCGCCCCCCCAAAGGGGCCCTCACGGCAGAGGGCCACCAGGACCCCGGCCCCACGTCCCCTAAGGGCGAGGGTCGAACCGCCACTAGCGCCGAGGAGCCCGGAGCAGCTCCGGGACCCAGGGGAGGGGGGAGGGGGAAGAGAGGGGTGGGGGGGCGAGGGGGGCCCATGCCCCACACCACCCCAGACAGCCAAAGGAAGAGGGAGGGGGGGGGGGGGGGGGGGGGGGTGGGGGGGAGGGGGAGGGGGAGGAATGTGGAATGATCAATTAATCATCTCTACCTCCTTCCTGCCGCCGCCTGGCGGGCGGTGGCGGCAGGAGGGAGGTCGTGGGGGATAGGTGGGGGGGGGGGGGGGGGGGGGGGGGGGGCGCCCCAGCACACCCCCGCGGCGGCGCCCGCGCGCGGGGGGGGGGCGGCGCGCGCCCCGCCTCTTGTGGGGGTCTGCGCGGCGCGCGCCCCGCCCCCCCCCCCCCCCCCGGGGGGGGAGGGGGGGGGGGGGCGGGGCATTTGAAGCAACGCATGGGCTTCTCATCCAGCAGGAGGACGCGGACGACGCTCCACCCGACCAGGAGCTTGCCGGCCTCGACCAGCTTCCTGGCCGCCGCCGCGGGGAGCGTTATGTGAACCGCACCCAGGCCCCCCCAGTTTTTCTTTATTTCCCCGACCTTTAGGTCGGCCGCCTCGCAGCCGGCTTTCGCCGCCACGACCGTCTCAATCACGAGGGGGGACACCGAATCGTCCAGCCCGACGATTCGGATGTCCGCCCTCTTGGTCGGCACGACGACCGTGGCGACGTTGGCCAGCGCCACTTTTAGCTCCCGGGCCAGTTCGGCGGCCTTCTCTTTGGTCTGCCCCGGGAGCTCAATTTTCCGCACTCCCGTGGCCGTCTGCCGGACCCGGACTTCCCCAACGCCCATGTCCGGCAGGGCCACGGCCTCCCGCGCCTTCGTCAGCACCTCCCTGTATCCAATTCCCCTGTCGGCTGCGGTATCCTGCAGCGTCACTATCACCGCAGCCGATTGGGGGACGGATGGCAGTTTCTGCCCCGCCGGTTTTGGTGGGGCAACTGGGGCCGTCGGGGCTTTGGGCGCCACCGGGGCCTTGGCGCCCTTCTTCTTCCGGGCCACGACGGCCCAGCTGGAGCCGGGAGCCGCTGCCGCAGGAGCCGGAAGTTCGGCCCAATCCAACCCCAGAGGGGCGATCGGGGCCTGGGGCACCGGTGCCGGCCTCTGGGACACCGCCGGTCTTGCAGGTGGAGCCCCCGCTCCACCCTTCCTCTTATCAGCCGCCAAGGGAGGGCGGACTGGCACCTCCGGAGGGAGACGACTCTCCAGGCTCTCCAGGCGTGCGTTCAACATATTGCCGAACGACACCTGGAGAGACCGCTCGAGGCGGGAGACGGCCCCAGCGAGCACCTCCTCCCACTGGGGCTCCGACGGCGCCATAGCAGGTGCTGGAGGCAGAGGCATCTTTTTCTTGGCATTCGCCTCCTGCTTCCACGCCAGAACCTCCGCCTTAAGGTCTTCGACCTGGCGGCGGAGGTTCTTGGTCTCCCGCTGGAGCTTTCGCACTTCGACTGTTTCCGTGCGGTCCGCCAGAGCCTCTACAACCTCCTTGAGGGTCCTTGCAGCCCCCTTAAGTATCTTTATGCAAGGCCCCTGCAGGTTTTGCGACTTCTTGACCGTGTCAATGATGTCCGTCACCTTAACTCCGGCCAGAGCCCGCAACGTGAAGACGTCAAGGTCCTCCACGTCGGTAGGCTCCGCCTCGGAGCTCCCCACTGACCCCGCCTTGGAGCCAGCCTTTGAGCCGGCCTTGAATCCGACAGCCGGGGCAACGATCGAGCCCGTTGCCGAGGCCTCCGACTCCGCCCCGCTTAAGCTTCCGGCCAAGGCCCGGTCAAACGACCCGTCAGCCTCTCCCATTATACCACGACAACCCACGTTGCGGCTGACCCGCCTCGCAGTCCCCCTGTGAGAGGTACTGACTTTGGGAGCCACCCGTCCCTCCGTCTCCGTGTCGGAATCCATCGCTGCGCTTACGCGCTTTTTTGTGATTTTTTTGGCACTCATGGCTTGCCGGAGACCCAGGGCCACCGGCAAACCAAGAGGCAAAAAAGTCCGAGTCCGTACAACGTGCCAAGTAAGTCGATATGCAAGAAAACAAGTCCAGAAAACGAAGCCAAGTCAAACAACAAAGTAATCCACCAAAGTCCAAAAAGCAAGCAAAGTCAGGAATGAAAACTAGTTCGGAATCCGTAAACAAGCCAAGTCAAAATATATAAACATAAACCACCACAGAAAACCACCCAGGATTTTAGAAGCGCTTATTACTAAACCAAACTTAGTACAAGAATGATGTACGAGATCCAAAAAATACTGCATAGTGACAGGGTCTTTTGCCATCAAACAAACATCATCTGCGTATAGGACATCAAAGACGAATACATCATGCACCATGCGTTTGGATCTGAAACGATTTAAATCAATTTCGCTCTTGTCTGTCCTAATATGCAGTTTAATCTTCTCTACACAACCTATGGATGCGTCCCTCACTACAGCAGCAAAATAGACGGCAAAGAGGGTAGGGGCCATGACGTATCCCTGCTTAACGCCACTAGTAGCAGAAAAGGGGCCCGTATAATCGTTATCATGTTGCACCCTAACCGTCATGCCTTATGGAATAGCCGTATAAGGTTTATGAACTTTGCAGAACAACCAATTTTGTCAAGTACTTCCAAAGAGCACATCTGGGAACTCTGTCGAACGCTTTTTATAGATCGATAAAATGCATGTACAGCGGACGTTGTTGTTCTATGCTCTTTTCTTGAAGTTGTTTTACCACACATATGGCGTCCACGGTCCCTCTATTTGGGCGAAAACCATACTGAGTTTCGGACAAAATACGCTCGGCCAGCTCACTTAGTCGATAGTTGAGAATATGGACCAAGATCTTACCAGCCGCAGTGAGTATAGCTATGCCTCTGTAAAACCCACAGTCAGATGCATCTTTTCAGTCTTGGGGCACTTCTTCATACTGCCATATGTGCAGAATTAGTTCAAAAAGACTATTCTGAAGATTGGGGCCACCATATTTGTATAGTTCAGCTGGCAAACTGTCATAACCTGAAGCCTTTCTATTTTTGAGGCGTCTAATCGCTCGAAGATATTCGTCAAAAGATGGTTGGTCATCAAACTTCGTGGATGTGGGCAAAGTTTGGAGGGACCCAATATATGTTAAATCCACAGAATTGGTGGGTTTAATATCTCACCGAAGTGTTCAGCGATAGTAGTCCAGCGATCTAATACTTCGTTATGCTCTGTCAGTCGTCTTAGCTTGTCTCTGGAGTAAATTGGTACGGTTTTATTATACCGAGGGCCAAAGATCGTCTTAAGGCTCTCATAAAATTTCCCACTTTGTTTCGTGTCTGCAAGGTGTTGTAATTCTATCGCTTTCGCCGCCACCAACGATTTTTAAGTTCATGAACTTTTGACTTAAGTTCTCGTTGGATGGTTCTTCCTTGTAGAGCACTCGATGAATTTTGTAGCAGGCATCTTGACTTGCTAATGAACTTCATAACTTCGGTATCAGTGTGTCATCAAACCAGTCCTGATTTTTCTTATCTTGTTTTCCGACAGTACGTCCAGCAATTTCGTGAAGCGATTGTGCAAATCAGCGCCAGTGCTCATTAATCGGAGCTGTTATGTCAACTGAGACTGTAGCAAAATCAGAGTTAAATTGTTGTTGGAGTCGCTCAGAGGTAGCAAGTTTGGAATAGGCGAATCGGATGGGCATTTTATGTTCTGCACGATGAGGAGGTTTGTAGGAAAAGCGAAATTTTGATCTTATCAGATGATGATCAGTCCAACCATTCGCGCCCCGCATTGCTCTCGTAATAAGTACATCTCTGAGGTCCGTTTTGTGTACGATCACGTAATCAATAAGTTGCCAATGTTTAGAGCGTGGGTGTATCCAGGACGTTTTAAGCTTATCGGTAAATTGAAAAAAGTGTTTATAATACAAAGGTCGAACTCTATACACAACCACAGAAGTAATTTGCCATTAGAATTGAATTTACCAATCCCATGTCGCCCCAGAGCTTGTTTCCAGATATTACTTTCAGAACCAACGCAAGCGTTGAAGTCACCCTTGAGAATGATTTTATCGCTGGATGGTATATTCTGTAAGACTTTTCGTAAATCATCGTAAAACTTAGTAGGATTATCCAAGAGGATACGAACATTACATATCGCAAAGATTAAGCATGTTTTTGAATATGTTTTTTCCTTATTTATTTTTCGACCGCAAAAGATCGATGCCAGATGGTCACGGTTAACCATCTGGGTGTAGAATGAGACGAACTATGTTTAGGTCACATTTTCTAATTGTAAGCAGAGTGATTCTAAATAGGGCTGCTGAGACATCAGATGTGCTGCCGAACTCGAAATCCCGTCTCAGTCAATTCTAAGAGAGACCACTCTCATCCGACCGACTATGTGCAAGGCAGGAGTCAGGCACACCGTGACCCGAAATTCCACCACCACTACTCCATCGCCATAGGGCTTATGCTCGGAATCCGAAATCGTGCCAAGGTTCATCTGCGCGTGAATTGATTTAAGTGGTTACGCAGTTGCGCTCATGCAAACTCACTCTTTCATCCAGTTCTATCAGATCCCGATGGACCGGTTGTCCGGTACGACCGGTGATAGTCAGGTTGCAGTGAGTTGGCTGCCTTCTATTTTGGTCCCCGATTGGCGCCAATTAAAGGCATCTCACATTGCCCAGCAGTAATTACCCCCATAGCATCGGAAACAAAGGTATCTTCTACCATAGTAAGTTTAGCTTGAATTACAGGGGAGTTATTAAATTGGATAGATTAGACCGCCATCAGCTATTACCCTTAGTCGCCTTTTACGACACCCACGAGAAGAGAGGGGGTGGTGGTATTCTAAACTGGCACATATACGCTCCTGTGGAATATGGGCTTTGGCTGGGTGCCCCGCGGTGTGCTTCCGTACGGTGCACGCATAATTTGCTACGCGATGGCCACAACCCTCGTGGTCGGTTGCATTCGACGTCTGGGCCTCAGAATGGCCCTCGAGAAGACCGAGGCCCTGTTATTTCTCGGGCCTCGGCGGGGGCCACCACCTGGAGCCCACATAATGGTGGAGGGCGCCTGGATTATACCTGAGCCTCACCCTGGACGGGCGCTGGAAGTTCGAGCTCCACTTTTCGGGGCGTGGACCAAGAATTGCAGGGGTGGCGGCGGGGCGCGGTCGGTTGCTCCCCAATGTAGAGAGCCCAATGTTGGGTGCCGCCGACTCTTCATAGGAGTCGTTTGGACGATGGCCGCCTACGGGGAACCGCTGTGGGCCGACGCCCTTGGTGCCACCAACTGCGTGCTCTACGCAACGCGCAGCGTATTATGACACTGAGGGCCATCCGGGCATACCGCACGGTGTCCTCGGCGGCGGCCTTTGTGCTCGTCTGCTCTCTGCCCTGGGAGCAGGAGGCGGGGGTCCGAGGGCGAGAAAATGTAGTGGGGAGCCTCCGGCTCCCAGGGAGATTGGAGCTAAAAGGTAGGAGTGTAGGGAGGTGGCGGTGGAGAGATGGAACCAGGACCTGGCGGACGCGTGCTATGGGCGTTATACCATAGACGCCGTCCACCCGGTCCTGTGGGAGTGGATGAATCGGTAGAGTGGCTCCCTGAAGTTTAGGATGTTGCAGGTACTCACCGGGCATGGTTGCTTCGGCCTGCACCATATGCTTATGCACCACTCTGTCCGAGTGTGCTGCGTGGGAGAGGCAGCGCCGCACTCTGTCCGCAGCGGCAGGGATGGAAAATATATCGCTGCCGAGTGTGGTTTCGGCCATGCTCGGCAACGAATAGGCTTGGCGAACTATGGCCTCCTTCTGCGAGGAGGACATCTCGCAGAAGGAGGCGATGAAAAGGGCCCGGGAGGTAGATCCTTTGGGTGGCCCTCTCCGTCAGCGGAGGACCGGCGGGAGGAGACGGCGCTTTGTCCAACTCCTCCACCACTGTAACGAGACCTGAGGGGATGGGCCGGGGGACCCATCTCCTCATTGCACAGGTCCGGCAGACGTGGGGGGGGGCAGCTGGTGTGTACCCAGTGTGCCCCTCTATAGGTAGGAGCCCGGTGGTCACCTTTCACCGGGCGGACCGTTGGGGCGGCTATATAAAGGGACTAGCTCAGTGCGATCCCTTGCCGCCCCAACAATACGGTCGGACGTACACCGAGGGGTTTTAGTCCGTGAGACTCGGACATAACCCACCCTCTCCCCCGGGAGGATGAGTATCCATAAAGGATATCCCCACGTTAAAAAAAAAAACCTTTCTATTATTGGTTTTTTTTTTAAACGGATCAGCGATCCCATATATTACTCCAACAAGTAAGCAAATCAACTTACCCATTTATAACAATAGTATAGACTATATTAGGTACTTATTTTACTTGTGTAGTTCATTTTATTCTATTTATTATGTTAAAATTTTATTGTCAAAAATAAATAGAACGTCTAACTCGGTTCTATTCGAACACTTAACACTTTTTACAGCGAAAGTGTTGCGCGTCTCGTCATAATGTTTAAAAACAATGTTTCGGCTCTCGTTCGCAACAAATAAACTAATAATTTCATTATAAAACGTGTACTTTATTATGTAGTTAGAATGTTTAATTGAAAATCCAACTCTCTGATATCTGGTTTCCCTGACAGGATTACTATTGAAAGACCTCTTTTTAAGAAAATTGTTCAAGTTAATTACTGAATTAACGCAGTGCCATCCTTCAATGGGTCATTGAAGATCTGCACTTCCAAGTTGTTGTTTTATTTATTAATTGTATTTAAATTAATAATGAGGGATTGACACTTACTCTTCAAGGCCAGCAACGGAACAATGATACCCCTGGTGTTGCAGTTGTCCATAGGCGACGGTAACCATTTACCATCCGTTGCATTGTTTGCGGCCCTTTGGCACAAAAAAAAATGGCTACACATAATCTCATGGGAAACACAAGAACTAGATGATATCTGAATAACAGTAGACGTAAACAACATACGTCCAGTAATATTCTTTCATTGTGGTTTCTATATACATACATCACGGAAGGAGGAGACATCGGCCGCGCCGGCAGAGTAACATCAAACCATGTTAAGCGAATATGTCTTTGTTTCTAAGAGAGAAAACTGTTCCTTGCGCTCACAAGGACGCGGAGTGCGCTCACCCTACTTGCTTAGAAACGTAATACTTTATAATGCCATTGCGTAGGTAAGATCTAATCCAAGTCTTCTGTGGTTCTATATATACTAACTGATGTTCACGTCGCTTCTTGGAAATGTGTTATTAAAATACATATATATGTCCGAGCTTTCAACCAATTTATTTATGTGGGTAATTAATTAATAAATGAACACTAAATTCATATTATATCTCAACTAGCAACCCAAAAGTATAAGTTAGTTTTACATTACGAATATATAAAAGTGAAAGTATTCGTGTGCTGATTGGCTCTACGTAACTTAAATTACAAAACCAACCAATAAGCGGCGCGACCTTCAGTTTAGGTGCATCACAGAGAACATACCGTTAAATGTCATGTCAAAGAACCGGAAGTCGATCAAGTGCGAAATAGGTTGAAAAGTAATTTTCATAGTTTTGAAGTTAGAAATTTAAAAGTTCGTCATAAATGAGTTTGTAAGAGTAAAATGTTATCAGTATGGTTGCTGTTATTTACATTCGTCACAAGAGGTACCGCTTACACGTTAAATAACATGAAATGTGTTTTCAATTCTTAACTTTCTCTTTGCGTTCACGTTGTTAAAATATAAAATTCCAGAGTGCTCGGCGCAGGACGAGGACGGCCCCTACCTCGGGATACTCATCGGCAGACTCAACTCCTATCATCATCAGGTACGTTTCTGTAACTTTCTATTAAATCACTCCTAGTCTCTTATAACATTTATAGTCAAGAAAGTATTCAGAGTCAAGGATATTATCAAATTGAAAAGTTACAGTTTATAAAGGGATTATAGTTTTACTTGATACATATATATATATATATATACAGTATTCTATTCTGATGTAATAAATAGTTACACAACTGTATATCTAAAATGTTTTTATTTATTCAAACTTTATTAAAGTTGAATATTTTAATTATGTTGATAGAACAAAGGGTGCCCTTATTACTGACTGCAATATCGTCCAGGCAACCTTTGGATGGATATGCTCCATAAGGTGATATCACGGGTAGTTTGGATGTAATAAAAAGATAGCTAATAAAAAACAGCAGATATCATAACATTATTAAATATTATTTCTTATTGTAAATTGAATTATTAGTGATATTCTATACTGGAATGTACAATTGTAAAATATGAGCAGTATCTCATCCATATAAAGTTATTGGTTTTGGCTAAAATTTATATTGTAGAGCCTCTCAGCAGGCTCTCTAATGCATAAATGTATTTAAAATAGCCTTGGTTGTTTCTGAAATTAGTAAATTCAATTTTACAATACTATCTACTTTTATAACAGTAGTATTATTAATAGCATAGTATGGACAATTAAATAAGATTTACTAATAAATGTTAAAAACAGGTTTCAGGTGATGTATATGCAGTAGATGACTGGACGATTCTCCTGGTGAACTTCAATTATGATGGTACTGGTGATGACACATTCTTCTGGGCGGGAGACTCTGGTCGGCCGGGTCCTCAGGGGTTCATTGTACCTGACCAACATGGAAAGTTAGTAAACAACAAAATAATAGTTAAATTAAGAATGAGTTTACATTTACTCTTTGATTTAGGTATAATGAAGTTAATTATTGATCCAATCAAAAACATAAATCTGAAATGAGAGCCAAGTTCAATATTGTGATATGTGCCTTGGTTGTTGACTTCATCGACAAAACAAGTGATATCTAAAGAGGTGACAAATTCAATGGTCAGTCCTGAAATTTATTTATAACAACATAAAATACCATTTCTGCTTATAACTGGTGATAATATTGTGGCCTAGGTATGACTTGGCTAGTTAACACATACAAATTATTAATTTCAGGACTGACCATTGAACTTGGCACCCAGTTAGATATCACTTCTTTTGTCATTAAAGTCAACGACCAAGGCACATATCATAATATTGAACTTGGCTCTCATTTCACATTTATGTTATTGATGGGATATCATTACTTTCTGTACAGAAATTATTAGTACCTAGTTACTTATTCATAGTAAAATTAATACCAAATGGTTTTTGTTAATCTCCAATACTAGATCCCAGCCAATAAGGAAATAAATATGAAACTCAACCTATAATCTATACATATAATATATAAAGTGTCTGTATGTAATATCAAAATATTTTTTTTACTGATTGGGTATAAAAGTATACATGCTACTGATAACAAAAATGCAATTTAAAAATTTTTTGTCGGTCTGTCTGTTTCTTCCGGGAAATCTCCAAAACGTCTGGATCGATTTTGACGGGAATTTCACTGGTAGGTAGCTAAAATTACAGCAAGTTACTTAGGCTACTCTAATTTAGACTTGCTGTGAACCGTGGCTTTGTCTACATTACTATCTCGAAAAAGGTTGAACCGATTTCCACGGGACTTTCACTGGCAGATAGCTGACCATATAAAAAGTAATTTTAGCAATTTTAATTTATAATAGCTGTTAACCCTGGCTTCGCTTGCAACGTTATCTCCAAAACGGTTGGATTGGTCTTCACGAATCTTTCACTGACAGATAGCTGACCTTATAAAAAGTAATTTAGTTTATTTTAGTTTAGACTAGCTGTTAACCGTGGATTCGCCTGCATACTATCTTCAAAACAGTCAGACTGATTTTCACGAAACTTTCATTGATAAATATCTGACCTTATAAAAAGTAATTTAAGCAATTTTAGATTGTACTAGCTGTTAACCGTGGCTTCGCCCGCTGTGCTATCACCAAAACGGTTACACTTATTTTCACGGGACTTTCACTGGTAGATAGCGAGCCTTATAAAAAGTAATTGAGGTTATTCTATTTTAGACAAGCTGTAACCTGCGACTTCGTCCGCATGAAATTTAACAAAACACATGTTGTTCACTGTAAACATGTACGTAAGACGTGCGTTAAACTGGACTCCAAGAATAAATATAATTGAAATTCTCATATCTGTATCCTATGTATGTAATTTGAATTATATTGTCGTTTTGGACATTTTGGCTGCCATTTTTTTTTTAATTACCGCGCTTTCTTCTTCGTAACTCATTAACCAATGTAACATATAGGTAACATTAGCATTGTATAGAGTTCAATGAGCACTATATAAATTGTCGAATATTAAAAACTGCTTACACATATAACAAGTATCATATCTTGATTTATATTTAGCAAGATTTCAAGACGTCAGCTCATTCCTTGTTTTCAATTCAAGATTATAATCATTAATAGTAATTTTGAAGATAGAAAGGGTCTTTCTAATAAGACATTAGATCATACACGTATTACTTATTGACAATATGGAATTATTATATCATTATAATAATATCTTTAAGTCATTGTTTCATTAGTTCCTTATACTGTATAAGTGAGCACTGAGGTAGTTATATGGTGGGTTAAAGTTCCAAATATGTTGCTGATGATAACCCTCATTTCACACACTGTTAGTATTTATATATCTAATGTATATGTTATATGTTACTGTAAGTGACGTGCCTGTCGTAATTATAATTGTTTTTAAGAGCATTTCTATAATTGGGCATGGTCTCAGAATTTTAAATTTCTTTAATACAAGTAAAAAAACACGCGTGCGGAACTGAGGGTACAGCTAGTGTATTTATATAAGCTTGAACCATACTCTTACCTTGAACTATACTCTTATTTATAAGTAGTTGTAAGTACTAAAACTGATATGTTTGGATAAAAAAAATTAAGGGTGGTATTCCATTTGTTATGTATTCAGTGAAGATATTAAAATCCACATATCAAAGACCGGCTGTCATCAATTTTGATTGCTATTCTTATATTACAGGTGCTATAAGCAAGTATTCCTAATAGAATCTATTAGTAGTTTCTGATTTTTTCCTTTATATTCACCCAACTACCTATCTCGATACGAAATTTGAAACTTCTAGGTCGTCGGGAACTAGCTTAGAATTTAGGTCTATAGGTCAGTCAATGATAATAATGACGATTTTTGATTGTTTATATTGAAATAACTGTATGATATGTGTTTATAAAATTTGGAGCCCATATATATCTCGCAAGTCTCAGTACATGGGCGAATTTGACATGTTTATGTGAATTCGTTTTTGAGATATGAAGGGGTGAAAAGTGGATCGTAAAGGTTCGTTTAATATACTACGGAGTGTCTGAGTGTCTACGTTCCATAAGAATATATTATTAGATTCGATTCCAAGTTTTTTTTAATCTATTACCAACTATACAACCATGCCCCTTATGTTAAATACAAAAATAAAATACTGTTTATTTTAATGTACTAAACCTTTTTTCTTTTAGTTATATATCTATCAGTGACCCTTAGTATTAGAAATAAAAATAATTTTACTAACAAATTTCATTTTCTTCAGCACAAAATTTTTAACTTAGTTTTTTTTATATCATAGGAGGCAAACGAACATGTGGGTCTCCTGATGTTAAGTGATCACAACTGTCGATTAACACTTGCAACACCAGGAGAGTCGCAAGCTCTTTGCCACCCTGTGTTTGGGTTAGGGGGAGGGGGAAGGGGCGAGGGGGAGGGGAGGTGGATTATCCGGCGCTCTCACTGACCGAATGAAACGCAACAATCCAAGCACTGTTACTTCACGTCGGGTTTCTGCGAGAGGGTGGTACTACCCCGGGCGAGCCGACCCATTCATGCTAAAACTAGTAATAGCTTCAGCATGGCTCTACTACCTCTGAATAACAGTGCACTATTAAGTTTATCAGTTAACAAAATCAATCAATCAAAATGATTAATGGTAAAGTTTTATTTAGCCCTATAACAATCAAATTAAACCCTTGGGATCAGTTATAAAACCAGTAAATAGAAATTTATAAAAGGCAAAATGTTACTCATACTAAACTTATATTCAAAATAGATATGCCTGTTAACAAGCAGTGCTCTTGTGAAAATATCAGCAATATTTTCCACTATAGGTATGTACTCGTATGTTGTACATCTTTGCTTTCTAAAAACTATAATTATAAAATTGTACCTTGAGATAATACATATCCACTTATTCTGTCAACTTTATCAGCTGCCCAGTTTATCTGAATAAGCCTGAAGCTCTGATCATCTGATCTTTTATATACCAGGCCCTGGTCCTTAGTTTCATATCTTAAAACCATTGTACCTGCTGTCCAAAGCTCTTGTGTTGGTTTATCTAGAAATATATTTACTTACATAGGACACTTCAAAAGCAATATCAGGATGAGTAAATGTTGCAATCTAAAGTCATGATCTTATTAATTCTGTTTGAGATAAAACTCACTTTTGTATTTTGTTGTTCAACATGTTTTAGTTTGTTGTTAAGAGATGGCGCCACAGTACAGTTAGCTCGCGCTTTCATATGGTCGCTGTCTTTTAATGACATGCGCTTGTCGATCCGACTTAGGATTGCTCACGCCGTCCGCGCGCGAGGTTGTGAGCACAGTGATTACGCTAAGAGAAATTTTCTTTCTCGCTCGTGTATCGCGTATGCGCAAACGACCTGCGCAAGGCGTGCCGCACTAGCGCCGCCACCGTAGCCCGGCAGCAATGTCGGACTGCGGAACCCCAAAAGGCCCTTCTCAGGGCCAATCAGAGATCAAACTAACGACAACACAGCGCCGCCTATCGGACTCCGCAGAATCACGAATGACGACGAAAGCTATACCTTCTGGCACTAGAGCCGCGACCCTCCCGCGGCATCCCCCGCTGCGAGACCCGCGGCCGCTGTCCGCTACACGGTCGAGGGGGTCGTCCCCGTCGCCGGTACGGACACAAGAATCTAGTAAACAAATCGAAGAAACGACATGGTTACAATTGTTACCCCGAATCCAAGAAGCCGCACTTGGACAGTATCAGCTGTCACAAGAAGAGATAGCCACTATAGAAAGTATCGCAGGTTGCACCTTCACCTTCTCTGTCAGGTTCTCAGATAACCAAGAGACAAGAAGTATGAGCCCTCTGGGTAAGGCGGAGCGCAGAAGGCACGAATCTGCCGGAAGCGAGGATCTAAGGGAGACGAAACGCCTCCTACAATCCACCTCCCCCGCCCAAGAACCGACCCCACGATACTCAATTACTCCACGCCAACAAGGCGCGGAAGCGAGAGCTGCGGTTTCACAACCGCTGCCACAAAGAGTACCAAGAAAAACCATCGAAATAATTGATACAGCGCCCCCAGCGGCTGGTAGGGGAACCACAAAGTCCCAAAAACCGCCGGCGAGCCGCACTAGCGCTAGCGCCACTACTGGACAAAAGAGGGCCGCAGAAGCGCCCTCTATACCAGAACGCGTTTCTATTGTACAAAGGAGCGCTATGTACAAACAGAAAACGTACGCAGACATCACGGCCCCGGAACCGATTCCTAAACCGGTAACGCGGCCACCAAAAAATATCGCCCCAAGCTCAACTGAAGAGCGACACCTACCGGAACAACCGGTACTGACCGCTACGGACACAACGACACCTATCCAAATCTCGGACGCTACGGCGCCGATAATGCAAACACCTCAGAAGAAACTGAGGTACCCTCCCCTCCGACAGTTGAAAAACTGCCCAACTGGTCATACCATTTCGGGCAGATAGCGAGTAAACTAGGCCGCAACCCGAACGCCCGCCCCTATGGGACGGGCATAAGATTTATACCCACGGACGATAACGAGTACAGAACAATACAAGCCTACTTGACGCAAATAGAGAGTGAGGAGAACATCTCCTGGTTCACTTATTCTCTGCCGACCGAGAGAAGCCTCAAAGTCGCCATAAGAGGTTTACCAGCTGACACCACCCCCGAGGAGATCGTTCAGTCCCTCTGGGAACGCAATTTTGAGGCTGAGTATGTTCGACCCATTAAAGGGAAGGGAGGAAGACCAGCGAACCTCTTCCACTGCGTCCTGAAGAGGACTCCTGGTCTCATCCCAGCTATCTATGAAGTCCACGAGCTGGTAAGAATGCCAGGAATCAAGATAGAGGCGTGGAGAGGGAAAAGGGGACCGGCACAATGTCACCGGTGCCAGCAATTCCGCCACTCCTCCTTCAATTGCCACCGGCCAATCGCCTGCGTCCGCTGCGGGGGGCCCCACCCCGCCCATGAATGCCCACGCCCCAGGGAAGAACCCGCCACTTGTGCGAACTGTGGCGGCCCGCACACGGCGAACAACGCCGCGCAATGCCCTGTCTTCAAAAAGAGAAAGACGAAATAAAAAAGCAGGGACCGTCGCCCTAACAGGGAAGACGGGTAGGAGATCAGGAGACTCCGCCCCACCCATGAAAATGGTCGAAACGACGTCAGGAAACCACCTGATGGCACAAGCAAATGACGCCACACAGAGAATTAAATCTGCACCCCCTTCAAAGTCTAAAAAGAAAAAGAGCAAGACAAAAAAACAACCGACGGCCACGACGAGTGTACCACCGCCTACCTCGGATACTCAGACTCATCTACCTGGAGCGACGGGGGATAAATCCCCAACTAAGTCGCTCGAACAGATTATAATCAACTGTATAATGCAACGACCAGACCTAATAAAGGACTGCCTAACTCGAATCCTAACACAATTAAATATCCAATAGCTGCATCAGTAAGAATTGTGCACTGGAATGCACAAACTCTCACGAGGAAGAGGAGAATGGTCGACCACTTCCTCAATGAGAAAAAAATAGATATAATGCTCATATCGGAAACACACCTGAAAGAAGGCGAACAATTTAATATACCCAATTATATAACATACAGACAGGACGAAAGAAGCGATACAGGAATAGCTATAAGGGGCCTAGCTGTTCTTGTCAAACGTAATATCGTCCATCAGCTGTTGCCTTCCCCATGTGTGACGTCATTCTACGCACTCGGGGTTGAAATATCAGTAGACAACCGAGTATTGAGAGTGTTTGCGGCCTACAAGCCTCCCAATACTGCGTGGAGAGTAAATGAAGTAAGTAACCTGCTGGACGGTGACTATGCAACCATCATAGCAGGCGACCTCAACTCGAAGAATATATGGTGGAACTCCTCGAGGACCTGTCCACAAGGAAAATCACTCCATGATAATTCAGTGGCCTACGATTACAATATAGAGGGTCCCGACCAACCCACCTATTACGGCCACTCAACACAAGATGTCCTTGATATCACGATCTATAAAGGGCTAAGCATCCCTCCTACACAAGAGGTCATGCCGGACCTCCCGTCGGATCACAGACCGGTCCTGCTAAACATCCAACTCGCACCGGTCCGCATCCAAAACCCGATAAGAACCACCAAAATAAACTGGACAAAGTTCGCGAAAAACCTCAATGAAAACACTCGGTCGGTCCCCGCCTCGACAGCCGAGGACGTTGAGATTTTTGCAACTAATCTATGTGGCTGTATTAGCAGCGCCCTCAATGAAGCAACGACCACAACAACGTCGCAAAACATCCACCAGAGTAGTAGGCAGAGCCCTCTACCTGTGTGGATTAGTACACTAATTGCGGAAAAGAGGTCGCTGCGACGACAGTGGATGTGCACAAGATGTCCATTGCAGAAAACTAGAATTAACAATCTAGTTGAGCGTATCAAGTGCGCACTTGACGACCACGCCACAGAGGCGTGGGAACGTCATTTGGATAGCATAGACGGGGATATGCCCTCTATCCACCGTCTATGCAAAAGAATATCCGCAGAAAAGCCACAGGTTAAACCCCTATTTGACGCACAGGGGCGCCTCTATTATCGAGCAGCCGAACGAGCGGAGATCTTAGTGAACCAGCTAGAGAAACAATTTTCTCCAAATCCCGTGTTGAATAGTGAACATAACTCAATGGTGTTAAATCACGTTCAATCATTGCTACAAGAGACACCTAGGCAAAACGAAGAACAGGCATTCGTCTCCCCGTCTCAAGTAAAACGAACCATCCAGGCACTAAAAGCCAAGAAAGCTCCGGGCGCTGACCGTATCACCAACGCAGCACTACGCCACCTGCCGGCGAAAACCGTGGCAGCACTGGCGCGACTTTATAACGGAATATTGCGCTCGGGACACTTCCCATCTACCTGGAAGATCGGCCAGGTAGTAATGATTCCCAAGCCTGGCAAAGACGTCAGGAAGCCGGAAAGTTATCGCCCGATTACACTGTTGAGCACAGTCTCGAAGGTATTCGAAAAACTTCTACTGCAAATTATAACACCACATCTGCCGCTGAGAGACGAGCAGTTCGGCTTTCGGCCGCAGCATTCAACGACACTACAGCTCACCAGAGTGCTCCACAAAATGTCGGAAAGTGCAAATAGAGGGCACTACTTTGCAGCCGTTTTCCTAGATATGGAGAAGGCATTCGATAGAGTATGGCACGAGGGCTTGCTATACAAACTGTCAATGTCTCCCATACCTAGGAAAATAATTCTATTATTAGAATCTTACCTCAGAGACCGCCGGGTGGTAGTGGTGGTTGAGGGGGTATCCTCTACGGAACGCCAAGTACGCGCTGGGGTACCCCAGGGCAGTTGCCTATCGCCTGTGCTTTATGCGCGATATACCGACGACATTCCCCGGGTCGGCCGGGCAGAGCTAGCGTTGTTCGCGGATGATGCGGCGTATTTTGCGTCCTCAGCAAACAAAAAATACGCCGCAGATTATCTACGTCCGACTATGGCGGCTCTGCCCGACTGGCTAGAACGGTGGAGAGTGACGGTCAATGTCGCCAAAACACAGGCGTTCATCACGGGAATGCACCCGTACCCGCCGCCACTACTACTCCAGGGACAAAGCGTACCATGGCTGAGGCACGCCAAATACCTAGGAGTTCACATAGATGCTCGGATGAAATTCGTCAAACACGTCGACCATATTATAGGGCGTGTAAAAGCCACGAGAGGCAAACTCCGACCTATTCTAGCATCCAGATTACCCCTAAGAACAAAGCTAGCTATATACAAGACGTATATAAGGTCAAGGTTAACATACGCGGCACCGGCATGGTACGCATATCTTTCTAACACCCAGAAGGAACGCCTACGAACCCAGGAGCGCCAGAGCCTGAGGACAATAGTGGGAGCACCCAGATACGTCAGGAATGACGTGATCAAGAGAGACCTGAAATGGGTAGACCTAGACTCCTTTATTACACAAACGACTACAGCCATGTTCCGGCGGGCAGACGCGACGAGCTTCCCCTTTATTAAGGGGATAGCTCCGCTTCACGCGCGACCGCCCGATCGCCGGACAAAACCGTCGCCACGAAACCTGGTCACTCAACAAGAAGAGAGTGACTAAAAATCGAGAAGGAAGAATATAGCACACGAAACCTAAGCACCTAGCAAACTAACCGCTGAAAAGAAGGCGGTCATACCCAAAGACCGATTCGTGGTCACGAATTGCGAAGACAACCACTGAGAAAGGCATAGTGCCTTGTACAGTTTCCTCACCCGCCCTCTAGGGGTAGGTAGAGAAGGCCATACGGAGATCCGACTTAATTCAAGTAGTCTGGTGAAGCTGGTAAGACCTTTCTAGGTCAATAGCATAGTCAGTTCGAAAAAAAAAAAACTTAATTCAATAGTCCGGTGAAGCTGTTAAGACCTTGCTAGGTCAATAGCGTAGTCAGTTCGAGAAAAAAAATCCATTTAATCACTGTTGCTTTGTGCTTTTCATTCCTAAATAATTAGTTACCTCTGACAAATTTTTTAGATTACATTTTTCTCTAAGTATTTTATAATTATATTTTCTTCATCTAGGTATAATATGTCTTCATCATATAACATCCAAATATTTTATTTTCTATATATACATAAGTCATATTTTAAATTCTTCTCTCGTTATGAAATCTCTGGTTCCAACATTTGGGTGATTCTTTAAAGCCATATAAAACGTTTTTAAATTTAAGAATCTTTGCCTAGTTTCAATCCACTGGGCATATAATAAAAAAAACCTTTATTTAAGCATTCATACAAAATGTCTGTTGGCACATCAAACTGTATTAAAGGCAAATCTAGTTGTACTGCTAAACTCATCATCGTTGTTATCTAGAAGTATTACCTCTATTGTGACTCTTACATTTATTTGTAAGTTACAAAATTACTAATTGTAAAAGAAAAATATTTAATGAGTTTTATTGAGTATATAAAGAACATTTTTTATATCGAGCGATGTACTGGTGTGTTGAATTGTGTATATTTACTTCATGAACATATTTATGTGTGAATTGTGAACACTCACAGGACGAACGTACTGGAGCGGTACTACAACGAGGAGGTGCGGCTGACGCTGCCGGAGGGCAAGCGGCTCTCGCGCATCAAGTGGTTCGCGGTGTACGACATCGACTCGCAGAACGCGTTCGGCGACGTCTACATCCCCGACGAGTTCGAGGCGCCGGCGCCGCGCTCCCTCGCGCCCCTCACCGCCCTGCCCGGCGTCACCGGCCTCTCCAGCGGACCCCTCTCCTTCCTCGACGCGCGCACTCTGCTGTACGTACTGTACAACACTACACACTACACACACGTCTACATCCCCCACGAGTGCGAGGCGCCCTCACCGCCCTGCCCGGCGTCACCGGCCTCTCCAGCGGACCCCTCTCCTTCCTCGACGCGCGCACTCTGCTGTACGTACTGTACAACACTACACACTACACACACGTCTACATCCCCGACGAGTGCGAGGCGCCCTCACCGCCCTGCCCGGCGTCACCGGCCTCTCCAGCGGACCCCTCTCCTTCCTCGACGCGCGCACTCTGCTGTACGTACTGTACAACACTACACACTACACACACGTCTACATCCCCGACGAGTGCGAGGCGCCCTCACCGCCCTGCCCGGCGTCACCGGCCTCTCCAGCGGACCCCTCTCCTTCCTCGACGCGCGCACTCTGCTGTACGTACTGTACAACACTACACACTACACACACGTCTACATCGCCCCGACGAGTGCGAGGCGCCCTCACCGCCCTGCCCGGCGTCACCGGCCTCTCCAGCGGACCCCTCTCCTTCCTCGACGCGCGCACTCTGCTGTACGTACTGTACAACACTACACACTACACACACGTCTACATCCCCGACGAGTGCGAGGCGCCCTCACCGCCCTGCCCGGCGTCACCGGCCTCTCCAGCGGACCCCTCTCCTTCCTCGACGCGCGCACTCTGCTGTACGTACTGTACAACACTACACACTACACACACGTCTACATCCCCGACGAGTGCGAGGCGCCCTCACCGCCCTGCCCGGCGTCACCGGCCTCTCCAGCGGACCCCTCTCCTTCCTCGACGCGCGCACTCTGCTGTACGTACTGTACAACACTACACACTACACACACGTCTACATCCCCCACGAGTGCGAGGCGCCCTCACCGCCCTGCCCGGCGTCACCGGCCTCTCCAGCGGACCCCTCTCCTTCCTCGACGCGCGCACTCTGCTGTACGTACTAATAAACCGCGCTAGTTGTGACGCCTTTTGCCGAGGTCTGCTAACACGCAGGCGTACACATACACGTAGAACAGCGGACTAGACCAAGTATTACATAGTGCTATATACAAATGGAAGTCATGGAAATGAGAAACACTGCATAATTTATTCTGTCTCATTACTCGCATCTTAAATGTTTTGGATATATGTTTGTGTTTATAAAATTTTATTTCGTAACATTGAGTTTCAAACGAGAAGAGGTTTTCACTTGAAAAACGTTGACAGAATCCAAGAATTTCGGTACGACGGCAGCGGCGAAGAGGTGTACTTCTGGAGCGGTGTGGGGCCGCAGCCCTCCTCGCGCGGCTTCAAGATCCCCGACGAGTACGGCTAGTGAGTACACGCCGTCGCGCCGGGAGGGGGAGCGTGCGGGGGCGGCGGCTGAGAGTGAGCGTGCGTGTTGCAGCCTCGAGCCGCTGCGCGTGTACGTCGGCGAGGACGTGCGCCTCGAGCTGCCGGGAGAGGAGACCGCCTTCACCGTGAACTGGGTCGCCGTGTTCGACGTCGGGTCCGGCCGCGCGCTCGCCGCCGCGCTCGTGCCCGAGGGACTGGCGCTGCCGCCCGCGCCCCTCCGCCCGCACCCGCACCGCACGGCGCTCCCGCACTGCAAGCAGCTGCACCGCGACTACCAGCTCGCGTGGGACATCTTCGGCAACCAGGTCACGTTCGAGCTCGCGGCGCAGGTGGGCGAGGACGAGTACATGGCGTTCGGCGTCTCCGGCAGCGACTCCGCGTCGCGCATGCTCGGCGCGGACGTGGTGGTGGCGCGCTACGACCGCGTGCAGCAGCGCGGGTTCGCCACCGACTACAACATCACGGCGCTCGCTCCGGTCAGTGCCTCCTCCTCTCCTCCTCCTCCTCTCCTCCTCCTTCTGTAGCTTCATGTGGATCTGCCGCATTCAACACGAATCCTATTTGTACTGAAGTCTCACTTGTTTGTGTAATATTACACGAACCATTTGGATCTACTTTTCACCCCTTCATATCTCTTCTTCTTTTTCTTTTTTTAAAGTGGCAACATGTGTGCGCACACAATTTTGCCAATGTCAAGTGAATGGAGCCATAAACAATGGAGATTGCGCCAGAAAATTAAGCAATTATCTTTATATCCAGACCGGGCTATCTACAAACAGACACCACAAAGAAAGCACATGTAAACTAAACATACAACATATTGTTAGAATACAAACATCCACAAGAGCAACACTAAAATCTAAAGTTTAATTTTGTTAGTATTAATAAATTTCGACATGCATTCTAGAATTAAATGATTATCCGTAACAAGAGTTAAGAGACACATAACGTTAGTAGGACGGGGAATAGAAGTAGGTAGAACATCATAGAAAGAGACTCTGTTTCTAGGGCAATTAAAAAATATGTGATCTGGTGATCCGTCCTCTAAGCCACATTCACAAATAGAGTGATCCCTGATCCTTATTTTATTCAAATGTACTGGTGTGCTGACGTGACCAAGGTGCAAACGGCAAATAATAGAGACAACATTTTTACTAACATTTCTAAATTTAAAAAACCATGGCTTTTGCAGAATATCAAGGTGCAAAGACCCATAATGCTTGCCCTTTAATTTCCGAGACAAATCCCAACTCTTTTGCCACGCATCAGACAATCCTAATTTAGATAATAAGCATAAGTCCCTTGCGTAATTCTATAATGATCCAACGAACCCGACTGGATGGCATATTTGGCGCAGGAGTCCACAGTTTCATTGCCCGATATTCCACAATACCCCGGGATCCAGGCAAGAACTGTACTAAAACCTAAACTGTAACACTCGTACAATGCTTTCCTAATTGTAAGTATAACTGGGTGCTTATCTTTGGAACGGAAAGGGTTAGACAAAATCGCTTCAAGGCAGCTTTTGCTGTCAGTAAATATAATGGATCTCGTTAATTTGTGTGCTTTTATAAATAGTACAGCTTCAAGGATGGCGACAGCTTCCCCTGTAAACACCGTGGTACCAGAAGGACATCTATAGTTTAATATAATTCTGTGCTTTGGCACCCAGACTTGCTGCACCGTGTCCAAAGCTGACTAGTTTAGAGACATCTGTAAAAATTGGAACCCATCCCTTCCATTCCTTAGCTAGTTTTTCTTGAAATTTAATGTTGGCTTCTACAGTGTCCTTATTAATGTCGAAATGCATTATAATTGTTGGTTGGAAGGTCAATGCATAGTAATTAGTATCAAATAAGGGGTTGATCTCGTATTTAAAAATGTTAACTTGCTGATTTTGTATCGATTGATTTGATTGAGCTGATTGCTGATATTGATTAAAATGATTGAAGTATACAAGGAAGGTCTTGTAGCGAGTGGTGTCCAAGGGATTCAACGTCTTGCAAAAGGATCTGAAGTTTGGGGATTAAAGAATGGCTTGTGTTTTGGAAAAGTTTGTAAAAGAATCTATCTGACAGGTACTGTCGCCGAAGATACAGAGGCGGTTCTACACATTCCACTTGTAGCGCATTAATTGGAGATGATTTCATAGTACCCAAGATTATTCTCAGGCATCTAGACTGAATGCCATTTAGCTTTGTTAAAGCAGCCTTAGTACAAGGGTCAAGTAGAAATGCTCCATAATCCAAATGACTTCGGACAATAGCATTATAAATAAGCTTTTGTGTGGGCAAGGGGTGAGCACCCCACCAGACACCAGCCAAGGTTCTTAATACGTTTATTGATTTTTCGCATTTCTCCACAACAAAATCAAAGTGGGGAACACCTGTTAACTTACTGTCCAAAAATACGCCAAGAAATTTTACATGGGCCTTCCGGGGAATAGGTTCTTCATTATATAGTATTTCTATATATGGTACCTGTCTTTTTTAGAAAATATGACAGCTGAGGATTTGGGTACTGCTAATGTCAAACCATGAGCATCAAGCCACTGTCCTAAGTATGATAAGGCTGTATTTAGCTGAGCCACTGCATAAGTAATAGACGGGCTAGAAATATATAATACTAGATCATCAGCATACTGTAGTATCTCACAAAAAGATTCTACTGCTTGGTTGAGATCAGCAGTATATATATATTATAAAGCAGAGGGCTAAGGACCGAGCCCTGGGGTAGTCTTTCCCATACAAATCTTGGACTACACAATCCTTCCTGTGTTTTGACATGGATCACTCTTTCCATCAGGAGGCTGCTTATGTAATTGGTCATCTTCTCTGGGACACTCAGCTGAACAAGCTTGTTCCTGAGCACCGGAAGGAGAACCTTATCATAAGCGAAAGCCACATCCAGAAACACTGCTACTAAAAATTTCTTTTTTTGAAACGCACATTGGATATCGTTTGTTATTATACTCAAGTTATCCATGGTAGACATATTTTTCCTAAACCCTGTTTGATACTTTGCTAATAACTGATTATTTTCTACAAACCACTCCAGTCGATTTTTAATCATATGCTCCATGATTTTGGACAAAGTAGAAGAAAGGGAAATAGGTCTGTAAGAATTTGGATCTGCAGGATCTTTACCATACTTTAATATGGGGACAATAACCTGTGTTTTCCAGGAGATGGGAATCACACCACTGGAGTAAAAAGAGTTAATAATATTTAAGAAAAACAGTTTTGCTTTTTTGTTACTTTTAGTGAGGAAGGAATAACGTATAAAATCTATGCCAGGAGCAGAGTCAACAAGATTATCAAGGATATATTGTAATTCAATTAGTGAAAATTGTTAATCTAACCAGTGAGTTGAAACCAATGATGCATAAATGCTATGCCAAGGAGTGCAGGAGTTTCCCGGTAGTGAATCCAAGTTGGGAGCAAAAGGAGGTGCTATTTTATTTGAAAATGCTTCCAACCAGGAGAAATCATTAGAAGTCAGGTTTTCCCTATCATAAGCGCCACGATATTTTTTTATTTGTTGCCAAATTACTTTGGGTGGAGTCAGGGGAGACAGGTTTTCACAAAAGCGAACCCACCCACATCTCTTTTTAAGCTTTAAAAGTCTTTTACAGCGTGCCGCAATCTGTTGATAACTAATGAAGTTAGCGGCAGTCATAGATAAATTATAAGTGGATTCAGCCTGTTTTCTTAAATGAATAATATTCGTACATTCAGAATCCCACCAGGGAGGAGAGATTTTGTTAGTAGGCGAATTACGTTTTCTGGGGATGTGAGAATCAGCTGTTGAAATTAATGTGTTGACAAATAAAGAAAATGACTGGAGAATGTTATTTTCGTTCGGGGTTGGAATGAAGTCCAATTTGATGTCAAGAGCATCAGCATAAGATGGCCAGTCAGCTCTATTCAAATTATGTTTATTAGTAGAGAAAGACTTATACCTTGGCATAGTTCTGTTAGGGATACTGATTAGGATGGGGTAATGGTCACTTCCATGCGAGTCTCTAATTAGTTCCCATGAAAGCCTGGATGCCAGAGATGGAGAGCATAGGGTTATGTCGACGGCGCTTCTGGGGTTCTGTAGAGGGTAAACTCTACGCGTTGGAGTCCCATCATTCATCACTACTACATCTATTTCATCAATGATATCCATCAGAGAGTGAGCAAATAGATCTGAATGATAGGAGCCCCATAAGCGATGGTGTGCATTAAAATCTCCCATAATAATTACTAGAGTAGGGAGTGTAGATAAAACTAATAGTATATCTGGGATAAGGGATGAGTGAGGATGTAGGATATATAGGGAAAGAAAGGATATTCCAATTGCTGTAAAAGCCACAGCATTAATATTTGAGCTATGAGGTGGTAAAGTGATCTGAGAGAAGTTCAAACACCTCTTTATAAATAAGGCTGCACCTGCATATCCAACACTTCTGTCAACCCGGACACAGGAGTAACCAGAAACTCGGAACTGAGATCCAGGCACTAAACATGTTTCCGAGATGGCTATAATCGATGGGGAATACGTTGATATCAGGTTTAAAAGATCAGGTTTTCTCTGCCTAATACTGTTAGTATTCCATTGAATAATTTTGAATGGATCCATCTTTGGGGATAATATTAGCGATTTGAGTAAGCTTTTTGGCAACGTTGGGCGGTAAACTATCACTATACATTGAGATTAAACTTAAAACCATAGATAACATATTATCTAATAGACTTTCGTTAGGCGTTTCTGTCACAGGTTGATTTTGCTGAAGAGCACACCCATTGGGGAAGGAGGATGGTTAATAGCCTGATGAGCAATCTTGTCAAAAGACTTAGCAAGAGGTGCTCTAGGTTTTGGATTAAAAAAATAAGTTTTTTTATATGTTCTGGTATTTGGCTCTGCAGTACGAAGAGGGGTAGAAGACAATACAGGTACAGGAGGACTGAAAAGTACCCTTACTGTTTCAGCATATGTTCTTTGCACAGCTGGAAACTTTAGTGCTGCCTCCTCGTAAGAAATACTGTCTTGTGACATTACTAATTTAATAGACCATTGCCTATCTTGTTCAGGGCAGGTTCTATTAATTGAAAAGTGTTTGCCAGATCAATATAGGCACGACGCTTTGTCTTCTGGTATGTCGCACTCATTGCCAGAATGAGGTTGACCACATCTAAAGCATCTAGATTTTGACCGGCACTGGGATTTGATATGACCAAATCTTCAGCAGTTCAAACATTGAATAGTGGGGAGCTGATATGTCTCAACAGGTAGAGACATATAGAAAGAGTAAACATATTTTGGAAGAAGCTGTCCCTTAAAAGTAAGCACCACTGACTGTGTAGGAATCCAGTTGGCCGTGCCATCGACAATTTGTTTCCTATTTAGTCTACGCGCTTTCAAAACTAGCCCACAACCTTCAGGAAGCTCCAAGGACTCAACCAACTCAGTCATAGACCACTCCACTGGTATGTCTCTGATGAGACCATTCGGGTTACATTGTAACTAGGGATTATTGAGCTGTATTTGTTTTGGTGTAACAGTGGGTTCTCCAGGATATTATTTGCGTCTGTTGCTGTTTTAAACTCTAGCGATATTCGGTTTCTGCCTACTTTTTTTAAACCACCATTACAGGTGTTTTTAATATTGTTAACAGATAAGAATTGACCGAATTTTATAGGGCGAATTGTCACCCCCGCTGCCGGGTCAGTCTGGGTGCGTGAAATATGTACGATAAAAGGGCCTTTGTCTGACTCATCGTATTTTTTAATTCCCTCAAGTAAACTAGGGTGCGTATACACCGTTTGGATTGATGGTGTAGCTTGAGACCGATTGGTAACTGTTTTTTTAATAGGTTCAGGAGAGCTCTCGGGGGTCGTTTAGATCCTGTTTGTATAAGCTTAAAGCCTGATCGCGTTACGATAGGCTCATTAAGAAGCCGTTGATCAGAAGGGTCTGGAGGGTCGGGCGGACGTCTGTCCATTGTTAGGGCAGCCGGGTGCCGCTAACCATGGACAGTTAATAAATAGCAAAGAAAACACTTACCCCTGTATTAGTGAACACAAAAGTGCTCCAAATTTAATAAACAAACATCAAACAATTATTTAAATATAAAAGTCTAAAAATCGTCATTATTATCACTGACCGATCTATATACCTAAATTCTAAGCTAGTTCCAGACGACCTAGAAAGTTCAAATTTGGCACCCACATAGGTAGTTGTGTGAATATAAAAGAAAAAAACTAGGAAACTACTAATTCTGTATCATTTTATTATAATTTTTCATTTAATTTAATTTATTAGGAATACTTACACATCGGGCCTGTAATATAAGAATAGCAATCAAAATTGATGACAGCCAGTCTTTAATATGTGGATTTTAAGGTTTTCACGTGAATATATAGAGAGTGGGATACCACCCTTAATTATTTTATTTATCCAAACGTATCAGTACTTATAAATAAGAGTATAGTTCAAGGTAAGAGTATGTTTCAAGCTCATACAGATATTCTAGCGAGTTTCATAGTTATAATCATAGTTTCATATTAACAAAAACTAATTGTATTAATTTTACTATGAGTAAGTAACTACTAATAATTCCTGTACAAAAATTAATGATATCCCATCAAAAACACAAATCTAAAATGAGTGCCAAGTTCAATACTATGATATATGCCTTGGTTGTTGACTTCAACGATATTTTTTTATTTTTTTATAATAACATAAAATGTGATATAACAACTTAAAATACCATTTCTGCTTATATCTTGGGATAATATTGTAGCCTAAGGTCTCACTTGGTTAGTTCGAATAAACGAATACATCAGTTTTCGAAGTGGATGTGTTTTGTAATAATAACAAATATCAATAAGAAAAAGAAGACGGGGAAAATAGCAATCACATGTAATCAACAACAACAAAACTATTCAGAATACGAGTGTACTGCAAGTAGCACTGACACCGACACGTGTGTTAGCGTGGGCTCAATAACATGTAATCAACAACAACAAAACTATTCAGAATACGAGTGTACTGCAAGTAGCACTGACACCGACACGTGTGTTAGCGTGGGCTCAATAACATGTAATCAACAACAACAAAACTATTCAGAATACGAGTGTACTGCAAGTAGCACTGACACCGACACGTGTGTTAGCGTGGGCTCAATAACATGTAATCAACAACAACAAAACTATTCAGAATACGAGTGTACTGCAAGTAGCACTGACACCGACACGTGTGTTAGCGTGGGCTCAATAACATGTAATCAACAACAACAAAACTATTCAGAATACGAGTGTACTGCAAGTAGCACTGACACCGACACGTGTGTTAGCGTGGGCTCAATAACATGTAATCAACAACAACAAAACTATTCAGAATACGAGTGTACTGCAAGTAGCACTGACACCGACACGTGTGTTAGCGTGGGCTCAATAACATGTAATCAACAACAACAAAACTATTCAGAATACGAGTGTACTGCAAGTAGCACTGACACCGACACGTGTGTTAGCGTGGGCTCAATAACATGTAATCAACAACAACAAAACTATTCAGAATACGAGTGTACTGCAAGTAGCACTGACACCGACACGTGTGTTAGCGTGGGCTCAATAACATGTAATCAACAACAACAAAACTATTCAGAATACGAGTGTACTGCAAGTAGCACTGACACCGACACGTGTGTTAGCGTGGGCTCAATAACATGTAATCAACAACAACAAAACTATTCAGAATACGAGTGTACTGCAAGTAGCACTGACACCGACACGTGTGTTAGCGTGGGCTCAATAACATGTAATCAACAACAACAAAACTATTCAGAATACGAGTGTACTGCAAGTAGCACTGACACCGACACGTGTGTTAGCGTGGGCTCAATAACATGTAATCAACAACAACAAAACTATTCAGAATACGAGTGTACTGCAAGTAGCACTGACACCGACACGTGTGTTAGCGTGGGCTCAATAACATGTAATCAACAACAACAAAACTATTCAGAATACGAGTGTACTGCAAGTAGCACTGACACCGACACGTGTGTTAGCGTGGGCTCAATAACATGTAATCAACAACAACAAAACTATTCAGAATACGAGTGTACTGCAAGTAGCACTGACACCGACACGTGTGTTAGCGTGGGCTCAATAACATGTAATCAACAACAACAAAACTATTCAGAATACGAGTGTACTGCAAGTAGCACTGACACCGACACGTGTGTTAGCGTGGGCTCAATAACATGTAATCAACAACAACAAAACTATTCAGAATACGAGTGTACTGCAAGTAGCACTGACACCGACACGTGTGTTAGCGTGGGCTCAATAACATGTAATCAACAACAACAAAACTATTCAGAATACGAGTGTACTGCAAGTAGCACTGACACCGACACGTGTGTTAGCGTGGGCTCAATAACATGTAATCAACAACAACAAAACTATTCAGAATACGAGTGTACTGCAAGTAGCACTGACACCGACACGTGTGTTAGCGTGGGCTCAATAACATGTAATCAACAACAACAAAACTATTCAGAATACGAGTGTACTGCAAGTAGCACTGACACCGACACGTGTGTTAGCGTGGGCTCAATAACATGTAATCAACAACAACAAAACTATTCAGAATACGAGTGTACTGCAAGTAGCACTGACACCGACACGTGTGTTAGCGTGGGCTCAATAACATGTAATCAACAACAACAAAACTATTCAGAATACGAGTGTACTGCAAGTAGCACTGACACCGACACGTGTGTTAGCGTGGGCTCAATAACATGTAATCAACAACAACAAAACTATTCAGAATACGAGTGTACTGCAAGTAGCACTGACACCGACACGTGTGTTAGCGTGGGCTCAATAACATGTAATCAACAACAACAAAACTATTCAGAATACGAGTGTACTGCAAGTAGCACTGACACCGACACGTGTGTTAGCGTGGGCTCAATAACATGTAATCAACAACAACAAAACTATTCAGAATACGAGTGTACTGCAAGTAGCACTGACACCGACACGTGTGTTAGCGTGGGCTCAATAACATGTAATCAACAACAACAAAACTATTCAGAATACGAGTGTACTGCAAGTAGCACTGACACCGACACGTGTGTTAGCGTGGGCTCAATAACATGTAATCAACAACAACAAAACTATTCAGAATACGAGTGTACTGCAAGTAGCACTGACACCGACACGTGTGTTAGCGTGGGCTCAATAACATGTAATCAACAACAACAAAACTATTCAGAATACGAGTGTACTGCAAGTAGCACTGACACCGACACGTGTGTTAGCGTGGGCTCAATAACATGTAATCAACAACAACAAAACTATTCAGAATACGAGTGTACTGCAAGTAGCACTGACACCGACACGTGTGTTAGCGTGGGCTCAATAACATGTAATCAACAACAACAAAACTATTCAGAATACGAGTGTACTGCAAGTAGCACTGACACCGACACGTGTGTTAGCGTGGGCTCAATAACATGTAATCAACAACAACAAAACTATTCAGAATACGAGTGTACTGCAAGTAGCACTGACACCGACACGTGTGTTAGCGTGGGCTCAATAACATGTAATCAACAACAACAAAACTATTCAGAATACGAGTGTACTGCAAGTAGCACTGACACCGACACGTGTGTTAGCGTGGGCTCAATAACATGTAATCAACAACAACAAAACTATTCAGAATACGAGTGTACTGCAAGTAGCACTGACACCGACACGTGTGTTAGCGTGGGCTCAATAACATGTAATCAACAACAACAAAACTATTCAGAATACGAGTGTACTGCAAGTAGCACTGACACCGACACGTGTGTTAGCGTGGGCTCAATAACATGTAATCAACAACAACAAAACTATTCAGAATACGAGTGTACTGCAAGTAGCACTGACACCGACACGTGTGTTAGCGTGGGCTCAATAACATGTAATCAACAACAACAAAACTATTTAGAATACGAGTGTACTGCAAGTAGCAGTGCCACCGACACGTGTGTTAGCGTGGGCTCAATAACATGTAATCAACAACAACAAAACTATTCAGAATACGAGTGTACTGCAAGTAGCACTGACACCGACACGTGTGTTAGCGTGGGCTCAATAACATGTAATCAACAACAACAAAACTATTCAGAATACGAGTGTACTGCAAGTAGCACTGACACCGACACGTGTGTTAGCGTGGGCTCAATAACATGTAATCAACAACAACAAAACTATTCAGAATACGAGTGTACTGCAAGTAGCACTGACACCGACACGTGTGTTAGCGTGGGCTCAATAACATGTAATCAACAACAACAAAACTATTCAGAATACGAGTGTACTGCAAGTAGCACTGACACCGACACGTGTGTTAGCGTGGGCTCAATAACATGTAATCAACAACAACAAAACTATTCAGAATACGAGTGTACTGCAAGTAGCACTGACACCGACACGTGTGTTAGCGTGGGCTCAATAACATGTAATCAACAACAACAAAACTATTCAGAATACGAGTGTACTGCAAGTAGCACTGACACCGACACGTGTGTTAGCGTGGGCTCAATAACATGTAATCAACAACAACAAAACTATTCAGAATACGAGTGTACTGCAAGTAGCACTGACACCGACACGTGTGTTAGCGTGGGCTCAATAACATGTAATCAACAACAACAAAACTATTCAGAATACGAGTGTACTGCAAGTAGCACTGACACCGACACGTGTGTTAGCGTGGGCTCAATAACATGTAATCAACAACAACAAAACTATTCAGAATACGAGTGTACTGCAAGTAGCACTGACACCGACACGTGTGTTAGCGTGGGCTCAATAACATGTAATCAACAACAACAAAACTATTCAGAATACGAGTGTACTGCAAGTAGCACTGACACCGACACGTGTGTTCGCGTGGGCTCAATAACATGTAATCAACAACAACAAAACTATTCAGAATACGAGTGTACTGCAAGTAGCACTGTCACCGACACGTGTGTTAGCGTGGGCTCAATAACATGTAATCAACAACAACAAAACTATTCAGAATACGAGTGTACTGCAAGTAGCACTGACACCGACACGTGTGTTAGCGTGGGCTCAATAACATGTAATCAACAACGACAAAACTATTCAGAATACGAGTGTACTGCAAGTAGCACTGACACCGACACGTGTGTTAGCGTGGGCTCAATAACATGTAATCAACAACGACAAAACTATTCAGAATACGAGTGTACTGCAAGTAGCACTGACACCGACACGTGTTAGCGCGGGCTCAACACGGACGAAGCCAGCTCTCTGGCGTCCCTCTGACACTTACATCTGTACTCTGCGCATCTACTTCAGAGCGGTCAATAGATTTGACGCGGACTATCTATATACTATAATAAAACTGTAACATTATACACAGTGTACAGATACATTAAATATATTTTGAAAATTATAATCGGTTTAGACTTTGTTATCGGTATAGAAGCCAAAAAAAACCCTTTTAAAATTTTTGTCTGTCTGTCCCTGTGAACACGCATCACTCTGTAAGTACTGAACAGATTTTGACAAAACTTGGCACAGTGATAATATTACAAGGTTACATCTAGAATACTTCTTGTCTCATAAAACGCAAGGGATTCTCAAAGATAACAGACGAAAGTTAAAAATTTGTAATTAATGAAATTCTTGACGGATTTTGGTAAATTTTCTTTGTGCTATATATAGCAGACAGATTAGCTAAAAATTTAAGCTATATTTTCCTAAGCTACTTTAAAAAGAAATACCGAAAAAAATGATCGCTGAGTTCCGTGCCGTCGACTTCGTCTGACCATATAATGTCCAGTACGTTATAACTGAGCTACGGCTACATGACATTTCTATGCGTAATTATCAACCACATATGAAAATATGTTTAAACAAAACTGTCACTTGTATGTTGTTACATTTATTTTATTATATAAAAATATGTTTGCTAAACAAAGTTGACAAGATTTTTTCCTAAAACATAAATCTAGATAATAGTTACATTGCATTGTAGAAGATGAATCTCAATTAGAGTTCTATCAGTACTTTTATTGCTTCGATATTTGATAAAATTAGTTTTCTAAATATTGTTGAGTCTTGAAGTACTCAGGTTCAGGTTTGTAAATCTAAGATTAAAATAAATCAGTTGAGGTGTTAGCGGTTCCCATACTATGTTGTATTTATACTAATATTATAAAGAGTGGGAAAGTTTTGTTTTCGAGGAATCCTTGGTACTACTGATCCAATTTCAAAAATTCTTTCACTGTTAGGAAGGTATATTATCCCAAGTTCAGTATCTTAGTGAAAAAGGTGGTTTATATGTCAAAAGTGAAATAAATTTGACAAATTTAAGATTGAATGCAGATTTCACGTATACTTTACAAATTCTTATAAAAGAAACAACTAAAACAAAATGGAAATTTAATATAGATAAAGTTTAATTTTTACTATATGTTAAGTGATGAAGTTACAAGGGGTACTGGGAAGACATTTATCGGCAATATATGTAGGTTAGTTTTGATCTTCATTGGACACTTTAGGTAATGCTGCAAACAGATTTTAGGCTTATTTTGAAAGATTTCTCACATACTAACTGGGTACATGTTTGAGTGAGTCCCTGGATAGTTTGGATTCACAATTGGAAGTGCTAGATGTCGTTGCAATCGGGTTTTTGGTTTTTTTTTTATTATTTGCGTTTAAAAATACAATTGAAACCTGTAATAACCGATTTGGTGCAGACGAAGTTGCACGGGTCAGCTAGTACATTAATAAACAATAATTTCGTAACAACTAAATCATAATTTTAATAACAGTTTAAAATAAAATCGAGAAATGAATTGTTTTATAATGTGGTGCATATCGTTTATAGTAATTGTGGATGAAATTTTGAAATACTCGCATATACAGTACTATAGAGTGTGTAAGGGTGGAGATGAAACCTTGTGCGTGTACAGTGTGTGCAGGTGCTCGGTCAGTGGCAGGGAGTCTGCCGCGACGACTTGCTCAAAGGCCTCGACTCCAACCAGGTGTTCACGTCCAAGCGAGATAACGGACTCACTGTCATCACCTACCGGCGGACGCTGAAACCAGGTGAGTGCATCGCGCTCGGCGCACGCCTGCACGCCGCCCCGGCACCGCACCGACCCTCGCGTTCCTTGCAGACGAGCCGCTCGACCGGGAGTGGGTGGTGGACCGCGCGACGCCGGTCGTGTGGGCGCTCGGCCGGCTCGACCACGCCGACGAACCCGCCTTCCACCGGCTCTACCCCAAACACGACGTCTTCGTGCACCTCGGCAAGAACCCGCCGGAGAACGACTGCTTCCCGTTCGTCACGTGAGTCGGCGCGTCCTCGACGCGGGCGTCGCGCCGCGGCCGGTACGTGAGACGTGCGTGTGCGTGTGCAGCGGGTCGCGGGCGGCGCCGGGCGCGTGGGAGACGGCGCAGCTGTTCGACCCGACGCTGCGCGTGTTCCGGTTCGCGGTCGGGCCGGCGGGGGGCGCGCGGGGGCTGGCGGGCCGCGCCGGCGGGCACGCGCCGCCGCTCGCCTGGTACGTGAACGGGCAGCTGGCACCGGACCTGCAGCTGCGGCGCGGGCTGCAGTACGCGTTCAAGGTGTCGGGCGGCGAGGACCCGCACTCGGCGGCGGAGTACCACCCGCTGGTGGTGACGGCGGAGCCGGTGGGCGGGCTGGAGCGGCTGGCGGAGGCGGCGCAGCGCGCGGTGCGGGTGCTGGCGGGGGCGCACACGACGCGGCGGGGGCGGCTGACGCCGGCGGCGGCGGGGGCGCTGTGCGCGGGGCGGCACGCGGCGGGCGCGGACCGGCGCCGCGACGAGGACTTCGCGACGTTCCGCGCGTTCAACCGGTCGCTGCAGTGGTCGTGCGCGCCGGGAGCGCCCGCCGACCTGCTCGTCTCCCCGAACTCCTCGTGGCCCGACATCGTCTACTACCACTCCTTCACGCACGCCGGTACGTGCCACCCGATAACGATAACTCGCTGACGCTTTAACAGTTCCCTTAGCGAGCGCTATTCGTTAATACGGTGTCATATTATTGGTGTGTCCGCGCAGGCATGGGTGGGCGCATCTTCATAGTGGACCGACACAACCGCAACCTCGGCCGCCACAGCGCCGCCGCCCGCGCTGTCCCCGCTCCGGCGCTGCTGCCGCTGCTGGCCGCGCTGCTGCTCGGCGCGCGGTAGCACAGGCGTCCCTCACCAAAATCAATACTATTTCTACACGTCAATTTATTTCGATTTCACATTTACTATCGATAATACAAATACTATATAACACAGAGCTTAGTCCTGGTGCAAAATATCCAACCGACTCGTCTAAATAAATCTTGTACGGATTTCTAGAATATACTTCAAAATAAATATTTTTAAGAATATGAAAAATGTATAAATATAAATTGCTTTTCACTACATAACAGGTAATTATCGAAATTACTGAATATACATGTGTATTTTGGATGAGGCGTTGCATTTCACGAGTATACAACATACTTGGTGTACGACCAGAGTGCACGCTACCGCCGAGCGTCGCCCGCAACGTTCGCACTAGTTTGTGTTTTGCAGCCGCGAAACGAGCGTGTGCGTCATGTTAGTCGAAGATATTATTTCGATGATACAAATTACACCAGAAATATGATTAACTTTCCACTGTTTATATAAAAAAATTAAATCAATTTTCCGTAATATATAATCAAAAGTTATCACTACCATCCTCGTGTAATTGTTGTGAAATTAATCTTTATTCAATCTTAATCTTTGAAACAACGTATGGAACTCCCTAAATTTCATTCTTCGCTTAACAATGCCACTTGAAGCTTGCCTCGACTCGCTATAATATTCACACGAACGGCGAGCGTGCACCATCGGCTATGCGGCCACTCGGCTCCCGCTGGACGCGTCCCCTCGGGCCGTACACTTATACTTACTTTGTGTGCTCACAGCTACGCTTGTAAAATTTGTACTGTGATTTTGTATCTATGCTAATATTATAAGGAGGTAAGGTTTGTGAGGTTGTAGGGGGTAATATCTGGGTAGTCGGAGAAAAAATGGTCGAATGAAAACGTTTCTTACGAACACTGCCTTAACTATGACAGATATATGATTGAGTTGTATAGAAAAGGTGTAGCTTGATAATGCCTATCACCGGCCAACGAAGTGGGCACGGGTCGGCTAGTATAGTATATTCATATATAAAAACGTATATAATAATATATTGTAAGATGAAAGGTTGCATGAGCTGAATAAATGCGACAAGTCAATACAATACCTTTAGAAATCGAACTCATTGTCTCAAAAATCAGCAAATTAAGCAAATCAATTTAGAACTAAACTATGTGTAGTTTTGTAAGCGACTTTTGTAACGATCTTATTTTGAAAATTAACTTCAACAATGTAATGTTGAAGTGTAAAACTGTCGGGTGCAGTTCCTCACTGTTGATTAAGTTAATAGTTTGAATATAAGTTGAGATCTGTTCAGTGCGGAGGCGCTCGCGCAACTCAACACTCTGCACTTGTTACGATCTCATTGTGTTTACCCTTTCAGGTGCTCAACGAACGCGCGACTATTCAAAGTATTTATGTAGATGTTATTTACATATATGTTATATACATTATACTAGATATAAGTAATACAAAATTTACAATAATGTAATTTTATTTATTTCATGAAATATACAAGAATATTACATATGTATACGTTACGGTGAGCGTATATTTATAATACAATACGACTCCTACCTTCTCCCTTCCCCCCCCCCCCTCCACATCAACAACACTTATTATAGTACATACATAGTATAGTAGTAACTACTTACACAACTACTATTTGAATAATAAATACAAAGAGATCGACAACAGAAGCTCCAATCTACAGAACCATCTACAAACTATTACAGCAATATATTCATACACACAAACCCTCGTATTAACTTTTAAACAATAAGCACGCGGTATGGTTATACTTTATATTGAGTTAAGTTAATACTGAAACATCTAATTAGTCTGTAGTGAAATTCTACAATAGAAGTTGTATACATTATACCTTTTTACTTTTACAATAGATCGCATAATGCCATACCGGTCGGGGCAATACGCGCAAGCACATCATATTATAGAACAAATTTCAGTTAATATATACAGAGAGCACTTTCCTTTACAACGTAACCTTAAACATATTCACTTATCATTATGAATTATGGTCGAATTTCGTTCATTACTCACTTATCTATACATATAATAATAATGTAAATCTAACGTGTCTATAGCTTTTTGTGCAAAAAATTGGTGCGGGTGACTAGGAATAGGCAATAATATATTTCAATCATTTTTAGAAATGTCTGTCTGTTTGTATGAATCCGCATCGCTGCTAAAGTATTGCGCTCACAATGAAACCTCACGGCTTTTGAGTGACGGCTCGAGTTAAGTACAAGAGTAATAATAAAAAATAAGTAAATACATTTCAATCTCATACAAAACAAGGATATAATATATAAATAATTGTATCTGACCGGGATTCGTACTTTTGTTTCAATTGTATTTGACTCGGAAACGTACAGACAGACACTGGTGGCATCGTCAAAGGTTTCAAAACGTGGAAGTGTTGTAGGTGCGGCATTATACTGCAACTGATGAAAGAAAACTTAACAATTTATTTTTGATAATTTAAGAACTCATGTAAGTATTTACATAAGCAGAACTTTTATAATATCTGACCCCCCCCCCCCTTCTCAGCAAAAGTAAGCAATGTTTTTATTAAACAATAAAAGTCCCCAAGGACATTACCGATTTGCCGGATAGTGAGTTGTTCAAGTATGATCTCAAGCGGGTTTTAATTTCTAAAGTCTGTTATAGGGTGGATCAATGAACAATGGTGACGTCTGGAAATGACTCCCCTCTCTGTACATTTGATAAAACTAATGTAACCATCTATATTTTGTATAAATATGTATCACGAGAAGATAAACTAGATCGAGTTTGTTGCTGGTTCTTCTCGATGTCATACAAACTGCGAGCTTCACCTGAGTGAATACATTTAAATTAGAAGTTAATATTCACCGTAAAACCTCATTTCATGCATTGTCGTATGTTATAGGGTCACAAGCGAACGTCGTACACTCCTCATTACTGGAGGTCTGTGTGACCCAGTGCGGTCAGACTTCACCACGAAATAAACCTATTGAGAAATCTAGATAGCTTTTAGCATGAGAAGATACAACTTACATAAGCTATTTCAAGTGACACAATCATAATTATAAACAACAGTGCAGTAGGTACTGCGGCTGTGTGTCGTGTACTTATGTATATGGAAGAGTCACACGTGCGAATTAATTTACTGTTACACAACAATAGATACAGCCCAACTACTAAAGGAGATACACGATAATGATTTAACCTACTGAGATTCTACGAGCGATATGTTTAGCTAGCAATGGGCAACAGTGATAATCTATCAAACTGTATTACAACTGAATACGAATAGAAATAATGTAATGGCAACTCCATTAAATGAGTATGTTTACATTATATTATAATTAAAAAGAAAGGAATTAAACGATGTGGCCAGCGTCGCGAGTCGAGGGTTCAGGGCGTGTGCAGGTCCAGGAACGCGACCAGCGTCGCCGGCAACCCGCGCCACCGCTCCGCGCCACGTGCGGCCGCGCCACGCGCAACGGCCGTGGCACGCAGCAGCGCGCGCGCCGCCAGGCACCGCAGCGACACGTGCCGCAGCACGCGCACCCGCGAGTGCCGGTTCAGCACCACCAGCTCCGCCGCGCTGTCCCCGAACCGGTTCGGCCGGTCCAGGTGCGCGCCCGCGGCCAGCAGCGTCTCCACCAGCTCCGTCGAGAAGTTGTACGGGATCGCCGCCACGTGCAGCGCCGTCGAGCGCGACTCGTTCAGCGCGTCCGCCTCCGCGCCCGCCGCCAGCAGCGCCGCCACCAGCCGCACCGACGGGAACGCCGGCGCCGCGCCCGCCTCCTCCGCGAAGTACGTCGAGCGCACCGCGTTCAGCCGCGACGCCGCCAGGTGCAGCACCGTGTCGCCCGTCGCCGCGCCGCGCAGCCCCGCGCCCGCCAGCGCCCCCAGCGCCGCCCGCGTGCGCGCGTGCTGCCCCGGCGTGGCGGCCGCGCGCACCAGCACCAGCGCGAGGTGCGTCACGCAGCGCAGCGCGCGGTCGAACGCCTCCGCCTGCGCGCGCGCCCGCGGCCGCGGCACCAGCAGCCGGGCGCCCTCCGGCAGCCGCGCCGCCAGCAGCCGAAAGGCGCGCAGGGCGTCGCCGTGGTCGGCGCGCTCGGCCGCGTCGAGCAGCAGGCGCGTGAGGGCGCAGGCGGCGTGGGCGGCGTCGCCGTGCAGCACGGTGTCGCGCCGGAGCCGCGCCGCCAGCGCCCAGCTCCACAGGTGCGCGGCGCGCCGGTGCCGCCCCGCGTCCGCGTGCGCGGCGCCCCTGCACCCGCTATCTACTGACTGTGTCGCTCGGGGTATATATACGCAAACCACACGTTTACAATACCGTGCACTATATTGTAAACGGATACTATATGAGACAGATACTTCAATTAAACGTGTAGTTACTACACGATCACTAAAAACTCGTCAACCGACTGACGATCAAACGTCATCTGACACTAATTACACCTAAGAAACACATGGTCCGTTTAAACCTATAATAAATTTCCCTTTACTATCCACTGAACGGTCAATCAATTAAACCCTGTTTTACTTGCTCTCAATAATCACTTACCCAAAATCTCACTATAATGTAAACATAATCTAACAAATTGTACCTTCTTTTACTACTTTATTGCTCAGCTACTATTCTTTATTTCTACCTATATTTTATTGCACCAACACTATATAATTTAAATGAAACTTCATTTGGTACAGTAGAAAAAAAATGTCCTTATATGTTACGTGTTACCGTTGCTATAATAATCATTACCATGGTAACATGATCAATTTACGTTTTAAAATTATATTGTCAATATTCCATGGAAAAATTGTTTGTACTTAAAACAATAATTTAACGTCCAGAAGAGACAGTAAAAAAAATTTAAAGCAGAGAAACATATATAACTTAAAATATAAAGACGTACTTCTACCACATGATTTGTTTGATAGTAATTATCATAATGTTATAAACCTTTTTCTGCTTTAATGAACAAATATTACTCTGCAAATCCCCAATCTAAGAAAAAGCAGCCCCGAAAAATATTACTGAAAATACACCTACATCAAGCCCAGCAAGTGATTCTATCATTGATGATGTACCTACAGCATCTAACTCAACAACTAATTCTATAGTTCAGAATTCTGAGCCAGCTGTTGTATCAGAATTAGTCAAACCGGCTTCATCTAATTCTGAAGATTGTTGCGTGCCATTGGAACGTGTCGTTGATTCCCCGTCTCAAAATAATATTTTGTTTGAAAGCGACATAAATACCGATGAAAAGGGACAAGATTGTATTTATTATTTAACTAGCCGACCCGTGCCCACTTCGTTGGGCGGTAATAGGCATTATCAAGCTACAACTTTTCTCTAGAAGTCCATAATATATATCTCATAATAAAGGCAGCGTTCGTAAGAAACGTTTTCGTTGGACCATTTTTCTCCGACTCCCCAGATATTACCCCCTACAACCTCACAAACTTTACCTCTTTATAATATTAGTATAGATTATAGATAATATAATTAGTTAATAGCTTCTGTCCGCGACTTCGCACGTGTGGAATAGTTATTTTGGGCTAAGACGCAGCGGAAGCTCTCAAAAGGAAAAAATACCCCGATTTTAAAACATTTTTCATTGTAGCTCCACTCATATTGCCCTTAGCGTGATGATATATAGCCTATGATACTCACAAATAACGTGGCTTTATATTGGTAAAAAAAATTGGTTTAGTAGTTCCTGAGATTACCCCCTACAACGTCACAACGTCACAAACTTTACCTCTTTATAATATTAGTATAGATAGATAGATTTTGCACCACAAAATTTTGAGAGTAAGATAAATAAAGTAGTTGCTAAAGAAATAATTTTTTTATTGCCACGGCAAGGTTTGTATACAAAAAAAATATTTAAAAATCGATCAATTAAACAAAAGTTTTTTTATCAAGATTCCGGTGACAAGGGCGCATCAACACCCAAACCTATTAAAAAAAAGTTCTGATTGATTTCATTTGTTTTAAAATCCAGAAACACTATTGGACGCGGCTGACGGACGTTGTTTTGTTAATAGTTTAGAGGTTTGTAGCGACACACATACCTACAGAAAACGTGATACGTGAGTACTGCGCTACCTGGGTGCAATCGAAATCTCATTCACAGACCGCTCACAAAATACGGCGAATCGTTAGTCTTTTTTTTTTTTTTTTTACACTGGTTCAGCAAAATGACTGCACTGTACCTGATGGAAAGTACAGTACAGTCCATAAACAACGGCGACTGTCAATGTTAAATAGCAATAGCAGTCATCGCTATCATGCCGACCTGCAAAAGTGCTTCTTCACGCCTCGTTTGAAGGACCCCATGTCATACGAGGAAGGGAACACACTGGCTGGGAGACGATTCCACATCTTCACAGTACGACAAAAATAGGAGCTTTCGAACTTCTTCGTTCTTGCCGGAATGGTTGCTACTGTGAAACTGTGGAGACGCGTACCCGCCCGTGTAGTTCTATAGTGGAAAGGAGAAGATGGAATGAGGTCAAACAGCTCTTCAGAACACTCACCATGATAGAGACGATAAAAGACGCTCAGTGAGGCTATGTCTCTTCGCAACTGAAGCGGTTCAAGGTTGTTAGTAACGTCTGCATCATTCACAATACGGACAGCCCGTCGTTGCAACCTGTCTAGTGCATCAAGGAGGTATTGAGCAGAACCATCCCAGAGATGCGAACAGTATTCCATGCACGGCCTAACCTGTGCTTATAGAGGAGGTATAGCTGACCGGGCGTGAAAAACCGTCGCACTTTATTAAGGATGCCCAATTCTTAGATGTATTAGAGATAACACTCCCTATGTGGTCCCTGAGGTTAAGATCGAGCGGATATTGATACCTAGGATGCTTAGGCTGTCACGTTTTGAAGAAAGTCGTTCTGAAGAGTGAGAATAGGAGAAAAGGGGGATTTTTTACAGGAAAACACGCAAACCTGTGTTTTCTTGGGATTAAACTCAACCAAGTTACTTGTTCCCCATAGAGATACGAGTTCCAAGGACTGGTTGAGCTCAGTGACAAGATCAGCCCGCATTCTGTCAGTCTCATCACGACTAACCGTGGGTCTACTGCAAAATCCACCATGAACCGTGCTGTCGTCTGCATAACAATGAATGCAACCAGAGGCTAACATATCATTAATATGCATTAGAAACAGGGTTGGGGAAAGTACAGAGCCCTGAGGAACTCCTGCATTAACTAACATGAACTGCGAGCTGTGTCCATCAACGAGGACACGTATTCTGCGTTCATGTAGAAAGCTGGAGATCCAACTACACAGGTTGCCGTGGAGACCGTATGCTTCAAGTTTGGATAGAAGACCTCGGTGCCAAACCCTATCAAACGCCTTTGCTATGTCGAGGCTAATTGCTACGGCTTCGCCACGTTTATCAATCGTCTCCCCCCAGCGATGCAGCATGTACGCTAAAAGATCACCCGTTGATCGTTTCGGACGAAAGCCATATTGCCGATCATTAACTAAGGAGTGCTCTTCTAGGTACCGGATAAGTTGTGTATTTATGATCCGTTCCATGACCTTGCATAACACTGAGGTGATAGCGATTGGGCGATAGTTGTTGGGGTCTGAACGGTCCCCTTTTTTGGGAACTGGTTGCACATTGGCCTCCTTCCAAACCTGGGGCACAACACCAGAGAGATAGGATAAGCGGTATAAACGTGTTAGTGTTGGGGACAACTCGGCTGCACACTTCTTAAGGACAACAGGTGGGATGCCATCAGGACCACTGGCTTTTCGAACATCAAGTGAAAGCAGCTCTTTTCGCACGTCACTTTGCCGTATACGGATATCTGGCATTGTGAACTCGGTTCTTGGTATAACTGGGGATAGGGTGCTGCGATCATCGAGTCGAGAATTAGCCGCGAAGATGTTAGCTAATAAATTAGCTTTCTCACGTGGGTTGTGGGCAAGTGATCCATCTGTGTACCTCAGTGGTGGCAGTGATGATTGGCAGAAATTCGCCTGTACCGATCTGGCCAACTTCCAGTAGGCTCGACTGTTAGTCGGATGATCTATGAGTTTCTGGCCAATACGGGAGACTCGTTGGGCATCAGCTCTGATGTAGGCCCTTTTACATGACTTGGTGGCACTGTTATAAGCTGCTTTGAGGTTATTGATGTTGGGATCCTTTTTTGCGCGACCCTTGATCCAAGCACGATATGTGGCCTGCTTGCGAGTAACAGCATCAGCACACTCGTGATTGAACCAGGGGCGTCCGTACCGATTACTAACGATTTCAGATGATGGAATGTAGTACTCCATTCCAACTCGTATCTCGTCAGCAATCCCTTCGGCTATCACGGAAGGATCCTTACCATCAAAGTAGCGCTGCCGCCAACGGATGGATGCAAAATAATCTCGCATTCCGTCCCAATCTGCAGACGAGTAGTGCCAGACTTTGTCTTCTTCAGTTTATTATCCAAACATTGTTTTCGTTTCCTAGATTTAATTTTGTTTTATAACTTCAACTGAATTTTTAAATTCATTGGATTTGTCAGGATTACCACCACACAATTTGCAGTCAAAGGCTGGCTCGGTCATAATTATGTTACGCAATCTGAATCAACCAAAACTGTGCAACGGAACAAGACTCGCTGTTAAAAAAATTATGAAAAATTTAATTGAAGCCACTATAATCAAAGGTGAAGAGGTGCTTATTCCAAGAATATCACTACTGCCAACTGACTTTCCTTTTGAATTCAAACGTGTCCCGTTTGCAGTGCGCCTTGCGTTCGCAATGACGATTAATAAATCCCGAGTCCAATCGTTGGAAGTGTGTGAAATAAACTTTGAATTGCCATGTTTTTCGCTTGGGCAGTTGTACGTTGCGAGCTCAACAGTCGGCAAACCATCAGCCCTATATGTTTTTTCTCCAAAAGGAAAAACCAAGAATATTGTACATTACAAGGCATTCAAATTTTAAGAACAGTATTTATTTACCATAATTGAGTAAATAAGTGTGTGAAATCTATACTAATATATAAAGCTGAAGAGTTTGTTTGTTTGTATGTATGATTGAACGCACTACCACGAAAGCTCAAAAACCACCGGTCCGATTTGAAATAATGAGAGTGTACAACAACCTTGCTCTTTCACTCCGGAGAACAATGGATGGACTTTGGAAGAAAGCTAGTACAAATTCCGTTGGTTTTCATGGTGACTAATAATTATCAGGTTTTGTTGGAGAATCTATTTACTTCCAGTTTAGAATGTATGATATTTTTAGTTATATCTTTTTCGATTTGTTTATTTCTTTTGGCAGAAGAAGCCGTCATCAATGACAATAACAATGATGATGATTATGACTTGGACCTACAATATCAAAATCGGTCTGATGATGAAACTTCGAATGATTTTTATGATGATGACCAGGATGATTAGGACAAAAACAAATAATTGTATTATATAACTATTAGGGTGAGCCAAAAAAACTAACCTATCGAGGGTATAGGTTAAAATGAACCTATTTACCGAAAGAAAAATGTTTGCGGAAGGCTGAATTTTTAGCTCAATTTTAAAAGGTGTCGGTGAGCAGTCAGTTTCTTATTTAAATAACACGTAAAAAAATCTTTTTTTATTAAAAGTATCATAACTTTTAATCCGTATGAGCTAAAAATTTTTACATCGCAGATTCTTGTAGAGCATAAAATTTCCTAAAAAACTATGTCGATTACGACTTTTTTGAAGCCAAAAATTCGTGTATGTAGAGGTCTTTAAAAAATGAAAACACACGCGTAATAGAGCTACGTCAGCAATATCCTAATTGCAATAAATTGAATTTTATTAAGTAACAAATGTATATGAATAATTTTAATTAGATTAAAAAATTAATAACTGTAAAAACTAATTATTTTTGACAAATTTCGACGTTTCTAAGTTAAATTTCTAAGTTTTTTTTGTTTACTTTGAATATTTTTAATAAAAAAACACAAAAACTGCATATTTTGAATTTTTCATTTTTTCATACACGAATTTTTGGCTTCAAAAAATCCTAATCGACATAGTTTTTTAGGAAATTTTATACTCTACAAGAATCTGCGATGTAAAAAATTTTAGCTCATACGGTTTAAAAGTTATGATACTTTTAATGAAAAAAGATTTTTTTACGTGTTATTTAAATGGGAAACTTTGACTGCTCACCTTTTAAAATTGAGCTAAAAATTCTGCCTTCCGCAGACATTTTTCTTTCGGTAAATAGATTCATTTTAACCTATAACTTCGATAGGTTAGTTTTTTTGGCTCACCCTAATAACTATACATACTTTACTTTTTTTCTTAGCTATATGTATATAGCTGAGCCGTGCAACTTCATTTGCACCAAATACGGTTATTACCTATTTCAATTGTATTTTTAAACGCAAAATATCTTAAAAAACCTAAAACAGCACCATAATGGACAGTATACTTTTTAAGTATCACCTTTACCCAACTATGTACATAAGTAATGTTTCATATGTATATTTCTTTAATACATTTTGTGTCAACAAATCTTAATATAAGAAGAATTGTCTTCATTGGCTGTAGTCTCGCAAAATCTACCTGTACAAGTATGTCTAAGTCAGGATGTTCCGAAGCAGGTAGAAAAATTTAAGTACCCCAGGAGCGCTATAATATCTAAGTGTGCAATTGTGTGTAAATTAACGCCAGAATCGGTGCAGCTTCAGCTTCCTTTGGTAAGTTAAGCTTAAAGGTTTACCGTTCTTATAATACCAAGTTACTAACAAAAATCTCTGTCTATATGGCAATCATTCTGCCAAATGTACTGTTTTCCTCATGACCTGGTGCATATATAGAACGGCTTATACGGTCACTTGACCACTTCCACATGCAATGTCTAAGATATATCATGCATTCCACTAGTTTGATCGTGTTAGAAATACTGATGTCCTACGTTGTGCTAATTTATGCGGTAGAAAAGCATATTTGAGACAGAGACAACATCTTTGGTGTGGTCACGTATTTCAGAGACCAGAGACCAGAGACCAATGCAATGAAAGCAAGACAGATAGTTATAACGGTAATAAGATTGGTTAAAAAAATATATGAAAACTTGCAAAATGAATAACTTTTTCTATAAGACAACAGCAACTGCAAAACAGAGTGGAGAAATCTTATAAAAAAAAAATACATTTATGAGAGCAGAAGAGGAGTTTGAAATTAGGCGTAACAGACTGAAAGGAAGACCATCTTCGGCTCTACCAGACAAATGTAGTAATGTGTTAACCTGTTCCAAGTGTGATCGCACATTTATTGCGAAGGTACAATATCCTAGCCATTTACGTGCACATGAAATGATGGATCACTAGTTTGTCAGGTTTTAGTTTTTTAATGGCGGTGATGGTTAGGAGCAGATGATTACTATTCATATATGATATCTAGTAGTGAGAAAGACTAGAGATGGTTATAGTTAATATTTTTAAATCCCAATACTAACAACGCACATAAAGCCTTGTACATAAATGAACTAAAATAGATTGTTTTGCACAATATAGTTTCTTACAGACACTTGACTAAAAGAATATATTAAAACGTTAAGATTAATATTTTGATTACATAAATAGACTATTATTGTAAATAATTATGATTTAAGTCAATTTCATATAAAAGGGTACTTAATTTCATGTGAATATGAATATTATTACGCACATAGACGAGGTGAATGCAGTGATGATTATAATATTCGTACCTGTACATGAGACGGAACAACGTGTCCTTGTGGTCCGGTCCCAGCACCCGTGACGTCACCAGCAACGACTGCGTCCGCATCGCCTCCACCTCCTCGGCCAGCGCCTGCAGCTCCCGCAGCGACACCCACTCGCGCGCGCCCCCCAGCGCCAGCCGCGCCGCCTCCGCCTCGTCTCGCGCCGCCTCGCCTCCCTCCGCCTCGCCTCCCGCCGCCTCGCCCTCGGCGGGCGCTCGCCAGCCGCGCTTCGCGATGTGCCCGGCGGCGCCGTGCCGCAGCGCGGTGGCGCGTCGCCACGCCGCCAGCGCCGCCGCCACGTCGTTGAACTCGTCCAGCATCGTGGCGCCGAGCAGCTCGTGCGCGTCCGCGAGCGTCTCCGCGCCGTAGGGCACGCGCGCCGCCAGCAGCCGCACTATCTGCGCGGCGCCCTTCAGGCACGCCGTCCGCAGCGCGTCGTCGCCCGCGCGCGACCGCACGTGCGGGTCCGCGCCGCGCTCCAGCAGCAGCCGCGCCGTCTCCACGCGGTGCTCCTGGATCGCGTAGTGCAGCACCGTCTTCAGCTGCGTGTCGCGCGCGTTCACGTCGGCGCCGCGGTCCAGCAGGTACTCGCAGAGCCGCGCCGACTGCACCGAGTTTATGAGGCACGTGCCGCCGTTGTGGTTCGGCCGGTGGATGTCGGCGCCGCGCTCCACCAGCAGCCGCACGACCTCCGCGTGCGACATGAAGCAGGCGGAGCGCACGGCCGTGGAGCCGCTGTCGCTGGGCGCGTCGAGGTCGGCGCCGGCGTCGGCGAGCGCGCGCACGGCGTCGCGGTGCCCGCTGACGGCGGCGCACCAGAGCGGCGTGACGGTGTGCACGGAGCGCTCGTCGGGCACCTCGAACTGCCCGCACTGCTCGATGTCGACGGCGCACACGTGCACGAGGTACTCCACGATCTCGACGTTCCCGCGCCGGCTCGCCACGAACAGCGGCGCGCACCCCTCGCGCGTGCGCTCGCACACGCCGCGCCGCGCGCGAGGGCTCAGTCTGCAACCGCACGACTCTCACTGCTATACATACCACAAATATATCGATTGCTCCTTTTCAATACTAGCTAGGATGAAGAGCGACCTCCAATTTATTTTAACAGCACAGACGGCACAAAATATCGGCAATTATATATATGAACATAAATGCATAATATCTTTTGACTTTGATAGCCTCCTTTTTAGAAATTTTGCTTCCAACAATGAGCTACATAGACAACTGGTGAAAAAAGTCAATAATATAGGTACAGTGGCAGCAGATTAACCTAATACTACTACTATATCAGAGCTGACTTCAATATAAATGATAAAAGATACTAATTCATTTATCTCAAATCAGAAAAATAAAAAAAATCAGAAGATAGGTTTGATAACACTCACATAACAACAGAAACAAAGTCAAGTGAAATCTTGGCTTTGTTTGTTGAATGGTTGAACGCTTGACAAAAAGTGCATCCTATATAACATTTGAAAACAACGATCTCACTGGTTAAATGCGGAGAAGTTATCAAACCTTACCCTAAATACAAATTAAATCGAAAAAAGCTATTTATGAATATATGGTGGACCTGTGCCAGCATTGTTCATTACACTTCTTGAAAGTAAAATAAACACTTAAACTTTGTTTATGAATCCGGTTTTTAAATATTTTTTGATTATGGAGCACTTATATACATGATCAAAATGAGTGAATTCTCATCATCAACCCTTATGGAAAAATCCCTTCTCTTGGTTAAAATGTATCCTAATGACTTAGAGACAGACTTGGTTTAAGGAATGCATAAATTTTCAATGCACTTTTCTTCCGAAAGAATTTTGGTGAACCTAGATTCTGGATCACTAAGAAGTCTATCTTCATTCCTGCAAACACAAAATTTACAAAACGTTTATCTAATCTAATATATACTAATATTATAAAGAGGTAAAGTTTGTGAGTTTGTGACGTTATGGCGTTGTAGGTGGTAACCTCAGGAACTACTGGTCCGATTTGAATAATTCTTTCAGTGTTATATAGCTCATTCATCGAGAATGGTTATAGGCTATATATCATCACGCTAAGGCCAATAGTAGCGGAGCACAGATAAAAAATGTTTCAAAATCGAGATGTTTTTTCTTTTTGAGAGCTTCTGCTGCGTGTCAGCGTTAGCCTAGAGTAGTAACTATTACTACGCGGACGAAGTCGCGGGCAGGGGCTAGTCTTAGATATAGCAGTTCGGATATTTCTATGTACGAGTATACCAGCGAAAAATTGTTAAGGTGAGAGAAGTTTTCCATGTTTAAAACAGGTGAAATATCGGATCATTATTTGCATGAAAACTTCTATTTGACATTTGTAACTCATTGGGTTGTAAATATAATAATCTAGAAAGTGACCCATCCATGCCATAGTCCACATTCACACTAATTACTGGAAAAGGGTGGTGTAAATAGAAAGATAGACTACAAAGAATAATGTTGCAACTTCATTGGCAGAAAAAATGTATTTAATATTATTGCGAACTAGGAAATCCAATTGTAGAGTTCGTTAGGGGCGGCAAAATTTGAATAGCCTACAGGTAGCAAATGTGTAAATCCGCCACTGAACCAATATGTCATTAAAACTTACAAAAATTTTGATAAAAGCCTGAATATCAGAAAGTATTTTCTCCTTACTTTAAAGCAGAGCCGAGTAAAGATGAAGTGCGTAGCTTCTGCTTTATTCTATACTAGCTGACCCGTGCAACTTCGTCTGCACCAAATCGGTTATCACTGGTGCCAATTGTATTTTTAAACGCGATAAATTTTAACATAGGTTACTAAAACCTTATTGCAGCCACACCATCGGTTTCCAATTGTGAATCCAAACTATCAAGGGGCTCAATCAAACATATACCCAGATGGTATGTGAGAAATCTTTTAAAATAAGCCTACAACCCGTTCATAGCAACCAACATATATTGGTGGTAATGTGAAAAAAAGCTTTAAAGGTCTATGGACCCCCAGTTTCTAACGAAGTCCCTTTCCCTTTTTTGTAGACGTTTACTATACAGTCAGTAGAGTTTACATTATAAAATATCAAGTTGATAGAGTTAAATTGTAAATTAAACGATAAAATGTATTCATAAAATAAAATAATGATAAATGAAACACTGAATAATATCATAACTATTTTCAACTTGTATTAAAACTTTTTCACACTCCATTGTATTGAAGAAAAATATAGATATTAAAAAGATATGAGCACGACGCGTCAAATGTCACTTGTCTGTAACTATTTGTCTAAGAGCTAGCAACGGTTTCGAAAAAGAAAATAAGCCAGCTTTTATATATCTTTATGTTCTTCCGAACAGAGTGTGGGCTACCTGGCTGCCGGTAAACGTTGCGTTTATTACTGCATATCGCACCTTTACAGGCAAAAATATTGATTTTTATATAATTTTTGAATGTTTTGTTTTTTACTAACTTAGAAACGCTACTAAAACATGAAATTATCATTGCCAGACATTTTTGTTATTAACAATAATGTGCCCGATGCTATTTTTTTTGTAAATAAAATAAAGTATGTCCAAACCATGTTAAGATAGCTGTAATTTTAATATTATTATTTATTTTTAATGAAGGCTTAGTCGCCTTCTCGGCTATATCGCCTAAGTGACATACAACTATATAACAATAAGAATGACAATAAACTTAACAATAGCTTATATTAATTTTGTACAATTCTTTACCATCTTTCGAAGTGGAGTCAGACAATAACGAATTGTACAAACCAGTGTGGAACAAACCAGAAGCAATAAGCCGTGATCTAATATCTTCGTTTCGAACACATTCTGCCAGGATGTGATGCACATCATCGATGAGCTCACAACTCTGGCAGAGTGGTGATAGTACTTTACGCATCAGGTAGGCGAACTTTTTACATGGGATGTGTTCTGAGCGTAATCTTATTCCTGTGATTGCTTCCCGACGGCAAATCGTACTGTTATCAATCCATGGTGACCTTAAGGGGCATGGCTGAATCGTTCTGTACCATATTCGTTTTGTTTTAGAACGCTCATCAAAGTATTCCTTCCAATGCGAGTAACAGCTATTTTTAAATACTGAGCATACATCCAAGTAAGTTGGTAAATATTAACAGGAGCACCTTCGGAGGATCCTTCTCTAGCTAAAAGATCAGCTTTTTTATTCCCAGTTATACCTATATGAAAAACAATTACTTTGTTCTTTGCTTTGAAATCTAGTAATTGCTTCAAAATAGTGTATGTAGGCTATCGGTATTCCTCGAAAAGTCGAGGTACATCGCGCTACGTGTTGAAGAACACTTTTTGAATCGGATAAAATAACAATCTTAATGAACTCAGTTGATTGTGCAAATGATAAGGCCTCTGCAATTGCTATTAATTCAGTGTGCATAATTGAAATATTTTCATCAATTTGAAATTTCATAAAAGTTTTGGAATTTGACTCAAAAAATGCGGCTCCTAAATAATTTCCAGCTTTAGATCCGTCAGTGTATATTTTAACAAAATTTTGATAATATTTATTTATATATTGAAGACAAATATCTTTTATTTTAACAACATCATATTGACGCTTTGGCTTCCAAATACCATCTACATTTATTTTAATTATATTGTGCAAATCAATGTTATCGACCCAGGTGTGTAAAGTGAACATTTCATGTTTTATACTTGTTTGACTTGGAGTATTTTTATATTGAGAAAAAATAGTGGTCTTTTTCTTTTACGCCAATAGAGTGATTGGAAAGAGGTGGACAGTTCTTCTGATCCATTAGTTAGTTCGTTCTTTTCGAATGACTTATATTTAAATATAATTTTGCCAGCTTAATATTGTCTCCTAAGATGTAACGGACATATGCTCAATTCGCTTTCCATAACATGGATTGAGTTCTTTTAATGAAACCCCCGATAATTCTCATGGCCTGGTTTTGGACTTTTTCAAGTTTATAGAGGTTAACATGAGCACTACTATCATAAAGAAAGCTGGCATAGTCGATTCGACTGCGTGTAATATTGAAGTATAAACGAACTAAATGTTATGGATGAACACCCCAATTAAAACCGGCTAATGCTTTGAAAACGTTTATAAACTTAGAGCTAGATACTGCAACTGCATTGATATGTTTACCTCATTTTATGTATGATAAAATAGCGATAATTGTGGAAGCGCCTGTTATAGACGCATATGTTCAAGATGACCTCAGCCTCAAGTCATATGTCTACGTTTATGGTTGTTTTTCGTTTACGGTGAAATGTCAATATCATAATGGTTAATAAAATGAAATATGTTCTTTGCAATGGAAAAAATAAAATGGTTTGAAATGAATTATTTTATTTATAAAGAATACCATCGGGCATATTATTATCAATAACAAAATTGTCTGGTAGTGATAAATTCATGTTTTTAATAGCGTTTAAAAGTTACTGAAAAAAAATGTTCCTTAAATTATTTATATCCCAAAATTTTAACCTGTAAAGGTGTGATGCGCATTAAAAAACATAACGTTAACCGGCTACCAGGTATACTGAATTCTGTTTGGAAGGGCATAATATATCTTCATTTTAAAGAACCAGCTTTTCTAAAATTCTCGTTCTTCCAACATTCCTGGCTCTTGTACTAAGGTGTCGCAAAAAAGTCTAGTTACATTAACTACAATGTATTGTCTTTCGTTATCCTGGAGAACCCCTTGCGTTTTATGGGACAAAAAGTATCCTAAATGTAACATTGGAATATTAGTTATTATTGCGTCAAGTTTCGTTAAAATCGGTTCAGTACTTTCAGCGTGATGCGCGTTCACAGGGACAGAAAGACAGACAGACAGACAGACAAAAATTGTAAAAAGATTATTTTTGGCTTCTATATCGATAACAAAGACTGCCCCGATCAAAATTTTCAAAAAATATTTAATGTACAGATTTGACCTTGCTACAGTTTTATTATAGTATAGATCATCCTGGCTTTCATAAATTGAAACGGATAGTGAAAAATCAATAATGAGTTAAGTTTTCAGCAGTCAATAATTTAAATTAAATTAATTAAATTTTAAACAGGTTTAAATAACATTACGTACACAACACTATTTGGTGCTAATCCATTAAAATTATTTCTGCGGGATATCTTCAGTAAATAGAAATATACCATTTGACTTTGATGACACCTTTTGATACTAAATTTTACACCACAATATTTTGATGTATCTCCTATGGTTATATCGTTGGAAATAAATGAAAATGTCGGGTAAGTAGTAATACTTCGTCGGCTCATATAAGGAGCGGCGCTTGCCGTATTGACTCACTCTTTCGGTGGCCGTCATAATGTGAGATAGCTCTATCCGTACTCATGTTGGTTATTTAACGAGTAATTAATTATTCTTAACAGTTTATATCTAAATTGGCCAGTTCTCTGTTTTTATAATAATCAATAATTGTTCAAATTGCTAACAATATAATTATTAATCTTTTTACGTCTTCATTTGAATATCACATATTTTCTGCATGTGTGCAGAATTAAACCTTCGGAAAAAAAAATCAAATGCTTATGATAACAATTTCAAAATTTATTGCATAGTTTAAAAGAATTAAGGGTATATTGAGACTGATATGGGTATATTTTTTTTTCAGTTATTTATCAATATTATTGTTATACTGGCAGTACCCCAGGTTCGCACGCGTTTTTTTTTAATTGTATTAAAGAACTATAAAATTGTGAGACCATGTACAATTATAGAAATGCTCGTTAAAACAATTGTAAGTATGACACGCACGCCACTTATAGTAACATGTATCGTATACATTACATATATAAATACTAAAAGTGTATTAAATGTGGTTTATCATCAGCAACATATATGAAACCTTAACCCACCATATAACTACCTGAGTGCTCACTTACACTGTATAAAGAACTAATGAAAATATAACTTAAATATAGATAACTAGCGGGCCCGGCAGACGTTGTCCCACCTTGATTATAAAAAAATCCTGGACAAATTATATACCAAAACGTTCCTCGTGAATCACTTTATCCACTGGTGAAAACCGCATAAAGATCCGTTCAGTAGTTTTTGAGTTTATCGCGAACAGACAGACAGACAGACGCGGTAGGGGACTTTGTTTTATACTATGTAATGATGATATAATATGCCCATATTGTCAATAAGTAATACGTTTATGGTTTAATATCTTATTAGAAAGACCCCTTCTATCTTCAAGATAACTATTAATAATTATATTGTTGAATTGTAAACAATGAATGAGCCGAGTCTTGAAATCTTGCATAAATATAAATCGAGACAAAACTTTATATCTGTCTAAGCAGTTTTTATTTCAATTTAAATAGTGCTCATAGAACTTAATACAATATTCTTATATATTACTATAGTTACTCAGTTATGTAGACGAAAGCGCGGTAAATAAAAGGAAATGGCCGCCAAAATGACCAAAAAGACAATATAATTCAAATTACATACATAGATACAGACATATGAATTTCCATTTTGTTTATTCTTGGAGTACAGTACAACGCACGTATTATGCACATGTTTACAGTGAACAACATATTTTTGTTAAATATCATACGGACAAAGTCGCGGGTAACAGCTAGTTTATAATAGAATAACCTAAATTACTTCCATTAATGGTCAGTTATCTGCCAGTGCAAGTCTCGTGAAAGTCGGTTGAACCGTTTTGAAGATAGCACTGTGGGCGAAGCCACGGTGAACAGCTAGTCTAAATTAAAATAGAAAATTATTTTTTAAATTTATGGGAAAGAAAAAAAGGGACGTGGACGGGAAAGAGGAAAGGCAAAAAAACCTAAATTACTTTTTATTGTGACCGCTACCTCTTAGTAAAAGTCCCGTGAAAACAGGTCTATCTGTTTTGGAGATAGCATTGCGGGCAAAGCCGCGGTTAAGAGCCAGTCTACTTTAGAGTAGCCTAAGTAACCTGCTGTAATTTTAGCTATCTGCCAGTGAAATTCTCGTCAAAATCGGACCAGCCGGTTTGGAGATTACCCGGAAAAAACGGAAAAAACAGACAGACGGACAAAAATTTTAAAAATTATATTTTTGTTATCAGTAGCTTGTATACTTTCATACCCAATCAGTATAAAAACGAAAGTTTGATATTACATACAGACACTTCATTTTTATTATATGTATAAAACATACATTAGGGGAGACTGGGTACACTTGATCCCTGGATAACATAGAGTAACAAACCTGCACGTAGTTAATAGAGAGTGCACAATCGGTTTTTAGTATGGGAACAGTGCGATCCGTTTTAGCGGGTGTGAGGAGATGCGTGGGGGTAACGCGGGTAACGTCCATTGTTTCTATAGTGATGTACTTTACAAACTTGTATGGACACTGTATCGATATGTTAATTATGATAAAAAAAATTCGATAAAAATGTATTCAATTTATTTATTGTAACAATAGCATCTTAATCACTAAAATACAATAAAAATATATTTCATTAAATATTATAATACAAAATTTTGTAACCCTTAAATAAAATAAGATTATTATAAACTCGACTCTTCGAATTTACTTTATCTTTACTACTCATAAAAATGTAATAGAGTGTGATGTTTAAATATATTTTAACTAGCTGTACCCGCGACTTCGTCCGCGTGGAATGGTATCTTTGGATAGCAGTGTTTCACTGCAAAGAGCTTATTAAATTATTTAAGTACATAAGGTATATAGAATTAATATGTGTTTATTTAATAATCATAAAAATATATAAACAAATAAACATTATGTAATTTAAATGACAAATAAAAAATATCACAACAGTTATCAAAAGTATCAGTTAATAATAGAATTAATATTGCTTATAAATTAAAAAATCAATTTATAGATACTCAATACAATCCGAATAGGCACAACACTACAGCGTCTTAGACATATGGCGCGCTGCCATGACAGTTTGGTTTAGTTTAATTTTTTAATTCACAAAGAAACTTAATTCAATCAATACTTACACATGAAAAGAGATACCACTAGATTTTAGGGTTTTCTTTCTGTAATGATTTTTACAATTATTCACTGCACAATTAGACATATTTACTGCGTATAATAATATTTTAGTGGAGATGTTCACTGTCAGAGCTACACAAATAGACTGATCGTGTTTACGGGAGTCGGGAAGGACATACATGAAAAATTCATGTATGAGTGGTAAGGCAGGCACGACGCTTATGCGACTTCTATTGTAAGTGGAAGCGGTTTCATAATTCTATGCTGGATAATAACTTCAAAACTACAACTTATTTTTCAATTCAATACATGGAAGATTAATTATAGCTGTTATTGTTTTTGAAAGTTTAGTATCAATATGTTCAGAGCAGTGAGGTCAGTTTGTTTACAACATGTTAATATCTTTTTTTGTAAGTATTTTTATAGTCATTTTAAAAAATAAAAATAAAAAAATAAGGATAAAATTTATAATTTTTTAAACTTAATTTATAAAAGGGTGAAAAAATTTTTTTTTTTAATTAAAATTAAGTTTTGATTTTGAAAAAAATTTTTTTTTAAATCATTGATCAGCATCCACTTGACCATAGCGAACATGGGTACACTTGATTATGGGATCAAGTATCCCCTACATGCTTAAAATACATACACTTATCATACAACAAAATGAAACTAAAAGTGTTAATTAAAGTTGTCCTAGAATGCAATAGCATAAAAGGCACAGCCAAAGCCTTTGGTATGCTTAAAATGACTTTGAAAAGGTATCCAAGAAAACAAAAGAAACATGTAAATAACATAGTGTACAAGCCCAACTACAGACATTTTAAAATTTTTAGCATACAAAAGGAAGGAAGGAGTGAAAAAATGCCAACTAGTCGACAAAATAAAAATAAAAGCAGTAATTAGAGCTGTCCTAGAAGACACAACCAAAGCCTTCGGAATGCTTATAATGGATTTGGAAAGGAATTCAAGAAAACAAAAGAAACAAGTAAATAACATAGCATAGGAGCCCAACTACCAACATTCTAAAATTATCAGGGACACCAATGAGACCGAGTTAGCCCAATACTTGAAAAGGCCCGTAAACTATATCCTGTTTTGTCCTCACAATGAGTTCGGAAGCTAGGGTATGAATATGCTGTTCAAAACAATAAATCCGCTAATAATATATGAAAATGGACCAACAATATTGCCATGTAAGTCGTGATCTATAGTTTCATGTGCAGAATACTTTTCCCTTATGCCCATATCTACCCAATGCCATGATCAAGTGTCAGTGCCAGAACATGGGACACAAATTACACAAAAATGAATGACACAAAATGGTGAAAGGATAACTTTTATACGCAATAATAAGAAAATATTCTGCAATACTCTATTATTTTTAAAGATGCAATTAAAAAATCGAAATGAGGATCAAGTATCTCAAGTCTCCCGTATTTGTATTTATGTTATATTATTGTAACTATTATAAGATTCACCTTAAACCCCATTTTTCTATACTTTTGTGATTACGAGACTATACATATTTTTGATGTTTTTTAAAAATATCGTGAATATCATCATCTGCTCCTAACCGTTATCGGTTACAGTGACGACTAAGAGAAACTTAATAGTCTATATAAATGCATGAATATAAAGCGAGTTTGTGTTAGATCCACATTTGACGTAGGTATTTTAATAAAATCTTGTTTTATTGCATATATTCTTAATTAGAGCCTCGTTTATTAATTTTGTAAAACCCTTGAATGTTCATTAATAGCAAAACTTAAATATTCGCAAAGATACCCACCTTTCGAGCGCAGTGCGCAGCTTAGCTGAAAGACGGGCGCCTGGTGCACTATACTTGCACTCCTGCATCAACGAGTTGAAGAGCGTTTCATGTTGCCGCTTCTCTTCTTCCGACCCCTTCTCGTCTTCTTCTTCAGTGCACTCGTCTTTTAACATTTTTTAACAATACCAAAAATAGTCGCCACCGACACTCTTTCTATACCAAGTTACTGGAACTGTGGATTGTGGAATTTTGATAAAGTTGAAATGACTTTACGAAATGTCACTTGATTAGGGATGCTCTATATTCTCAATATTCATCGACATTTAGCTAGAAAGAATTGATGTATAGATGCGAAAGGTAACTTAAGAGAAAGTAAAAGAATGGAACAGATACCAACTAACCCAAAATACTACAGTTTACTTAATCAAGAGTGGCTTTAACGCCCACAGAATGAGAAAACTGAATAAAAGGTTTAAATTCGGAAAAAAAATCCCTAGAAATCAATAATAATTGGGCAGTAGTAGACAACAATGAGGCGAAAGATAATAAGATACTTGCAAATAAATCTCTATTTTGAAAAAGAAAACAAATCTGTATTTCGAAAATGATACTGATTTGTCTACTGGATCTTTGTGTAATGGAATTTACAATTCAGTTGTCAGTCAACTTTAAAATTTTTATTTGAACTTAATGCTTCCAAAAACTATATAATGATGTTCAAAATATGGACCAGGTTCTTTACGGAGAGCTGGAAGATAATGTGTATACAATAGTACTAAAGGGATATGAGAAATAACATGGAAAAGTTCGTCCATTAAAGAAATCCTGATACTGGCGAAAACAAGTTGGAATGGAATAAAAATACATGGAATAAAAGATTATCAAATGCAATTTTAAAACTTGGATTAAACAGATCGGCGTCTGTTCACAAACAAAGGTAAACCAATAATAATGGCAATCGATGCAGGTAATGGACCTGCTCTAGCGAAAAAAAAAGAAACATTACATTATATACATTAAAACATTTAATGAATTTAAAATAAAATCATACTAAGATTCTAGTACATACTTTTATTGGATTGGAAAAATGTATTACACTAAACCAAAAAACTAAACTAAACTAAAAAGAAACCACATTGAAAATCTATTAAAGAGATTTAGTATGGAAGTAAATGTGAAAACGAGAGTGATATTAATACTTTTAATTTACAGATTATAATTATAATTTTAATGACGATGCGAGAGCGACAAAAGAAAAGTAGAGGACTAAGTAGACTCCATACATTCAAATGGTTAAATTAATCACTGTTTTTTGCATTAAGTTCCACGCGGACGAAGTAACGAGCACAGCTAGTATTAAATAAAATTTATTGTTGTTTTATATCGATATTTAACGACATGATATATCAAATTAGATCGATATATAAAGTCATCGGATCTCAAGCATCCCTAGTAACCATTAGTTTATCAATAATAAACACGGACTATGCAATTGTTGCATACGATATTGAGAGGATTTAATAAATAATTTATAGTTGAAGTATTAGCCATATATAATGATGACGTTTCTGATGATATAGGGAAAAACGAACAGTGAGTAGTGTGATGCGCAGCGATGAGTTGTGAAGTGGTGGTGGTGGTGCGCGAGGCGCGTGCTCGAGATTCTGTGTCGCGCGGCGCTCTCATGCGCGACACACTCTCTGATCAAAACTGGGATACGTTTCTTCATTTGTTCTTCCAGGAGGTGAAATCATTATTAACGATTAACTGTAAACATACTGTACATCAAACTTAAACCTGTTACAAGGAAAGTTACTAACTATTATACTAGCTATTGAAATAATGATGACACATATAACTATTTATACTTTTATTATTCTCCTCCAATGTATGTTGTAGTGAGAAGGAAAATAAATCAATGTTTTAGCACTTACGATATAATATAAATATGTATAAAATGTATAGTTTTGCAATATGTTATGCAGCACCATCATTGTGCATATTATACATTGCTCTTAACCGCTGGACTGTCGGAAACCGTAAAGGTTTAGGCTCCGTACAAACAAATGTACCTGCCATGAAGCACAGCTCGACAGACTGTTGACAGCATAAGCTTAATTACCTAATTTATTACAAAACTTTGAAATATACAAATAAAACCATTTTTATTATGTAAAATGTATTTTCAAATTATCTTTTCATCCATATGAACTTTTTTTTTTACTAAATCATAAAATTTACAATTTATGATGTTGTGAAATAAAAAAGTAATTAATATACGGCATGTAAACTTATTAAATGCATTCTTTACATATTTGTACTGTTGCTAGTTTACTAGGACAAACAATACAATATAGGCTTCAGTTGAAATCTAACTACTTTTATGGTGCTCTCTAGATACACTCTAATAACTATTATAGACTTCAGTTTCAGTGTGAATTCTCATTATTAGCTACATTTTTGTATGTAATAATGACATAAGATCAAATAATGAATGTATAATCATTACATAGTATAATACAAAGTCCCCTACCACATCTGTCTGTTCGTGATAAACTCTAAAACTACTGAACGGATTTTCAAGCGGTTTTCACCAGTGGATAAAGTGATTCATGAGGAACGTTTTGGTATATAATTTATCAAGCATTTTTTTTATAATCAGGGTGGGACAACGTCTGCCGGGGGGCCCGCTAGTTATTTAATAAATAAAAAAATTATATACTGAACTTTGGAACTCAAAATATTTATTTATGTTCAATTTTTCAATTAATTATCTATACTAACATTATAAAGAGGTAAAGTTTGTGACGTTGTGGCATTGTAAGGGGTAATCTCAGGAACTACTGGTCCGATTTGAATAATACTTTCAGTGTTATATAGCTCATTTATCGAGAATTGTTATAGGCTATATATCATCACGCTAAGGCCAATAGTAGCGGAGCACAGATAAAAAATGTTTCAAAATCGAGATGTTTTTTTTCTTTTTGAGAGCTTCTGCTACGTGTCAGCGTTAGCCTAGAGTAGTAACTATTACTATGCGGACGAAGTCGTAGGCAGGGGCTATAATCGATATACTTTGGGAATGAATCAGTGGATTCCTGTGCAAAGAATGCTATTCAATCTGGTTTCTTGAACTATTTTGGACTGTATACAGAAGATCGACTTTCTCTAGCTAATACTAGGTTATTAAAAGCATTGGAATCTTTCCAGAAAATATAAGGGCAAATCTTATGGTTCTTTCCAAAATGAAGTACCCCAAAAACCATGGTTTTTAAAATTCCCATATCTAAGTAAGGCTGTTACTTCCCTCATCTGTTGCCTACGTCTAGGTCACACTTGTTCACCAATACATTTGTCTAAATTAAGGAATAGGGACCATTCTCTCTGTGAATGCTGTCTAGACGACAGTTCTCCAGATCATATATTCTTTAATTGTTCGAGAAACAGATTCTCCGTTTTTGATGGCCTTCCTCCTTATATTCCCCATCCTAGTAACCTTACGTCTGTCTTAGCTTTAGTGAATAATAACCCTTTAATTTTACATGTCTTGTAGAATGTATTTGGAGTGATGTTAAACTAGATCAAACTATGGTAATAAATCAATAGTAAGTAATCAAAACAAGTGTAACAATTTAAATTAATTTATAACATTACACAACAATACAATACAATAATAAATTTAAATATGTATTCATTTTTTTCTTGTGATTGTTATGTAATTTGTATCTCAATCATATCAACATTTTTACATAGAGCTTCACAATATGTAAACAGCGATATGACTTTGTTGTAATAAAGATGAATTGCCAGTAATCCAATAAGGAAATGCTATGTGAGGATACTTTATGTAATAAATGAAACATCTTTTACACAATGAATAATAAAGTGTGTGTTTGTAGAGCACACTGCTGGTGTTGGTGCTGTGCTGTGCAACTATGTTTATCTTCGCGGGGGTGTCGTTGTCTGTGTGCGCGTTGGTGCCGGTGGTTGTCGCGCTGGTGCTCCGTGTCGCCGTGAGTATCGCTCAGCACGTGCGCACTGACCAGCTGATTGCGGAGTTGCGTCACGAGGCGTTCGGGCTGGTGGCGGAGGTGCGTGGAGGCGCGTGGGGGCCGTGGGGCCCGGCGGCGGGGGCGGGGCGCAGACGTGTGCTCGTGGTGGAGGAGGCGGAGGCGGGGGAGGGACGGGAGGGGCGTGTGGTGGGCACCGTGAGCGTGGCGCGGCACCGCCGGGAGCGCGGCGCGGGGTGGCTGCACGCGCTGTGCGTGCAGGAGGGGTGGAGACGCGCGGGGGTGGGCGCGGCGCTGGTGCGGGGGGCGCGGGCGCGGGGGGAGGCGCTCGGTCTCGTTGCGCTGGAGAGTGACGTCACGCAGCGGCAGGACGCGGCGCGCACGTTACTCGAGAGAGACAGGTATGTCACTGTTAAAGATGAGAATTACAACAAATTGAAATATACAACACTGATAAATGCAGAATAGCATTATTATAAACATACTTGAAAATGTTTCACTTAATTTATTTATTTATTTAATAAGAACTTCACAGCACAAACATGACATTTTTAAAACATGAATATAATTAAATAGCGCCAAATATGAAGTAATGCCTTTTACATTTCGTATATGAGAGGTTACGTATATAAGTTTATTTACAACTAGCTTACCCGTGCAACTTCGTCTGCACCAAATCGGTTATTACCGGTTTCAATTGTATTTTTAAACGCAAATAATCTTAAAAAACCTAAAACCCTATTGCAGCGTTATCCAGCACTTCCAATCGTGAATCCAAACTATCCAGGGACTCATTCAAACATATACCCAGTTGGTATGTGAGAAATCTTTTAAAATAAGCCTAGAATCTGTTCGCAGCATTACCTAAAGTAGTGTCATCAAAGTGAAGATCAAAACTAACTTACATATATTGCCGATAAATGTCTTCCCAGTACCCCTTGTAACTTCATCACGTAACATACTGTAAAAGTTGAACTTTATCTACATTAAATTTCCATTTTGTTTTAGTTGTTTGTTTTATAAGAATTTGTAAAGTATACCTGAAATCTGCATTCAATTTTAATTTGGTCACATTTATTTTACTTTTGACATACAAACCACCTTTTTTACTGAGATACTGAACTTGGGATAATATACCTTTCTAACAGTGAAAGAATTTTTGAAATCGGACCAGTAGTAGGTACCAAGTATTCCTCGAAAACAAAACTTTACCACTCATTATAATATTAGTATAAATACAACATAGTAACTGCAAACAGTAGTCCGGTGAAGCTGTTAAGACCTTGCTAGGTCAATAGCATGGTCAGTTCGAGAAAAAAAAAGAACTGCATACACCTCAACTGATTTATTTTAATCTTAGATTCACAAACCTGAACCCAACTACTTCAAGACTCAACAACATTTAGAAAACTAATTTTATCAAATATCGAAACAACACACGTACTGATAGAACTCTAGTTGAGATTCATCTTCTACAATGCAATGTAACTATTATCTAGGTTTATGTTTTAGGAAAAAATCATGTCACCTTAGTTTAGCAAACATTTTTTATACAATAAAATAAATGTAACAACATATAAGTGACAGTTTCGTTTACACATATTTTTTTTATATGAGGTTGATAATTACGCATAGAAATGTCATATAGCCGTAGCTCAGTTGTAACGTACTGGACATTATATGATCCGCCGGAGCCGACGGTTCGGATCCCGGCGATCTTTTTTTTTGGTATTTTTTTTAAAGTAGCTTAGGGAAATACAGCTTATCTTTTTAGCTAATCTGTCTGCTATATATAGCACAATGAAAATTTACCAAAATCCGTCAAAAATTTCATTAATTACAAATTTTTGACTTTCGTCCGTTATCCTGGAGAATCCCTTGCGTTTTATGAGATAAAAAGTATTCTAGATGTAACCTTGTAATATTAGTTATCACTGTGCCAAATTTCGTCAAAATTGGTTCAGTACTTTCAGAGTGGTACGTGTTCAAAGGGACAGACAAACAGGCAGATCCTGGAGAATCCCTTGCGTTTTATGAGATAAAAAGTATCCTAGATGTAATCTCGTAATATTAGTTATCACTGAGTTTCGTCAAAATCGGTTCAGTACTTTCAGAGTGATGCGTGTTCACAGGGACAGACAGACAGACAGACAGACAGACAGACAAAAATTGTAAAAAGATTATTTTTGGCTTCTATATCGATAACAAAGTCTACCCCGATAAAATTTTTCAAAAAATATTTAATGTACAGATTTGACCTTGCTACAGTTTTATTATAGTATAGATATTGTATAATAATTAAAGTTGCGCGTGCACGCGGCCGCGTTATATGTGTATGATGTGCGTGTGTGATGTGTGTGTATGCGCGTGTGTGGTGTGTGTGTGGTTGTTGTTTGTAAGTTTTGTTTTATTTTTCCTGTATGACACCTGATTCTAATTTTGTGCGAACCGACTTAAGAAACTGATTCCACTTAGGTGAACAATATCAATGTCATTGAAATATTCATTGTACTCTGTAGTGCACCTATAAATGATGGAATTTTGAGCATAAGTATGATTTACGACAGGAATTGTGAACAAAGTGATGTTTCTGGTAATTTTGCTGGGCATTCTAAAATTTAATTTACTTAAAAGTTCTGAGCTATCTATACATGATATTAGTATATGGTATACTAATGATTTTAGTTATATGGTATTTGAACCACTATGATGATTAATTAATAAGAATAGAGTATTATTTAGAAAGTCCAGTTTTGATTAACATTGTTTATTGATCAAGTAACCAATAACAAAGTTGTTGTTATAAGTAATAATTGTAGAGGTGTTTTAAATATTTTTGGCTTATTAAATCGTTGTTTCATTAAACTTGAAATTAAATACACAACAATATACGTAATTTATATAACGATTCAGATTAAAGAATAACCAGTTGACAAAATATATTTAATGCTGTTAATTATCATCTTCTCACCCTATTCCATTTAAGTAGGGTTTGCGTAACATTTTTGTCATGTTTTGAAGTATGGTTTGGCTTAATTTTTACTATCGGCCGCCTGTCTGACATCAACCCTCCTTGTACCAATATATGTTTATGATTATTATGTTTAATTATAAGGTCTGTTGGGTGCATCTTTTAGCTTTACAATTTTTCTGTAGACTTTAGCTTTCGTAGGCTATTTATAGTTTTATTTTAGCGGAACTACCGTTCGGTTTACAAACGAAAATTTTTCAACACACATATATGGCTTGCTTGCTATATTATAGTTGTTATATAACAGAATATTATCCAACTTTAGATTGTTCCTGTTAAAATGAACTAATAAATAAATGTATATATTTTTTTGGGAACCAATGTTCTAATACATTATTACTGCCATTGTCGAGTAGGTAATGATATTACAAGTTTCTTGCGATCATTTCAGTGTTCTATGGACGGCCGTGATCGCTTACCATTAGGTGACCCGCCTGTTTGTTGGCCCCCTATATTATAAAAAAAAATATTTGGCATATACACAATGACCAATCTATATTACGTGAAACACCACCAATATTACAAAATGTAGCGTGAAATAACACTTAAGATTATGAATAAAATATAAAATCCACTACATGACATTCCAAGATCCCGGCAAAAACTGTAAATGTATTTATTTATTCGTGTATAGGTGGGTGTCGCGTGGGGAGGAGGAGCGCGCGGGGGCGGGGGGCGCCTTCACGCAGGCGGTGCTGCGGCTCCGCTCCCCCTCGCCCGCCCCCGCCCCCGCCCCCGCCGCGTCCTCTCGCTGCGCGTTCCAGCAGATAGTGACGGAGAAGAGAGACGCGGGCCGGTCGTACGCGGGGGAGCTCTCCGCGGGACGATGGCTGAATTAATGTACACTGTCACACGCGGTGGAACCCTCGCTTCGATCTTTATACTATAAAATACAAGAGCTCAAATGATTTGCATTATTTTTTTTTATATACTTAACTGACTGTATAGCCTTTTATATATAACTGTAAACGTCAATGATAATTATTATTGTAATAAACAATTGGTACCCGATGCTTACGTTGTTATTTTTCCCCTTTTTTTTATATTGAGGCGTTAAATTAAACTCTTATTACCATATGTTTTTGTTTGTTTTTAGGAGATGGCGCCACAAAGTTATGTATATAAAAATCAAAAATACTTTATACAATTAAGGCCCTAAGAAGACACTTATGAACGTCAAAACTACCACCGGTTCGGAAAACAACCCAGTCATCGAGAAGAACCAGCAGGAAACAGGAATGTTTTAAAATCGGGGTATTTCTTCCTTTTGAGAGCTTCCGCTGCGTCTTAGCCCAAAATAACTTTTCCACGCGTGCAAAGTCGCGGGCAGAAGCTATTAACTAGCTATTAACTAATTATATTATCTATAATCTATACTAATATTATAAAGAGGTAAAGTTTGTGACGTTGTGACGTTGTAGGGGGTAATCTCAGGAACTACTAAACCGATTTTGAAATTTTTTTTTACCAATATAAATCCACGTTATTTATGAGTGTCATAGACTACATATCATCACGCTAAGACCAATAGGAGCGGAGCAACAATGAAAAATGTTTTAAAATCGGGGTATTTTTTCCTTTTGAGAGCTTCCGCTGCGTCTTAGCCCAAAATAACTATTCCACGCGTGCGAAGTCGCGGGCAGAAGCTATTAAATAATTATATTATCTATAATCTATACTAATATTATAAAGAGGTAAAGTTTGTGAGGTTGTAGGGGGTAATATCTGGGGAGTCGGAGAAAAATGGTCCAACGAAAACGTTTCTTACGAACGTTGCCTTAATTATGAGATATATATGATTGAGTTCTAGAGAAAAGTTGTAGCTTGATAATGCCTATTACTGCCCAACGAAGTGGGCACGTGTCGGCTAGTAATTAAATACATTTCAATTATTTTTAGAAATGTCTGTCTGTTTGTATGAATTGTTTGTACGTATCGCTTTTTTTTTTTTTTTGTTAACATGGGGAAATCCTTTATGGGTACGCCATTTCTTCGGGGGAGAGAGTGGGTTATGTCCGACTCGCACCGACTAAAATCCCATGTACCGACAGACCGTAACTTCTTCCGTACAATCCAGTAAGGGCGCCCCAAGGATCCCCCTTCAGTGTTTGGAGCAACTCCTCGAATGCCGCTTCTTTTACCCGGCTGATGGCAGCCTGTAGGGGATTCCTACACTCCTCGTAGCTGCCATACAGCCGGGCCTCCGCCTCATGTCGCCTCTGGCGGCTGCGCCCGAATACGACTCATTTATTATCTTATCGATATCTGTCAATAACTGGTCTTTAACGACGTTTGTAAGTTTGGTTTAAGTAAATTTAATTTCATTACAGCAAGGATTATACGTTTACTGTTATATATATATTTTTTTTTTTTTTTTTTTTTTTTTTTTTTTTTTTTAAAGTTTATTTAACAATTTAGGTAGGTAGGTAGGTAGGTAGGTAGGTAGGTAGGTAGGTAGGTAGGTTAGGTTAGGTTAGGTTAGGTTAGGTTAGGTTTCTCGCGGCTCCAAACGGGACCGAGGGTCTTGGCTTAACCGCCCGGACCGCGAGGAAGAAAACCTCTATAAAAAATCACCCTAATCCCAAGCGGCGGCGCACCGCGAGGGGATGCGTGGCGGATAGGGAGATCCGTCGCCAGTGCGACCCCCGTCGGAGAACCGGCCGACTCTCCGGCGGGTTACGCTAGGCTTACCCAGGTACAGGGGGCACTGCCTGGGCGGACCGTCTTTCCCCCCACACTCGTGGGAACAAAATTTCGTGTCCAAAAACTTCTAATTTTAAAACTAGTTTTAAGAAAAAGGTGGGAACCAGAACTCGATCCACCTCAAAGGTGGCGGAAGCAGAGGCTGCTATGGCGGCTGCGGAGTTGGAGAAGGCTGCTAAGGCGGAAGCCATAGCCGGGGCGAAGACCGCTAGGGTAGTCTTGGGGCCAGTGCCTAGCTCAAGCCGCAAGCGCGAGCATGAGTTGGCCCCAAATGACGCCAATGGCGCGGCGTACGTGGAAAAGAAGACTCCGCGTATAGAGGACGAGTGGGTCGATGTGGAGGACGACGGGCTGACTCCGGTGGCTGAGCCGCGGGACATGGAAGTCCAGGATCCGCAATCGCTGAGGGAGATCGCTGGTGAAGAGATCGCGGCGATCTATCATGTCTGCAAGAAGTCGGGCCGACTCCAAGGCCCAATGATTAAGAAGCTCAAGAGCGCTGCCAGAGCGCTTAAAGACGTCTTGTGCGTGGCTCTCTCTCGCACTGCGAATGACGAGAACCTGTGCCTTCGTAGGCTGGTGAGGTCTCTTCAGGGGGACATTACCAGGCTTAACTTGGAGGTACAGAGGCTGAAGAGTGAGGCCGAGAAGGCAGCTGCTCCGCCCAAGCCTCCTACCATGGAGTTAATTAACAGGGAGGTTATTGAGCTCCCGGCGGAGGTTATTGAGCTCCCGGCGGAGAAGGGACCTGAGCCCGCTAACCGAGGACAGGACAGCCTGGTGAGTGCCATCCAGGGGCTGGAGCGCTCCTTCCAGCAGACTGCTGAGAGGTTGAGCGCCCGCCTGGTTGTCCTGGAGGACCGGTTGTTCCCGGTGGAGGCTTCGCGTCCTCCTCTGGCAGGGGACCGGCCTAAAACCGCCGTAACATCTGGGCCTACTGCAGTCAAGGCGCAGGGACCGACCAAAGTTCCTCGGGCGCGACAAGCCCGCCGTGCCGTAGTTGAGCAGGTGAAGCAGGCCGTACCGCCTTCCCAGGAGTCTGTCCTGGGAATGGACTGGGCCCCGCTCCCTGCTCCCACTGCCCCTGATGCGGCGTGGACCAAGGTGTCCCGCCGCAGAAGGAAGAAGAAGGCGGAGGTGGCGGTGACTCCATCTGCCCCCACGGCGCCTAAGGCAGTAGATTCGGCTCCTGCTTCAGCCAAGAGCCGACGCAAGCCGAAGTTCCCCTCAGTTCCACGCACTGCTGCGGTAGTTCTGTCGCTGCAGTCTGCAGCGGAAACGCAGGGGGTGAGCTACAGCGATGTCCTGCTCAAGGCGAAGCAGGAGATTAACCTGCACAGCTTGGGGATAGAGGGCGTCTCCGTCAGGAGAACAATGACTGGAGCCCGTATCCTCCGGGTCGCCGGTCCTCAACGTGCGGAGGGAGCTGTCCTCCTGGCGGAGAAGCTCCGTGAGGTGTTGGTGGACGCTGTTAGCGTCCAGACTCCAGTGAAGCGGGCAGATGTCCGCGTCGTCGGCCTGGACGACACCGTCACGGTCGAGGAGGTCGTCGCGGCTGTGGCCCTCAAGACCGAATGCGTGCCCGCCTTAATAAAGGCCGGTGCTATACGCACAATAGGGACGGGAATGGGTAGCGTGCACCTTTCGCTGCCAGTCGCGCCTGCGAGGTTGCTAGTGGAGGGAGGTCGCCTCCTGGTGGGCTGGTGTGTGGCCCGCGTGCGACTCCTGGAGCAGAAGCCTATGCGCTGCTTCAGGTGCTTCGCCGTAGGCCACACCCGGGCTTTGTGCCCGTCGGAGGTGGACCGAAGCAACCTGTGCTTCAGGTGTGGGCAGTCTGGCCACAAGGCCTCGGTCTGTGTGGCCGATAAGCTGCGCTGCGCATTTTGTGCCGACGCCGGTAGGAATGCTGAGCATTTCATGGGGGGCGCGACCTGTAGGCCGCCTCCCGTGAAAGGGCTCTTGTATCCTCCGGCGTCACGACCTCCTTAGAGGTCAACGTAGGCGTTGGGTGGACGTGGGGAGGTTCGCCTCCTACGTTCGTCCTTAAGCCGGACCAAGGGGGATGGGTCGGGGGGCCCGTCTCTCATTGCACTGGTTCGGCCGTCTGGGAGACAGTCTACGGTTGCCAGGCTGTCTCTCTTTAGCGGGAGGCCCAGGATCTCCTTTCTGGGCCGGCCGTCGGGGCGACATGCGGAAGTGCTTCTGTGCATCCCTTGTCCCCCATCATGGCGGTTGCGGGCACCCATGGGGTTTTAGTCCGTGCGAGTCGGACATAACCCACTCTCTCCCCCGGGAGGGTGGCGTATCCAGTAGGATTTCCCCATGTAAAAAAAAAAAAAAAAAAAAAAAAAAAAAAAGGTTTTTTTTTTTTTAGTATATGTACTGCCGAAGCAAGTACAGGTTAGGTTAGGTTAGGTTAGGTTAGGTTAGGTTAGGTTAGGTTGGGGTGCGATGTCAGGAACCTCCACGTGGTGCACCCCGGGCAACGTCGGTCCCTCTGACCGGCGGCTGATACCTGACGAGACTTTGGCTTTTCACACGGACTCTGATCCTGCCTCAAATGATGACCCTTGCACGCTTAATGGACTCCGATTGTAGCAAAATGGATAGTACAAATACAAGCAAACTACCCCAGGAGGGTACCGCTGTCTCCGGCAGCGGAGAATCCCTCCCTGGGCCCTCGGGCCCAGGCTGCCCCACGTTTTCTGGGGGGGGCAAATTTGTACGACAATTCGATTTATCAACAATGACCTTGGCGAGCAAATGGATCCCTGATTGCAAAACGATGACTTTGGCTGGAAAACGGACTCCCGATTTTGAAAAAATGATGGATAGCGCACAATTTCAAATAAAACTACCCCAGGAGGGTACCGGTGCCTCCGGCGCCGGAGAATCCCTCCCTGGGCCCTCGGGCTCAGGCTGCCCCACGTCTTCTGGGGGGGGCAAAATTTTGCGTAAATCTAGACAAAAGACCCTGGCGAACAAAATGACTACTGATTCTGCACGTGATTCGGATAATGTTGAACTTTCGGGTGGCAAAGTCCTGCCGATTGTAGTTCTGGAGAGGGCTGCGTCACTCGATAGACTCTCCATGTCGAGTGGGCACAGTGGCACGACCATGGTATCGGTGGGATCTGCTGATGGCAGAGAATCACCCTGCTTCAGCAGGTTCTACCAAAGGGTTGAAGATGCCGATATGGAGTCAAGATTGTCAGCAGACTCGGCATCGGAGACTGAAACCATGGGAACGAGCCCGATAGTGAGAAAGCCGATAGACCACTGGCTGAAAGAAAAAGAAAAGAGAGGCAGGGGTCGCCCGAAAACAACGGGTGAGTACAGCGACCTAGCGGCGGCAAAAGCAGAGCTCAACCGTTTAAAGAAGGAAGAGCTTCAACTTAAGGCTGCAGAAGAGGCGATGGATGTCGTCGCAAGAGCGAGACTCGACCGTGCTGCGAAGAAGATAGACAGCACGCGGACCGAAGAGCAGCTGATGGTGGACCTCAATAAGAGAGTTCTGGGTGACGTGGACATCATACTCACAGTCGCCCAGAAATCTCAAAACTTGCAGGGACCTCTCAAAGGCGCCCTCAATAGAGCAGCGGCTTCTATAGCGGATGCGGTGAGGGTGATCGCGAACAGACCCGTCTCTGAGGAACTATCAAAATTACAAGAGGCCTACAAGGATCTGCAGGCGCGAGAAGCCAAACAAGCGGCTGAACTTAGCGAGCTCCGTAAAGAGGTAGCGGAGCTCAGAGCCGAGTTCCAGAAAGTTCGCGCTCAGGAACTTCCTCCGTGTGATAGCTCCAACATCACACCAATGGTGACTGAGTGTGCGGACCCTAGCCCATCTAGGAAGAGATTGAAGACGGCGCGGGAGGAGTTCCCACCCTTGCCACAGCCATGTGCACCGTCAGAGGAGTCACCTGGGACGGTCACCATGGATAGGCTGGAGCAAGCGATGCGCGAAATGATGCTACGGATGGGCAATGTGCTGGATGCTCGCTTGGGAGCTATACAGGACCGGCTTCTGCCAGAGAAACGTTTGCGGCCGCCGTTGGCTGCAGATATCAAGAATGCGAAGAAGGCCGCCAGCGTCTCAATTCCTACGTCTGAGCCGCCCATATTACCTGCTTCGACAACAGCGGAAACGCAAAGGAAGCAGGCAAAGGAAAAGAAAGGGAAAGCCAAAAAGAAAGCTGCTCAGCCGCCTGTAGCAAGCAAGGTACAGAAGTCGCAAAAGGTCCTAACTCAACCATCCCAAGCTGGCGAGAAAGAGTTGTGGACAACCGTGGTAAAGAAGAGCGCCAGAAAAAACAAGGGCCCTCCGGCTAAACTGACCCCGGCGAAGCTGAATGTCCCCAGGTCATCGGCAATAGTTCTCTCCCTCCCGTTAGAAGTACAAACGCAGGGCGTGGACTACAAACGGGTGGTCGCTTTGGCGAAGGAAAAAGTGGATCTGTCGAGCCTTGGGATCCCATTTGTAAAGTTCAGGGAAACCGCCACCGGTACCCGGAAGTTAGAGGTTCCGGGAGCTGCCAGCAGCGAAAAAGCTGACCGGTTGGCTGATCAACTGAGAGCAGTCTTCAGCGCAGCTTTCGGAGAGAGTGCCATCAACGTATCCAGGCCCACGAAAAATGCCGATCTTCGTTTGGTAGGCCTGGACGATTCAGTCTCGAAGGAGGAGGTCGCTGATGTGGTTGCGACTAACGGTGGTTGTGCAGGCAACCAAGTAAAGGTGGGAGAAATAAAGCGAGCTCCTCATGGCGCCAGTACTGTCTTTGTTAGCTGTCCGGTGGCGGCTGCCAAAAAACTGGCTCAGGCGGGAAAGCTATTGATAGGCTGGGTAGCGGTCCAGGTTAAGCTACTGCAACCTAAAGTAATGCGATGCTTCCGCTGTCTGCAGCCAGGACATATCAGCCAGAAATGCAGCGCGGAAATAGACCGTAGCCAGCAGTGCTACCGGTGCAGCCAGGTGGGGCACAAGTCAGTTAACTGTACGGCGGCCCCACACTGCTCCCTGTGCGCTGAAGCTAATCGCCCGGCAGATCATAGGCTGGGGAGCAAAAGGTGCGCCCCACCTCCTAAGAAACGAGACAGAGTGCCTGCAAAGTCACAGCAGCCTAAGGTCTCCACAGCTGAAGCCGTTCCCGGTACCTCGGGGAGATTTTCCATTCTCCCAGTGGACGAAGAGGCTATGGAGACCCTATAAATTAATATGGCCCATAAGTATTTGCAGGGGAATATCAACCACTCGGCCGTGGCACAGGACCTTCTCGTTCACACCATGGCCGAGTGGTCGATACAGATAGCGATGGTCGCGGAACCGTATTACGTTCCTCCCAGGGATAACTGGGCTGGGGACGTATCAGGTATGGCGGCCATCATATCTGCGAATACGGTTGGGTCACCTCTTATGACTATACTGGCGAGAGACTCGGGGTTCGTGGCGGTCAAATGGGGGGAAATGGTGTTGGTGAGCACCTATTTCTCACCAAACAGGACTCTCTCCGAATTCGAGGGCTTCCTTGACCGCCTCGGATCTTTTGTTACACGGACTTTACCCTGCCCCATGTTAGTGGCGGGAGATTTCAATGCAAAGTCTTCGGTGTGGGGATCTCCCGTCACTGACGTGCGTGGCAGAATACTAGAAGACTGGATTATAGAAACAGGCCTCTGTACCATCAATCGGGGGTCTGCATACACCTGCGTTCGACAACAGGGTGGATCCATCGTCGATCTCACTCTCGCATCCCCTGTTGTCGCGCAACGGACTCAAGGTTGGAGAGTGGTGGAAGAGGTCGAGTCGCTCTCTGATCACCTATATATTAGGTATGACATCGGCCTCCTATCGCCAATCCCAGCCATTAACACGGATGCTTCTTCCTCTCCTCGATGGGCCCTCAAAAAGCTGAACGCGGAACTGTTAGCTGAGGCCTCTATAGTTGCGTCCTGGCCCTCTCCACCAGCCGGACCAGTCGATGTTGTCGCGGAGACCCGTCGGTTCCAGAGCGCTATGGTGCGCATCTCAGACGCGGCCATGCCTCGGATCCGACCACATCCACCGAGACGTCAGGTGTATTGGTGGTCTCGCAACATTGCGCAGCTGCGTATCGTTTGCGTCGCCGCGAGACGCCAACACGCCAGGCACCGGAGACGGCGCTATACTCGCGATGCAGCTGTAGAGGCCGAACTGTATGAAGCCTACAGACAGGCGAAAAAGGCTCTACAGAACGCCATCAGGAAGGCTAAGGCGGAGGCAAGGCAGGAACTGTTGGAGACCCTGGATGGTGATCCGTGGGGACGCCCCTACAGAATGGTGTTGAGTTTCTTGCGCCCGTGGGCTCCCCCGGTCACACAGAGTCTCCAACCGGGACTCCTACGGGATATACTGGCGGCACTCTTTCCGCAGAGGGGAGTACATGTACCCCCATTTGCCGCATTAGCTGCGGATACCGGACTTGACATCCCTTCAGTGTCAGAAGCCGAAATGGCAGAGGCCGTGAGACGGCTCCGGGCGAAGAATACCGCTCCGGGGCCTGACGGTATCCCAGGCCGCGCCTTGGTACTGGCACTGGAGCACCTAGGCGATATACTCCGGCGCCTCTTCAGCTCTTGCTTGGAGTCAGGTGTGTTTCCACCACAATGGAAAGCAGGCCGCCTCGTCTTGCTGAGGAAACAGGGCCGACCTGCGGACTCTCCGTCGGCGTACCGGCCCATTGTCCTCCTTGACGAGGCCGGCAAACTTTTCGAGCGCATCATAGCGCGGCGCCTGGTCAAGCACCTGACCCGGGTGGGACCGGATTTGTCACAGGTGCAGTTTGGCTTCCGAGAGGGTCGGTCGACGATTGATGCGATTTTACGCGTCAAGACCCTCTCGGAAGAAGCGATTTCCCAGGGGGGAGTGCTGTTGGCAGTGTCGTTAGACATTGTCAACGCGTTCAACAGCCTCCCCTGGGAATGCATCAAACGGGCCTTGATGCATCACGGAGTGCCCTCCTATCTGCGTAGGATTCTCGACTCCTACCTGCAAAACAGGCATGTGACGTGCATCGGACAGGATGGAAGCACATTCCGAAAAGAGATGTCATGCGGTGTTCCACAGGGGTCGGTTCTTGGTCCACTCCTGTGGAACATCGGTTATGATTGGGTGTTGCGCGGCGCTCTCCTGCCCGGTGTGGCGCTCACATGCTATGCAGACGACACACTCCTGACAGCGCGTGGCAAAACTGTAAGGGACGCCTTGCTGCTGGCGACGGCGAGTACGGCACTAGTCGTACGAAGAATAGGGTCGCTGGGGCTAGAGGTGAACCTGCACAAGACCGAGGCAGTTCTGTTTCACGGTTCCCGCAGAGCTCCTCCTGCTGGCACCCACTTAATTGTTGGCGGAGTTCGGATAGAGGTGGGCGCTACCCTCAAGTACTTGGGTTTGACGCTCGATAGTCGTTGGTCCTTCGGCGAACATTTCAGCCGGCTGGCCCCCAAGGTCACGCGGTGCGCGTCGGCTTTGGCGGGTCTCTTGCCCAATGTCGGTGGTGCCGGGACTGGCTGTCGATCCCTGTACATGGGGGTAGTGAGATCCATGATCATGTACGGGGCGCCAGTATGGCACGAGGCCCTGACGGCCACTGGCTCTGCAGTACTGCGGAGGTTGCACAGAGTGATGGCCGTCAGGGTCATCCGTGGATACCGTACGGTCTCGTACGAGGCGGCGTGCCTGCTGGCGGGTTCCCCGCCTTGGGATCTGCTAGCCCACATGCACGCGGCTATGTATAGGTGGCGCAGAGACAGGCTAGCACGGGGTGAGACCATTGTGCCTAGAGAGGAGGAAGCACAGAAGGCCCGCCTCTACAAGGTGGTGCTGACCATGTGGACGGAGAGGCTGTCCTCGCCCAGTGCTGGCCTGTGCACTGTCGAGGCTATCCGTCCTGTTCTGGCGCAGTGGGTGGACAGAACCCACGGAGCCCTCACCTTCCGTTTGGTGCAGGTGCTTACTGGGCACGGCTGCTTCGGTAAGTACCTGCACCAGACGGCCGGTAAAGAGGTTGATTCAAGATGTCACCACTGCGTCGGATGTGACGTAGATACAGTCAAACACACTGTGGAGGAGTGTCCAGCGTGGACTGCGGAACGCAGCGAGCTAGCGGCGGTAGTGGGGAATGACCTCTCGCTGCCGGCCTTGGTTAGGTCCATGATCGACAGCGAGAGGTCATGGAATGCAGTGCTCGCTTTCTGCGAGAGCGTTCTGCACCAAAAAGAAGATGCCGAAAGGCTAAGAGAAAGAGAGCCAGATGCCCCGGTAATCCGACGGCGAAGAGTCGGCCGCGGGCGGAGGAGAGGCATAAATGCACCTCACGCATTGCCTCCATAATTAGCCTTCAGGCGACGGACGCGGGGGCGTCCGTTGCCGTGGAACGAAGGCCCGTGACGTGAAGCACGGTCTCGGCCGCCGCTTCAATAGGAAGCAGGAGGGAGGAGTTTCCTCTCTCGAGGTGTGGGTCCCCCGTTCGACCACCTACGGGGACCCAAGCGCGTGACCAGGGTTTGGAGGAGCACGTGCTCACCGCCAACCCTCAGCCCTGGTTCACATACGCGCAAAGGCGGCACAGGGGTTTTTAGTCAGTAGGAGTCTGACATCACCCTCACGTTGTCCCCCGGCGGCGTGAGGGTATCCAATGTAGGATTTTCCCCTGTATAAAAAAAAAAAAAAAAAAAAAAAAAGGTTAGGTTAGGTTAGGTTAGGTTAGGTTAGGTTAGGTTAGGTTAGGTTAGGTTAGGTTAGGTTAGGTTAGGTTAGGTTAGGTTTGGGGCTAAGTGGGGATGGGGTACAGGGGCTAAGTGGGGATGGGGTACATGGGGGGGGTACCTCGGAACCGCAGGGGGGGAACAACAGGCGCAATATAGCTCCCTTGTGGAGCCTTAGCCTGCCCTCCAAGACCGTAGTGCGTGGTGAAGAGCCACATCCTACTCGAGGTGGCCCTGTTGGCGCAGAACACTACGGCTCTAGGCTGGAGAGCCGATAAAAACTCCTGAGTGTGGCGTGTGAGCAGCGCACTCAGTACCGGGCTAGGGCGGAGGAGGGTTCATTATGAGCCCCAACGGCCTAGCACCGGACAGCGGCTGGCGGGTTGGTGTGTTATCAACTCCGGCAGGCGTACTGCGAACTCGACGAGGGGGAGAATTATCATGAAAGCAAGGTCAAAAAAAGTCATACCCCAGGAGGGTACCGCTGCCTCCGGCAGCGGAGAATCCCTCCCCGAGCCCTCGGGTTCGGGCTGCCCCACCGTTTCTGGGGGGGGCACAACTTTGCTTGGAGTGAATACTCGGACCAGGGCAGCATCACGGAACGCTGGTGCTGCCAAAAACACGACGACTAAGGCGATATGCACAAGGATTGCGGAGCTGTCTGAGGAGATGATTGCCGAGGAGGCTGTCCTCGACTATCAGTCGGCCCAGAGCGGCGATGACAACGATGATCCACCTGCTGCGGGTCACTTGTTGGAAGATGCCGCATCCGCTGATACCGACACTGCAGTAGTGGAGCCGGGCTCCTCTGTCAAGAGCAAGGAGCAGCACCCAAAAAGAGGTCGCCCTCCGACGACGGGAGAGTATGTAGGCTGGGCAGCGGCGAAGACAACTCTGATGCAAGCGGAGAAAGAAGAGCTACGCATCAGAGCATTGCAAGAGATCGACGTGATGGCCACTCGAGCTCGACACGAGCGTGCAGCCAAGAAGGTGGTAGTTCCATCCGACACTGCAGAGAGGCCAATGGTGGATCTCCACAAGAGGGTGCTTGACGACATAGAGATGATTAGGGTTGTCGCCAAGAAGTCAGGAAACCTTCAAGGCGTCTGTGTGAAGGCACTAAACGAGGCCACTGCATCTATAGTGGACGCTATAGATGAAGTGTGCAGCCGGTCATCTTCTGATGAAACTCGGAAGCTGCAAGAGGCCTATCGGAAAATAGAGGGAGAACACGCGCAGCAGGCTGAAGAGCTGATAAAACTCCGGAAAGAAATAGACGAGTTGAAGGTAGAGTTAGATCGGGTCCGTAACCGGGCTCCGATGGCGACGATGATTTCTTCGGAGATAGCGGGTACGAGGGAAACTGGCCCTCCTTCTTCCACGGAGCGCACGCTGAGAGAGCGAACCCCTCCTCTCCCGCAGAGCCGCCAGAAGTCTCAGTTAACGGACCAGGACCTAAACAGAAGGCTTGAGGAGATCGTCCGCACACTGACCTTGCAAGTGGACAGTGTGGTAAGTGCACGCCTGGAAGCATTTGCTTCTGGTGTTGCAACCTCTGCTGCTATATCTGGAGAGAAGATTGCACCAGAGCCTAGGAAAGGACCAAGAAGAAAGAAGAAGAAAACGCTAGCGGCTCAAGAGGCAGAGGCACCGACTGTACGACTGGCTCTCTCCCAGGCACCGACTGCGGCAAGGGAAAGATGGGAAACAGTTCCGAAACAGCGCTCTAAAAAGCGCCCAGCACAACCTGTGAAACGGACGAAGACAACACCTCCTAAGCTCACGATCCCGCGCTCAACAGCTGTCGTGCTGCAGCTCCAATCTGGGGCGGCAGAACGCGGAATCGACTATAAGAAGGTGGTGGCTGTTGCGAAGGAAAGCATAGATATGGCTTCGCTCGGGATCCCATATCTAAAGACTAAGGAGACTGCTAGCGGCGGTCGTAAGTTTGAAGTACCTGGGGCTGCTAGCGGGGAAAAGGCCGACAAACTAGCTGAGAGACTCAGAGTTGCGCTCACAGACGCGATTGGGGCAGACATGGTGAAGGTCACCAGGCCTACAAAGTGTGCGGACTTGAGGCTGACGGGCCTTGATGACTCAATCTCCAAAGAGGAGGTAGCGGCGGTGGTAGCAACCAAAGGGGGCTGTCACGTGGACCAGGTTAAGGTTGGAGAAATACGCCGCTCCCTGCGAGGAACTGGTAGTATGTGGGTGCGGTGCCCAGTCACCGCCGCGAAAAAGATAACGCAGGAGGGTAGACTCGTGATCGGCTGGTTCGCAGTCCAGTTAAGAGTGTTGCAGCCCAGAAGTGTTCGCTGCTTTAGGTGCCTTGAAGAAGGACATATCGTGCGGCAGTGCACTGCTGGGATAGACAGAAGCGAGCAATGCTTCCGCTGTGGCCAGCCAGGACACAAGGCCTCTAGCTGCACAGCAGCCCCACACTGTTCGGTGTGTGCTAGCAGAGAGCGTCCGGCGAACCACGTATTAGGGAGCAAACTGTGTGCTCCGGCACCCGGAAAAGATGGTATTGCGCTTAGGTCGCGCCTGCGAAAGAATGCCACAAACAATGTGGTGCCCAGCACCTCTAGAGGAAACATGCCAGGGGACGAGGTGGCTGTAACTACTGCATAAACAATATGGACTATAGGTTTTTACAGATAAACCTCAATCACTCGGCTCTGGCGCAAGACCTTCTGGTCCAGACCATGGCCGAGTGGTCCGTGAATCTAGCTCTAATAGCGGAGCCTTACTTCGTCCCTACAGGACCTACTTGGGCTAGGGACGCAACGAGCACCGCGGCCATTGTTACGATAGCGGAAGCGGGTTCTCCTACCCTGAATACGATAGCGCGGGAGAATGGATATGTAGCGGCGAAGTGGGGGGAACTGGTGTTAATCAGTGTATATTTCTCGCCGAACAGACCAATGGTGGAATTTGAGGCATTTTTAGACCGTCTGGGTGTGTTCATCAGACGTACCCTGCCTTGCCCCATGCTGGTGGCGGGGGACTTCAATGCCAAATCTTTGGCATGGGGTTCCCCCGTCACCGATGGGCGCGGTCGGGCACTGGAGGAATGGGCGCTGGAGATCGGCCTCTGTATTCTCAACGAGGGGTCAACCAACACGTGCGTGCGGGTGCAAGGTGGATCAATTGTTGATCTAACCTTCGCCACCCCTGACGTTGCACGACGTGTCACGAACTGGGAGGTCATGGAGACGGCAGAGTCCCTCTCTGACCACTTATATGTCAAATTTAATGTAGGCCGTTCTTCCGCTGTCCCACCCCGGCGTGGGCACACCCCGCCACCGCTGCGCTGGGCAGTGAAGAAACTGAACACAGAGTTGCTAGCGGAAGCCTCCATTGTGGAATCTTGGATGCCCTGGTCTGATGATCCAGTAGACATCCCTGAAGAGACCAATTGGTTCCGAGGTGCAATGACGCGCATATCGGACTCAGCGATGCCCAGGGTCCGATCACTCCCACGAAAGCGAAGAGTATACTGGTGGAACAGCGAGATTGCTCAACTTCGGGTGGCCTGCGTGGCAGCAAGACGACACCTCGCCAGGCATCGAAGGTTGCGACTCGGGCGCAACCCCTTAACGGAGACCGAATTGCTCGAGCGTTTCAGAGAAGCCAAAAAGTCTCTTCAGTCCGCAATTAGGAGTGCCAAAGACCGAGCCAGGGCAGAATTGTTGGCAACACTGGATCGCAACCCATGGGGACGGCCTTATCGTGCGGTCATGAGCTCTATAAGACCCTGGGCTCCCCCAGCCACACAGAGCATGGACCCACAGCTGCTCGAAGACGTCCTGTCGGAACTCTTCCCTCAGCGAACAGCACACCCGCCCCCTTTTGTAGCGAGAACAGACGACCTCATGCAGAATGACCAGGTGCCTGCCATCACTGAAGCAGAACTGAATGCCTCAGTAAGACGGCTCCGTAGCAAGAGCACTGCACCTGGGCCTGACGGCATCCCAGGCCGTGCTTTGGCCCTTGCGATGGAAGCGTTGGGCGATAGATTAAGACGCCTGTTCAATGCATGCTTAGGCACAGGGATCTTCCCACAGCAGTGGAAGACTGGTCGGCTTGTGCTGATACAGAAGCATGGAAGACCCATAGAGTGCCCATCTACTTACCGACCCATTGTCCTGCTGGATGAGGTGGGCAAGCTCCTTGAGCGAATAGTAGTTAAGCGTCTGGTGAAGCATCTGACAAGGATGGGGCCGGATCTCTCGACGGCTCAGCACGGATTCAGGGAAGGGCGTTCGACCATTGGTGCGGTTCTACGCATTAAGGCGCTAGCGGACGAGGCTATATCCCGCGGGAGGGTGCTGTTGGCTGTGTCATTAGACATAGCCAACGCTTTCAACACCCTCCCGTGGGAATGCATAAAAGAGGCCTTAAAACATCACAGAGTGCCACTCTACTTACGCCGTCTCATTGACTCTTACTTGGCGGGTAGACATGTTACATGTACGGGTCAGGATGGACGCACATACGCCAGGCAGATCACGTGCGGAGTTCCACAGGGGTCGGTCCTAGGGCCGCTCCTGTGGAATATAGGGTACGATTGGGTGCTTCGCGGCGCTCTTCTAACGGGGGCGAATATAATCTGCTACGCCGATGATACCCTCGTGACGGCACGGGGTGACACTGTTCGGGACGCAATAATACTGGCTTCGGTGAGCGTGACCCAAGTAGTGGATAGAATCCGGAGGCTTGGATTAGACGTAGCGCTAAGAAAAACGGAGGCGATATGCTTTCATGGCCCTCGCAGGGCACTGCCGTCGGATACGCATATCAAGGTCGATGGAACTCGTATAGATGTGGCTCCGAAAATGAAATATCTAGGCCTGGTATTAGATAGCCGCTGGCTGTTCGACGAGCATTTTACTCAGCTGGCCCCTAGAGTGACCCAATGCGCGTTAACACTCTCGAGATTACTCCCGAATCTCGGTGGAGCCGGCGCTAATTGTCGGTCGCTATATTTAAGTGTGATCCGCTCCATGGCTTTATACGGTGCTCCTGTTTGGCATGATCGCCTTTCGCCAAATAGCTGCAGGATCCTTCGGAACCTTCAGCGTCTGATGGCGAACCGAGTAATTCACGGTTACCGTACCATATCCTATGAGGTGGCCTGTCTGCTGGCTAGGTCTATACCGTGGGAGTTAGTGGCTCACGCACAGGCTGATCTGTACAACTGGTGCAGTGAGAAGACAGACAAAGGAATTAGGATTACCCCGCGGGAGAGGGAAAGGTGCAGGGATCACCTAGAACTAAGGATACTTCAGACCTGGAGGGACGTACTGGCCTCGCCTAGTTCTGGGCGGAGAACGATAGAAGCCATCTGTCCGTTGTTCGCGGAGTGGATGGAAAGGCGGCACGGGGTGCTCACGTTCAGGATGGTACAGGTGATCACCGGTCACGGATGTTTTGGCCAATATCTCCATGGTATTGCCAGGAAGGAACCGACACCGCAGTGCCATCATTGCGGAGACCAGCAAGATACGGCTATACATACCCTTCAGGTATGTCCAGCCTGGGCTGAAGAACGGAGTGTGCTGGTGACGGCTATAGGTGCTGACCTATCTCTGCCGGCAGTTGTCCGGGCGATGACTGCGGACGAGAGGTCTTGGGATGCAGTCGCCACCTTCTGCGACACAGTGATGTCGCAGAAGGAAGATGCCGAAAGGCAGCGCGAGCGGAGCGCAGAGGCGCCTGCCATCCGCCGTCGCGGCGCGGGTCGTCGCAGGCGTGGTGGAGGCGTCTTCCACCAGAGGCCGCCCTGAGGGAACCTCCCAGGTAGGCTACGTAGGTATGGGGGGGGGTAGGATTAGGAAACCTCTGGCTTGCCTACTTACCCGGTAAGTAGGCAAGACCAGGGGTTAGGAGGGCGTAGGGACTGAGTAGGTAGGTAGGATTGTAGGGCTAGGGTGTAGGTAGGGTGGGGGGATGGGGGGGGTGCTGGGTAGGTGACCTCTGGCTTGCCTACCTACGTGGTGGGTAGGCAAGTCCAGGGATCGGAGGGCGTAGGGATTGAGTGAGGCAGGGTAGGGTTAGGTACGAGGGTTGGGGGGGGGGATGTGTGTAGGATAGCGTAGGCCGGAGGGGACCTCAGGGGGGCTGAGGCGGTTGAGGAGTAAACCTCGTTAAAAAATCAACGGTGGGGCGGCGGCGGAGCGGTTTGGCCTCTCCGCTGTCGGCCGGACCCAGGGGGAAAGGGGCGGGGGCCCTGGACTCCCATTGCACGGGTTCGGCGGGGTTGGACTGGGAGGCAGTCTCGCAACCGGGCTGCCTCAGTCGGGTGTGGCGCGCGAGCGCCTGCCGCCGGGGGTGTTGCGGAGCTTGCTAACGCAACCCCGGGACACTCCCACAGAGCGGCGTTGGTTGTCGTGGAGTTTTTAGCCGGTTCAAGTCGCCGTATGGCCCCACCCCTGCGTGGCAGCACAAAGGCTGGTGGGCGGTTCAGGTCGGGCTCTCCCCCGAGGGCCTGACAGTCCATTATGGATTTTTC
>AP028448.1:19076564-19331960 GCA_036509395.1 Antheraea yamamai | reverse complement strand
TTACGATATAATAACTTAATTGTACGGAATAGTGATTGTGAGAATCGTAATGAATAAAATGATTACAAAATCTTATTTGGTACTGCCATTTAATTGCGATCATTTTAATGAATAAATTGATTACAAAAATCATGTTTTATTTAGTACTAAAAATTATATCACATTGGCGTTTATGTGACGTCACCAGGCGATAACAAACAAATCTCTCAATAGAAAGCTTCCAGTTACGGTCAAGTACTTTAATAGCAGCGTTTTACCTGAAATAAAACGCATATTAAAATACTTACCTAACTGGAAGCTTTAATTTCATTTCTGCCTGGTGAAAAATAACCCAATGATTAAGATGCAGCGAGATACATTTTAAGTAAACTAAAATGTCGCTCACCGCCAGGTGACGCCACAGGACCGGAAACTAGGCATAAAAAGTAGTAAAAAGTGACTAAAATCGACGGAACCGGATACGCCGCTCTCAATAGAAAGCTTCCAGTTAGGTAAGTATTTTAATATGCGTTTTATTTCAGGTAAAACGCTGCTATTTAACAAAGCTTATAACACACAATAGATCCAGTATGGGAACTATTTGTTACGTGATATTTTGATTACCAATGGGTCGGCTGGCTATTATTATTGTTTATTTCATAATTTACTGACAAAGACGCCACGCCGCTGATATAAACTGATAGACTGTGCGACAAGTGTATCACAGCATTCCCTATACTTTTTGATCGTTGCCGCTGAAAGTTAGCGGATGTCCCAAATAATAAAATAAATTTGTAGATACTCATGACCGATACAAATAAATATTGTGTTGTCTTCACAAGGAATATTGTAATCGTAAGAATAGGTAGATAATATAATAATTTATTGTGAAAACCCGAACTAACATTATAAATGTGATTACGAGTTTATTTGTTTGTTACGCTTTCACGCCGTAACCACTTGATCGATTATCATAAAATTTGGCCTACACGTTGGACTGAGTACAGAAAAGGACACAGCATACCTTTCATCAAGGAAAAAATAGTATTATTGAGGGATTACCTCCCTAAATTCATGCGAGCGAAGCCGCGACCAAAAGCTAGTAATAATACACATTATTACATTACCTTTATATTAAACTATACAAACATTTACTATGTATCGACTCCTATTGTAAATCCACTATGTAGCTAGTAGATACATAAATACAGTAGCAGCATAGATCAGTTTAATTCAATAATTAATATAGATTAACTTCATCAAAAGAGGAACGTAATGAAAACGCGTAGATACATTTTATTTTTAGGTAAGAAGATACAGTATAGGTGGTGACGTTTCTTTTTTTTAATCTTCCGATGTCATCACCTTTTGTTTACTCAACTTTCGGCATGTACACATAACTAGAAGTTTTATATTTTAACTAGCCATGCCCGCGACTCCGTCTGCATGGAACCTTACGTAAAAGAAAACAGTGACTAATAAGATCGTCTGAATATATTAAGTCTATTTATTTATCTAATTTTCTCTCGTACTTAAGTCACGTCTTCATTACAATTACAATAACTTTGATAGAGTGAGCCGATTTTAAGGAAACCAAGATTAAATGTTACTCCAGGCTATGCTTTATGAATTCCTTAGTGGGATTTTATCGTGAACGCAGTATTTTAGCAATGATGGGTATTCAAATAAACAGACAGATAGACAAACATTTGTAAAAATGATTGAAATTTATTTAATTACTTATTCCAAGACACCAGCAACAATTTTTTTCACAAAAATTTAAAAAGTACAAAACATTAGATTAACATTCTTATTAGATGTATACATAGATAGCCGACCCGTGCCCACTTCGTTGGGCGGTAATAGGCATTATCAAGCTACAACTTTTCTCTAGAACTCAATCATATATATCTCATAATTAAGGCAGCGTTCGTAAGAAACGTTTTCGTTCGACCATTTTTCTCCGACTCCCCAGATATTACTCCCTACAATCTCACAAACTTTACCTCTTTATAATATTAGTATAGATTATAGATAATATAATTAGTTAATAGCTTCTGCCCGCGACTTCGCACGCGTGGAATAGTTATTTTGGGCTAAGACGCAGCGGAAGCTCTCAAAAGGAAAAAATACCCCAATTTTAAAACATTTGTCATTGTTGCTCCGCTCCTAATGGTCTTAGTGTAATGATATGTAGCCTATGACACTCATAAATAATTTATATTGGTAAAAAATTTTCAAAATCGGTTTAGTAGTTCCTGAGATTACCCCCTACAACGTCACAAACTCACAAACTTTACTTCTTTATAATATTAGTGTATAGATTATAGCCCCTGCCCGCGACTTCGTCCGCGTAGTAATAGTTACTACTCTGAGCTAACGCTGACACACAGCAGAAGCTCTCAAAAAGAAAAAAACATCTTGATTTTGAAACATTTTTCATCTGTGCTCCGCTCCTATTGGCTTTAGCGTGATGATATATAGCCTATAACCATTCTCGATGAATGAGCTATATAACACTGAAAAAAATATTCAAATCGGACCAGTAGTTCCTGAGATTACCCCTTACAACGCCACAACGTTACAAATCCACAAACTCACAAACTCACAAACTTTACCTCTTTATAATATTAGTATAGATATAGATTTATTTTATATCCATACTTCGCTTTGAGTTCAGAAAAATTATAATTGTTCTCAGTTAACAAGTTTACAATTTAACATGAGTGACGAAGTTTCAGTTAGTTCTAATCGGAGTAGTGGGATTTGTAGCCTCCGATCTAGACACTCTAAAATCAAAAAGTAAATTTAATGAGTTTTTCGAAATAATTTCTGCGACTCTAGATAGTTATTTCTAAAGTGTGCCAGAATAAAAAAAATATACAGAGTCTTCAGGTTTAAGGAAGCATCTACTATCTGTTTACGAGATGGAATTGCATATTTTTATTCCAGCAAATAGTCCTTGAAAAACTTGGTAGTTATGAATTTAGTTAATTTGATTGGACTTTACTATAAGCTAAAAATCTACCTATCTGTTGGATTGTTCTAAGGTTTAACCTAACGTGTTTAATAAAAACAAATAAGTAATAGTAAAATTTGCAAGACTTGCAAGAGTCTTGCTGCAAGACCAAGATCAAGACCAAGACTGAGGGTGCAATACCAAGTCCAAGACCAAGACCAGGTGTATTAATGCAAGACCAATACCAAGACCAAGCCAAGTCTCGTCTTGGTCTTGCATTTGGGCAACACTATTAACAATACGATTGAACGAATATCTGTCGCTGACGCGCACATGAAAGTCTAAATGAAACTGTCTCAAAATCTAAAAATACTAAACATAATAATCAATCCAAAACAAAGCGCTCCTTTTGCGGTGGGCCGCGGCCGCCGTTGACGGCACTTTGATCATTTCCACAGACCAATAAAGCGTTAGACATTTCCAACTATTATTGTATAAGCTTAGTTATCCCTACTGACTAGTCTTTTTATGGAATTTAGAGGTTGTAACTTTAATTATTTAATACAACTATACAATCAATTGTACCCTGACGTAACAAGAAGCTCGTTACTACAAAAATGATATTAGAATATTAAAATGACCTAATTAGATACTCACGTACACAATTATAAAAACCATTTAATCTTTGTCTTTGATTTTGTACAAAAAATTAAAAATTTAATGGTACAGAATAATTTGATAGTTAAAATTAATTGCAATTATGATCGACAGTTCATTAATTTATCAGAATGAATTTAAAATAATATTCTTATACTTTATGTTAACAGACTTTCCGTTTTTAGTCCGTCCAATACCATAATTTGAAAACAGGTAGGTACGTCCCAACTATATATAAAATTACTTTCAATTTTTATTGTGACCGCCGCCTCTAATTCTTTTATGGTGCCTGCAAATTTTGTACCTACAAAGTTGTAAATTTTGGGGGGCGCGATATCAGCGCTGCGCCGGTGTGCGTGTAAAAGAAACGACTAAATTGAGCGAAAGTGCGAAAAACCTAAAGTGTAGTAGTACTGTAATACATAATGCATTGTTTCGTACCGAGTTAGTTAGAAAAAATGAGGATAATTTTACGGTGTGTATTTCTGAATCTTATTTATGTAATTATCAATCTGTTATTTGTAAATGTAACTATTCAATAAAATAAAATAAATACATAAATAAAACGCAGTAGTGACAATAATTAATTTGGTATGTGCACATTCTACGTTGCAAGGTTTCTTTAGAATTGATATTCAAATTTCGTCATTGCGTACTTTGGAGAAATTTCTTTTTCTCGAACTGACTACGCTATTGACCTAGCAAGATCTTAACAGCTTCACCGGACTACGCAGGAGAATCGAACCCGGCACTTGGCTATCTCAACGCCCGGCCGGCACCTAGCCCAAATCTACCTCGAGATGTATTTGATTTCAAATTGAAACTTTTTTTTGGGCCACGGAGTATTTAGATCGGTATGATGCGTCATACCAATTTTTTTTATAAATAACTTCTGAGCTGATCTGATACATAAATGAATCAATCGGAATACTAAACATACTTACACGATGGATTAAAAATAATGACTCTACCTACCCTTGTTAAAAGTTTATTTAAATAATTTTTTCATTAGCGGGAAATCGAATCTGGTACTTTGATCGGAATGAAAGCGGCTAGGTAGAGACTAGCACAGTAGTAAAGTAGATTAGTTAGTTATTTAGACAAATGTTGTAAATAAGTATTTGTGCGATCGCTAGCTGCCGGCGCGGACGCGCCACACCCGGGCGTTCGTTCATCCGAGCATCAGCTGTTTTTGGTTTTGTGTTTCATTCCTGTTTTTTTTAGTAAAGTAATGTATTTTTTATGAAACTATAGTTTCATTTAGCTGTACTAACATGATGGAGCGTAAATAATGCTAATAAAACGTTTTAAAAACATGATTTTTTTATAAATCAGGATCGATTTTTTTTCCGTCCCATCATCAAAGGTGTCATTAATACTATCGTCTGTCTTCGTTTTCGGAAGCGGTCTCCTAATACCAAGTATACTCTTTGGGAAAAGTAAATAATAGGTCTTTACCTATGAAATTGCCGTTCTGCAGTACTGGCCATTTCAAATCAAAATAATTTTTGTTTGGCTAAGAATTCTAATTTCAAATTAATTTTATTTTAAAAACGTGGAATTCTTTTTCCAAAAGTAGTCATTTGTTTATTGATTAGTGTTACATTTTCATCGCATTTCAATCTTTTTTGTCATCATGGATACGTTAAAAATTCGAGTAATTATGGAATATGAGTGCCGTCGTGGCAGCAACGCGGCACAAGCGGCACGCAACATGAACGACGTTTACGGAGCTAACACTACAAACCAACGCACCATCTGTTATTGGTTTGCTCGCTTCCGTTCTGGGAATTTCGACCTGAAAAATGAACCTCGCGGTCGTCCGAAGACTTTGGTCGACAATGACGAATTAAAGGCGATTGTGGAAGCTGATGATACACAATCTACGGCTGAATTAGCAGCAGCTTTCGACGTTCGCATCAAAACAATATTGGTCCATTTGCGTCAAATTGGCAAGGTAAAAAAGCTTGACAAATCGGTGCCCCACGAACTCAATGATCGCCAGCGCGAAGTACGCGTCGAGACGTGCCTTGCACTGCTCAACAGACACACAAATGAAGGACTTTTGAACCGCATTGTTACCTGCGATGAAAAATGGATTCTGTTTGATAACCGCAAGCGCTCAGCAAGTTGGTTGGATCCTGGTTCAGCACCTAAACGAAAACTTACCCCTAGAAAAGTGATGGTCACTGTTTGGTGGTCTAGCGCCGGTGTGATTCATCACAGCTTCTTACCAAACGGGGTGAGCATTACTGCAGATGTGTACTGTGAAGAACTGACCACAATGATGGAGAAGCTGGCACATCTCCAACCAGCATTGGTCAATCGCTCGTCTCCGCTGCTCCTGCACGACAACGCGCGACCTCATACTGCACAGCAGACGGTCTCCAAGTTGCAAGAACTGGAGTTGGAAGTTCTCCGTCATCCGCTCTACTCACCAGACCTTGCGCCTACAGACTACTACTTTTTCCAGAATTTGGATAACTCCTTGGCGGGAAAAAAATTCAATACCCGAGAGGCAGTACAAAATGCCTTTGAAGAATTTGTTGCCTCCCGTCCAGCTGATTCCTTTAAGAAGGGCATCAATAAACTGCCACTGCGTTGGCAAAGATGCATTGATTGCATGGGTGATTACTTCGATTAATACAAATAAAAAATACATGAACAAAATTCGTTTAAATTTTTTCATACAAAACGGCAATTTCATAGGTAAAGACCTAATATTAAACTGTTTTACATACATAATACAATGAAAATTTAAATTTGTTTACTCAATTTTGGGAACTATAGAAAAGTATTGATTTCGTACTATACAACGTATTATAGTAAAATGTATTTGAGCGAATCTGGCACTTGTAACTATTATACATCACAATACTTTATTTTTTTATAATATAGATGAAATTAAAGAACTGGGTATAATGGAATATAGGGCAGCAGTTTGAGTTAACACCTCGATATTTCCTGAAACGGTTTCTTGTGGATGGCTCGCGATGTTTTGGTTTAGAAACTGATTAATAAACGAAATTAATTTCGTGCAGAAAAAAGATTGGATTGTTAATAAGAGTTATTAGGGGCGCTCCGCGTTGATTTCAAAACTGTTTTGCGGTTCCGAAGTTATTTTACTGGAATCACGACTTAACTGAACTAATTGTACATTGGTTTTATACCTTGAGGAAGTTACAAGAAAAGCTTGAGGCTCCTTGAGGGAGATGCGTGCGCTTGGTCACATAACTGTAGGGCCGTCCCTGCGTCCCTATGATCGGTTCTTACTCGATTATATATGAGATATACCTTACTTTTTGTTATTTTGTTTATGTACCTATTAGTTTTTTGTGTATATTCATTTATTTTTATCTTTATGTTGAAACTGTATATAATAATGTGCATATTGTGACAGCTTTTAGAAGTCAATGCACTTACAACTTTTCATACGTAACTTTTAAAATCATGTATTAGTTAAATCATATATAAAAAAAAGGTTTATATAAAAGGTGGGTATAAAACCATTATTATGTAGACTATGGTGTCTATTTTATATAAGTATATATATAAAAAATGACGCTATAGCGGCCGATAGGAGCAGCAGCATATGTTATTTCGAAAAGAAAAAAGATTCTCAGGCTTGTCATTATATAACACATAGGTCGTAGTAGTTATGGTGGTATTAGTATAGGTACTGAGACACTGGGAGCTGTTTGTATCTAATGACGAGTTTGGAGAAATGATATTTAGTAGATGAAAAAAAATAAAATGGACGTTGCTACTGAGAATCACGGTAGTAGATGTAACATCATCTTGCGCTCCACAACTTTTATTCAAAAGTTTTATTCAATAGGGTATAGGTAAGTAGCAAGTTTTTTTAGCGGCCGCTATATTCACTAGCAGAGTCCGGTTGCGGTAATTTCCTTTTGAAAAATAAATAGCAATTGTTCTTCCCTGTGCGTAGAGCGCTTGCCCTCCGCCACATGCAGCTGCGCCTGACATCTTATTTGCTTAAATTGTAACAAGCTATATCAAGTTAGTTTTGTTCAGTAATGTAGAGTCACTGCACATTCGCGTAACATCATTATAGAAGTTGCACGTTGTATCGCAAACAATTTCTACATTTAACAATATAACTATGTCTGTCAGCGCCTAGTTCACTAAGAAGTGAACGTCAGATGTTTCCGAAAACATATCATTCATAAAGCAAACGTAATTCCTCAGTTTAGTTGCGTCTCGCTGTTTTGAAATTATGCGCGGAAACTAGAGAAGGCACTGTAACTAAGTGTGTATGTGGCTAAGTTGTTTTAATATTTTATGGACGTGCTCAATACATAGCTAGAGAAGCGGAGTGTGGTGTTGTGGTGTTACGGCGGACGCGAGCCCGGATCCTGTTTATTTTGCGGTCGACTCGTAAAAACTTCGTCCGGGATCAAAATTCGCTGTATTGATACAGGAATGGTTATATAAAATGAAGTGGTAAAGTGTGTGAACGTCTGTCTGTTCGCGATAAAATCAAAAACGACTGAACGGATTTGTGTGAAGGTTTTACCAGTAGGTAAAGTGATTCACGAGGAAGGTTTAGGTATATAATTTATCAAGTTTTCTTTATTACCAGGGTGGGACAACGTCCGCCGGGCCCGCTATTAATGTATAAATAATATCTAAGACATAGTAAACGAAAGACAGTTTTTTTTGCATTCAGTTCCATGGGGACGAAGTCGCGGACACATCTTTGTAACATAATAAGTAATAACATCGAAGAGACAATAAATGAAGCAAAAATGTTTTATAGATATATTATTTTCACACAAGGAATTATAAAATTTAATGGAAATGAAGTTCAGTAGTTAATTAATATGTGTTATTGACAATAGATGGCGCTTAATATATAATTGCATATTTCTGTATTCTGTTAGATTTATTTCGAATTATAATTATATTTCAAAGTTTTCATATTTGTGATAATATTTTTCTTTATGTACTTAGGATCTTAATGCCAAAAAATATTTTCACGCAGCAAACTAGCGTTATTGTGGAGAAAAAAAATCTGTAAGTAGTGCAAATAAAAAAAAACATGAAGAATAATAAGAATGAGCAGTGAAGTAGTGCTTAAACACAAATAATTCATTATAAGAGGTTTAATATTGTTTCTATAATTGTTAAATTAGAGTGTCAGTGTCGAGTGACAATTACAATAAAAAGGTATACTGTTATAATCAATTAAGATATAGATGGCGCTAAACATATTATTTACGTAGTTTCAAATATTTTCAAGCATTATAAGTTGTACATAGATAATAATATTAACACTACATACTATACAAGGTTATTTTTACGTTTTACTTATTTACTTTGATTCTATGAATTTGGTCACTGTATCATACTTACCGTTACAAAATTAACTTTTAAGGCAATAGGAGTATTTATAATATGGTTTCTACTGTAGGCTTTATAGGTGTAAAATTATTAACTAACATTAGAAAACAAATGAGTATATCCAATAACCATGACTGCCGTTTTATATAGGTATTCATTTTTAATTCTTAGTTTCCAGTAGCTGCGGGTGATGATATAAAAATATTCACGTGTCTTAAAGGCACGACTAGCTGTTGTTTTGCGTTCTAGGCTACTTCTCCCCGTTATATATATATACTAGCCGACCCGTTCCCACTTCGTTGGGAGGTAATAGGCATTATCAAGCTACAACTTTTCTCTAGGACTCAATCATATATATCTCATAATTAAGGCAGCGTTCGTAAGAAACGTTTTCGTTCGACCATTTTTCTCCGACTCCCCAGATATTACCCCCTACAACCTCACAAACTTTACCTCTTTATAATATTATTATAGATAATATAATTAGTTAATAGCTTCTGCCCGCGACTTCGCACGCGTGGAATAGTTATTTTGGGCTAAGACGCAGCGGAAGCTCTCAAAAGGAAAAAAAGCCCCTATTTCAAAACATTTTTCATTGTTGCTCCGCTCCTATTGCACTTAACGTGATGATATATAGCCTATGACACTCACAAATAACGTGGCTTTCTATTGGTAAAAGTATTTTCAAAATCGGTTTAGTAGTTCCTGAGATTACCCCCTACAACGTCTCAAACTCACAAACTTTACCTCTTTATAATATTAGTGTATAGATTATAGCCCCTGCCCGCGACTTCGTCCGCGTAGTAATAGTTACTACTCTGGGCTATCGCTGACACACAGCAGAAGCTCTCAAAAAGAAAAAAAACATCTTGATTTTGAAACATTTTTCATCTGTGCTCCGCTCCTATTGGCCTTAGCGTGATGATATATAACCTATAACCATTCTCGATAAATTAGCTATATAACACTGAAATAATTATTCAAATCGGACCAGTAGTTCCTGAGATTACCCCTTACAACGCCACAACGTCACAAACTCACAACGTCACAAACTTTACCTCTTTATAATATTAGTATAGATAAATACCACTACTATTTTTTTTTTAGTTAATTCTGTACGATATTGGTGTTATTGAGGTCGTTAAAAATGTTTCAAATGAACGTGTCCCATATTTTGTATATTGCATTGGATTGAATAGGATTCCAATTTTATAATGTTATTCAGTATTTCTTAAATTACAAATAGCAAATTGAAATATAAATCTATAATCAATATCGAAGGTTGAGTTTGAGAAATTTTTAAAATGTAAAGGATATGCAAATAATTCTCACATGGTATCAAAATCTCATTTAAAAGCAGACAGAAAACAAGGTGCACCATATATTACCGTCTCCTCGCGCCATTTTAGCAGGATGCGATGCCTCGGTTCCTCGTGCGTGCACACAAGGGACACACACGATCCGATAGGAATCCGCGGGTATATAGCGATAACGCCTAAATTTACAGTTATGCTAACGTTTATTTGAATCGTCGTGTCGCTGCTACTGAGACCAGCCGGAGTCGCGAGCTAGAGCAGCACTTCAGGTTTCAGGTTTAAAACGTAGTTTCATAATTACTAGAATTCATATCATAACGAACTTCTTATTTCTGAAGGGACTATCAGTTGAGTCCCAACGGAAGTGCGATGCGGCATATAGATAAATATGAGTGGATTCCGTATAAGCAAAATGCATAAAACTTCACCAGAAACATAAAATTCGTTAATTGTTTTTTATGGTGTTGGCTTAACGCACTACAATTTCTTCACTGTAAAGATATATTGTGGATATTATTTATAACATTAGAACTGTGAAAGAACATGGTTGTACTGTGCAGCATTTAAGATTAAATATGTATTTTTTAATTTTATGGATATTATATTTTCTTAAATACAACATATAATCCGAGTCGGAAAGGAGTAAATTATATGAAATTAATATATATTATATAGTAATAGAAGTAACGTCGTCACGACCCCAACTTAGTTTGCTATAAACACCGTTACATGTGGGAGTACAGCGCGCGCGCGTGTCGCCCTATCTTCAAATCCAACCCAGTTGTTTGTATCGCGTACCTACGTTTTATTTTTATTATGAGTACGTTATGTAATGATAGCTTATTAAGAGAACACGATGAGCCGTCGTAAGCAAGCGTTACCTCTACCAGAATCCATCGCATTGACCGCGGCGTGGTTCCCGACAAAAGCTTCTTATTATTATTATTATATATACTTTAACTATAACAATCAACTTACAGAGTTCTCGTTATCTTTTAATTTGCGTAATAATGTTCCGTAGTACGGACTGACGGTGTACTTTTGTTTATTTACCATGTCTATTTCAGAAACAATAAGGGCGGTGAAGCACAAACACTAATATAAGCTTATCACACACACCTGCGTTTTAATTAATTATATTACATAATAAAAAACATTGAAGCTGTCTCGAACGCATTTTGTATCTTAAATGCCAGCCAACTAAACTGTGTCATATGAAATGTAATGTAAGGCAAATGTAATTTAACAATATTTTATGAACAAAACAAAAAAACATAACGCAATAAAAGAATCCAAAATGTTTCAAATTGATTTTGAAGGTAACAGAACGCCACGCTATCGGGGCAATGCCAATGCATTGTGGGGCAATGCCCTACCTTAAAAATACCAAAAACTAAGACAAATTATTATAATGAAATTGTTTGTTCATAGTTTGAGATAAAAAAAATGTAGCGATAGGTATCTAAACCTTTCTGAACATACCACAGTTTATGACATTCGAGGGCAGATCAATTATGACAAATTTTTTACTGCCACCCTATCTGTAACCAATGCTGCCATACCTCAAATTTGCCTCTAGCTACAGCCCTGCTGAACGCACTACATGCCGTTTCTTTGAATATATTTACTTTTCTTGCGGACTCTTAGTTCACACCGTTTTTTCTGACATTATTAACTCTAATGTAGCTTAAATACAATATTAAAGTGAACAAAACAAGTTATTATTATTATACTTAACTAGTTATAGCGAATTATTAGTGTTTTACTACATGCTGTTACAAATAATATATACTTGTAAACCAGGTGAGACATTATGACCAGTTCCACATTTGTTAACATTATATTCATTTTTGTGAATCGTCTTCACTTCACTTTCTTGTAGAATACCTCATACGAGAGGTGACGCGACGGAGCTCTGCGTACTCTCGTACGACAGGTATACAACACTTTACAATTGGCTAACAACATTAGTGTTAGCGACGCAGCGTAAACGCAACGAATATGTAAAATGTGTTGGCGCGCACGCGCCGAATCGGTCTGACGCCATATAGGGCGTTGTAAGGACAATCTTAGTATACCCAATTTTTAGAATTAATTCGTATTTTTTATGGTAATTATTTGAAATATCGAGAGAATTTTTGTATACTAATTGTTTTTAACATAAAATCTACGTGTAGGCACAAAAATTAGGGTAAAATGTTAATAATTGTAAAAGTAAACATTGGTAAATCATAATACGTGAAATTTCGAAATTTGTGTTAAATTATGTGAATTTGATGTGAATTATGCTTAAAACATTATAGAATGGAAATATATAACATTTGTGAGTAATAAAACTAACGAGAAAGGCAAAATACGGCCTAAATGAAAATTGTAAAAACAAAATTCTTGCATAAAAATCGAACATTTTTGTGAATAACTTTTTAGTTAATTATCGTAACGTTTTGCCAATTATTGAATTATATAGAGCCTTTTGAGACAAAAATAACGGTATATAACACAATTAGGTTATATTTATAGTTTGTAAAATATTTTGTAAAATATCATAAAATCATAGTGAAAAATCAAATGTAAACAAACGAAAATGGCGGGAGCCACCGCGGCTCTCATTACGGTATAGCCTCGAACTACTTAAGCTCGACGGGGGCCCCGTAAAATGGTGGCAGGTTCATAGCAATCAGACCATCTACAGCAGAGTGTCAATCGTGTCTTCGTAAGTGTCTTCGAGTCGTCAAGAAAATTCATCGTGTTCACCGTGTTCATCGTGGTTCATCGTGTTCATCGTTCATCGAGTATCATCGTTCGCCGTGGTTCGCCGCGTTCAAGCCATCGCTACGCATCAAGCCGTCGCTACGCATCGAGGCGCCGCTCCTCGCCAGGAAGAACCCGCGTTTGGTCTGATCCGTTGCTACTGGCCTGCGTAATCTGCGACCTGTACCCGTGTACAGAGACCGCTGTATCCGCGATCCGCGTATTGTATCGTCAGTTGTAAGGACACTTGTCTGTAAAGTGTTAAATAAATTCCCCTACGGTGATCGTGCAGTTTGGTGTTGCCCGCCAGCGTCCCGGATCCTTTCCCCTTCACCCTCTACCCTTCCCCTCTCCCTAGTCTCCTACCCCTCCTACCCCTGACACCTGTGACTGGGCCCGGTCGTGGGTGTCTCGGGGGTCGTCCCTTATAGTTTTGTTGGTCCTTCGCTAGCCGGATCGGGACACCACAATGCCAACCGTACGATCGCCGAAACCCGGTCGTAAAGGGGAATCCGACGAAACTTCGACCACCGATTGGTCGTTGTACACGCCGACCGAGTCAAGCACCGCTGCAACAACGTCGACGAAGAAGTCTGCACCGTCGTCTGCATCGGTCCGCACCCGCTCGGCTGCCGCTGCCGCGGCCCAGGATGCATTGAAGATGCCTGCACCGAAGAACATTGGAGGACCGGAAGAGGTTCCACCGTCGTCTGCTTCGGTGCCCACCACGTCGGGAGCTGCTGCTGCTGCTGCTGCTGCTGCTGCTGCCGCTCCGAAACCGAGGAACATTGGAGGACCGGAAGAGGTTCCACCGTGCGTTCCTGCGGTACCGCGCCCTGCTGTCAGCAGGTCCGTGAAGTCTTCGAGATCCAGGATGTTGGAGCTCGAAGCAATGAAGAAGTTGGAAGTCGCCAGGTCGGAAGCCGCCAGGTCTGCTGCTGCCCTGGCTCAAATCGAGTTGGAAATGATCCAGTGCCAGTCCGACGAAGACATCGAAGACGAATTGGAGCAGGAACGATCCACGCATATTGAGCAGTGGGTCAACGAAAGCACATCGTATCTGAAAGAGGATACCATCAACAGGAAACAACAACAACAACAGGAAGAGGTCACAAGGAAGAGTGACATCAAGGAACTCGCGGACGCCTTGATCGCCGCGACCGTATCAAGAACATCAGCTGCACCGGCCGCACCGTCAAAGTACGCCGACTTGCCTGCCTTCACTGGAGCGCCGGAAGAATGGTTGCCTTTCATGAGGACGTACCGGGATACTGCAGCCATGTTCACCAACGTGCAGAATATGGCCCGCCTACGCCACTGCATACACGGGACAGCAAAGGAGACTGTTCGCCGTCTAATGTTCGCCGCCGCCGATCCAGAGGAAGTGATCGCCGCATTGGAAAGGAGGTTCGGGAAGCCGGACCGGCTCGTGCTAGCCGAATTGGAAAGCATCAAGGAGTTGCCTCGCATCGGGGACTCACCGAGGGACATCTGCCTCTTCGCCAGCCGTGTCAGCAACGCCGTGGCTACAATCAGCGCATTGCAGTTACCACAGTACCTGTACTCACCGGAAGTCAGCCGCAACGTCATCCAGAAGCTGTCGCCGCTACTACGGTGTAGATGGTTGGACTACACCGCTGGGAACCAGGAAGACCCAGAACTTGTGAAGCTGAGGAAGTTTCTGGAACATGAAGCGGATCTATGGTCAACGCTCGCACCGATAGAGGCCGCCACCGGTGTAAACAAGAGGTACAACAACGCGAAGCAGGTACATACAACCCAGTCCCAGGTGAGTGTCTCCTACAATAAAAATTGTATATTATGTGAAGGCGATCATCGGCTAATTGAATGTCGCAAATTTAAAGAAGCAACCACCGAAAGGAAGTGGACAATAGTGAAGAAGAACCGGCTCTGCTTCAAGTGTCTCGGGCAGAGGCATTCTCGGGACAGTTGCAGAGCACCACCGTGCAAGAGGTGTGGGAAGCCGCATCACACCGTGCTGCACGCCGAGGCGAATCGATCGCCATCTGAGAGGCCAGCGCCGCGTCCATCAGGGGAGAGACACGCGCCGCCGCCTACGAGAGAAAAGCCATCGGAGTCATCGGGCGAGAGGTCCACGCACCGTGATTCATCAATGAACAAAGAAGATGCTGCAGTGAAGAGCATCTACGCCGCCGCTGATGGGAAAGAGGTCTACCTGAAGATGATACCGGTAGATGTCTACGGACCAGCCGGCTCCACACGCGTACTCGCACTCCTGGATGAGGGGTCCACCGTGTCCCTGCTGGATGAAGAGGTGGCCCATAGGATCGGGGCTAAAGGGAAGCCTGACCTACTCGTCCTGGAGACCGTCGGGGGGAAGCTCATCGAGAAGCAAGATTCTCAACAGATCAACATCAAGATCAAAGGAGTTCACCGACGGGACAAGAGAACATTGAAGGGAGTCCGGACCATCTGCAACCTCAAGCTGGCACCGCAGCACGTCGGCATGGAGGTCATCGAGAAATGCGAACACCTGAGGAAGATGAGCGAGCTGGTCTACAGCAAGGAGAGGCCGGCTCTACTCATCGGGCAGGACAACTGGGAACTCATCGTGTCGCGACGGGTCATCAAAGGGAAGCCCAACCAACCAGTTGCCAGCCTCACCAGTCTCGGCTGGGTACTGCACGGCTGCTGTACCGCAAACAACATGTCGCCAGTGAAGTTCGTGAATCATTGTCGACAACCGAATGAAGAAGCAAACATAGAAGAACTTATAAAGCAACACTTCGAATTGGAATCAATCGGCATACAGCAGCGGCGCCCCAGCAACGACGCGGATGATAGAGCTCTCAAGATCCTAGAGAGCACCACCAAGCGACTACCCGACGGGAGGTTCGAGTCGGGGCTACTTTGGAAGTCGGACAACGAGGGACTGCCCAATAACTACACCCTGGCTCACCACCGATTGAAGGGCATCGAGAAGAAGCTCGACCGGGACGTCGCATTGAAGAATGAATATGGGAAACAAATCCAGCATCTCCTAGACAGTGGATATGCTGAGGAGGCACCGTCCAGTACTACGACAGGAAGAACGTTCTACCTGCCGCATTTCGCCGTGGTACACCCTATGAAGAAGAAGATACGCATCGTCTTCGACGCAGCCTCACGTTACGAAGGGAAGAGTTTAAACGACGCACTGCTACCGGGACCAGACCTACTGCAGTCTCTGTTCGGAGTCCTGTTGAGGTTCCGGCAGGGGCCAGTTGCAGTGGTCGCCGACATCAAGGAGATGTTCCTCCGGATCAAGATACGGGAACAGGATCGTGACAGCCTCCGCTTCCTTTGGAGAGGTGAAGATCGATCTTCGAAACCAAAGGAATACAGGATGACATCGGTCATCTTCGGAGCAGCATCGTCACCAGCAACCGCGATCTTCGTAAAGAATCGCAACGCCGAGGAACATCGAGCAAGTCATCCCGAAGCAGTCGAGGCAATCATCCGAAACCACTACATGGACGACTACCTGCAGAGCTTCGCGACACCAGCAGAAGCTATCAACACCGCGGCGACAGTGGACTCCATACATAGGGAAGCTGGCTTCGAACTCAGACAGTGGGCTAGCAACGAACAACGAGTACTGGACGGATTGCAACAAGGAGAAGCATCACCGACCGAGATTGCCATCGGAAGCAATGAGGAGAAAACGCTCGGGCTACGGTGGCTAATAAAAGAAGACGCATTGGCCTTTAATGGTGGCCTGCGTAACGCACCACAAGAAATTGTGGAAGGCAATCGAGTGCCTACGAAGCGCGAAGTAACGAGCGCTGTAATGTCGACATTTGACCCATTGGGGTTAGTCGCACCTTTGCTAATTAAAGGGAAAAGATTGTTACAGGATATATGGCGAGCTGGGACAAATTGGGACGAAACCATCACCGAAGAGGCGCACCACCAGTGGCTCGAATACATCAGCAGCCTGTCCGCGCTACGGGAATTGAAGATACCCCGATGCCTGACACCGGCAGCGGGAGCGGGACAGCTGCACACGTTCGTCGATGCCAGCGAGACAGCATACGCAGCGGCGTGCTACTGGAGGGCAGAGACGGATGGCATACACGTCGCACTCATCGCAGGGAAGGCACGGGTGTCGCCGACGAAGCCAGTGACGATACCTCGCCTGGAACTGCAAGCGGCGCTACTGGGGGCAAGACTCGCGAGGACGTTGACGGAGGAATTGGATATGACCATAACCGACCGATATTTCTGGTCTGATTCTAGCACAGTTCTCCAGTGGCTGAAGGCAGATCCCCGTCGGTTCAAACCCTTCGTCGCGCACCGCCTCGCCGAGATCGAAGACCTCTCCAAGCCACACGAGTGGAGGTGGGTGCCTACGAGAGACAACCCGGCTGACATCGCCACACGGGAGGTGCCGCGAACCTTCGCCGAGGACAGCCGATGGTTCGTCGGGCCAGACTTCCTCCGCCGGCCAGATACAGACTGGCCTCAGAAGAGCTTCCACCGGGTCGAGCCGTCCGGTGAGGAGAAGAAAACCGAAACCGTCCTGGTGACAACGAAGAAGGAAGAGAGCGTTCTACCGAAACCAGAACGCTTCTCCAGCTGGATAAGACTCCTGCGAGCCACTGCACGAGCCTTCCAGTTCATCGAGAATTGTAGACGGAAACACGCCGTCAACGCCGTAAAGAAAACCGACGAAACTTGGAAGCCCCATCGAAAGGGGAAACAAGAAAAGAAGATGAAGATCTGCAAAAAGAAGATCGAAGAAAGAAGCTGGTTACCAATACCAGAAGAATTATTGAAGAAAGCGGAACAACACATCATCCGAAACAGCCAAGAAGACTCCTTTGGAGAGGAGATCGAAAAAATGAAGAAAGAAATGCCGCTGAAAACAAACAGTCGCCTGAAGAGGATCGACGTCCAACTCGACGACCAGGGAATCCTTCGCCTAAACGCCCGAACCGCCAAGCTCAAATGGGACGGTTCCGCGACGAATCTGGCGATCCTAGACGGCCGCCATCATGTGGTTCGTCTGCTCATCGACCGCTACCATCGTCGCTTCTGCCACGCAAACCACGCAACGGTTGTCAACGAGTTGAGACAGACATATTGGATCTTGTCTCTACGCGACGCCGTGAAACGTGTGCTGTACCAATGCCAATGGTGCCGCACCAGGAAGATGAAGCCTCAAATGCCGCCGACAGGAGACTTGCCCGTGGAACGACTGCGCTACGGATCGCACCCGTTCACGTGCACGGCCGTCGACTACTTCGGCCCCATGTTCGTCACCATCGGGAGAAGAAAGGAGAAGAGATGGGGAGCGCTCTTCACATGCCTCACGACGCGCGCAGTGCATCTCGAGCTGGTGCCATCACTTAGTACCAGCTCCATGATCATGGCACTGCGTCGCATGTCAGCAAGGAGAGGCACTCCGCGGGTGATGTACAGCGACAACGGGACCAACTTCATCGGCGCCAACCACGAGCTTCGTGAAGAAATAGAAAAGCTCAAGAAAAGCGAGCTAATCGACGCAGCGAATCAAGAGGGGATACGCTGGAAGTTTATACCACCTGGAGCACCCAACATGGGAGGTGCCTGGGAACGGATGGTGCGCACGGTGAAGACCGCACTATCCGCCGTACTGAACGAGAGGAGTCCTCCAGAAGAAGTCCTACACACGTTACTGACCGAGGTCGAGCACACGGTCAATTCACGCCCACTCACCCACTTGAGCGTGAATCCGGAAGACGAGGAAAGCCTAACACCCAATCACTTTCTAATTGGGCGTTCATGTGGCTCTGCGATTCTAGGAAGCTTCAACGAGTACAACCTCATCGGGAAAGCAGATTGGAAGACCACGCAGCGTTTGGCTGACCATTTTTGGAAAAGGTGGCTGAGAGAATATGTGCCAACTCTCATGCCCAGGAAGATAGAAGGGAAAGAAGCTCGTCAGCCGCAGCCTGGCGATGTCGTGATCATCGCCGACGCATCTCTACCCCGCAACACCTGGCCCAGAGGAGAGGTCATCGCGTGTCACCCTGGACCAGACGGCAGAACGAGAGTGGTGGATGTCCGGACTTCGAGAGGCGGAATCCTGAGGCGCCCCACGTCGCGTCTCATCGTCATCGTGCCTGCAGCGTCGCGTCCACGGGATGGAGTGCACGACGGAGCGTACACTGGGGGGGAGACTGTTAGCGACGCAGCGTAAACGCAACGAATATGTAAAATGTGTTGGCGCGCACGCGCCGAATCGGTCTGACGCCATATAGGGCGTTGTAAGGACAATCTTAGTATACCCAATTTTTAGAATTAATTCGTATTTTTTATGGTAATTATTTGAAATATCGAGAGAATTTTTGTATACTAATTGTTTTTAACATAAAATCTACGTGTAGGCACAAAAATTAGGGTAAAATGTTAATAATTGTAAAAGTAAACATTGGTAAATCATAATACGTGAAATTTCGAAATTTGTGTTAAATTATGTGAATTTGATGTGAATTATGCTTAAAACATTATAAAATGGAAATATATAACATTTGTGAGTAATAAAACTAACGAGAAAGGCAAAATACGGCCTAAATGAAAATTGTAAAAACAAAATTCTTGCATAAAAATCGAACATTTTTGTGAATAACTTTTTAGTTAATTATCGTAACGTTTTGCCAATTATTGAATTATATAGAGCCTTTTGAGACAAAAATAACGGTATATAACACAATTAGGTTATATTTATAGTTTGTAAAATATTTTGTAAAATATCATAAAATCATAGTGAAAAATCAAATGTAAACAAACGAAAATGGCGGGAGCCACCGCGGCTCTCATTACGGTATAGCCTCGAACTACTTAAGCTCGACGGGGGCCCCGTAAAATGGTGGCAGGTTCATAGCAATCAGACCATCTACAGCAGAGTGTCAATCGTGTCTTCGTAAGTGTCTTCGAGTCGTCAAGAAAATTCATCGTGTTCACCGTGTTCATCGTGGTTCATCGTGTTCATCGTTCATCGAGTATCATCGTTCGCCGTGGTTCGCCGCGTTCAAGCCATCGCTACGCATCAAGCCGTCGCTACGCATCGAGGCGCCGCTCCTCGCCAGGAAGAACCCGCGTTTGGTCTGATCCGTTGCTACTGGCCTGCGTAATCTGCGACCTGTACCCGTGTACAGAGACCGCTGTATCCGCGATCCGCGTATTGTATCGTCAGTTGTAAGGACACTTGTCTGTAAAGTGTTAAATAAATTCCCCTACGGTGATCGTGCAGTTTGGTGTTGCCCGCCAGCGTCCCGGATCCTTTCCCCTTCACCCTCTACCCTTCCCCTCTCCCTAGTCTCCTACCCCTCCTACCCCTGACACCTGTGACTGGGCCCGGTCGTGGGTGTCTCGGGGGTCGTCCCTTATAATTAGCATATACTTGTTTGGTCTGTACACGCTAACTAAATGTGCAACAAAAATGTCCCAAAAACGTGAACAGCATTCACACGCAAATAGAGAATAGATAACCTTAATTCAAGAATTATTAAATTATTATCCAAAGTGAACGTCGTGTCGTGTCGTGTTGTGTTTATTTTATTGAATTGTCACGTCACATCACACACAATATTATTTTAACGAGCAGTATCAAATGATTACCTCTTTCTATATTGGAGAACGATAAAACATTAACATTGTCATTGTGTAGATTGATATGAAATAAAGTGTAATCTGCCGAGCTAGCAGAAACTATGTATTCATACGTTTACGAGCTAGCGCTACAACTATAATTATAAACGGTTCGCTACTAAATACATCTTTGTCAATTGTCAAAATATTGTGTAAATAATGAAAACTATTCACATCTCTTAAAATTATTAACAGTGTTGTTGAAGCACCCAGTTCCGTGTACTAGCCGACCCAGGTATGCGGGCGTCCGAGTCCAGAGCCCAGGCTCTCACAATACGTCACTATATATTATATTGTACATTTAAATACACTTAGAGCTAATGTAGCGACGATTTCTGTGTATATAAAACCCTAAGAGTAGAGCGGGAACGAGTTGTAAATTTAAACTGAGAGAATTTTGGTCTGAAGCTAGAAAAACAAATACGCGACCCTCTCGACTGTTTTAATAGCTTTTTTGACAAATATTCATTTTGAAAATTGTAAATAGGGAGATACTGGAAGTAACTCTAACACCGTGTTTTCTTTTTGGACAGTGCATATCCTTCATGTGGGGTCAATAGCGCGAGTTCGAGGTTCGCTTCCACTAAGTCACCGTCACTTTATAACGTGCAATGTAACAGCGTGTTTACATTTTGCTTTATCCCTCGTCTACACTGTATAAAATAAGACGAGGCAGCAAAGGCATGTCTGCACGTCGCGTCTCACTGGTCTGATTAGATACTATCGAAACACATAAAACCCAAAATGTTTAGTAAAATAGATTCCGACCTAATTCTACATGTTTACTATAGACATTTACTTTCTTGTCAATGTTGACAAAAAAGATTTAAGAATATATCCACAGTTAATTTTATTCTTAAAATATAACAGAATATTAGGTAGGATATGAATTGTATAAGGTATGCCGTTATATGTTTGATTCCATTCTATCTTTAACGAGTCTAAATCTCTTTTAATCTGTAATCCGATTCCATCCATTGTGAACGTGTCTCCCCGCCCTCCACTCTCCCACTTCGCCGCGCCGTGCCGTCGAAAACGACTAGTAAATAATATGCAGTCTAACCTATACTGTTTATGTACGTATAAATATGGGATTATACATTATAAACAATGCCTACAAGCATAACCCAAAATTGGTGGTCGGCTCTGTTAAATACTAATATGATGCAAGTAGATTTAATACTTCATCGCCCGAGGAGAGAGAACAAGCAAGCAGAGTAGATAACGTTCGGTAAATGGGTCGGGGTTGTGTTGAGATGTTTATCTGTTCGAGCACAAGCAAGCTCATCCGGCTGGGCAAATAGACAACGCGATTTACATAATTATATAGAGACGGTACAGACTGAGGTGTGTCCGGATCAGACCTGTGGCCTCGGGGCGACGCGACGCCGCCGTGCCAGTTCGTGCTGCCACATCCTCGTATCTTATTACCTGTATTCGATAAGATTAAATGCTCAGGGAGTGGTGGTGCGGGGCGAGAGAAGAGGGGGGGGGGTATGTTGAAGGGAGAGGGAGGTAGGTAGTGTGACGTCAGCGCTGCGCCCGTATGGGACAACTTTGCGAAATCACTAACTGGGATCGCTATTTGCTAGCTCTCACAATTGCAAGTACTTCATTAAATACTTGCATTGTTTATATCCATAAACTTTATTAACGTTTTTTTGTGAAAAGCACGACTACTTATAATAATTTAAATTAATGATAATGATAAATGTTTATTTCATTTCATTGATGCAATTTTAAACACTGCTTTGCACCAGAAACTGCAACGCTCAGTCTGAAAAGTATGTGTGGTAACAGGTACTCATAGACTAGGTGCTATTTCCCGCAGCAGCAAGCAACTAGTCACTAACTCGAATAGTATTGCCCAGGTCTGGTTACCATTAAATATACATATAGCACTAACTCCTTGACACTTAGTAGGCTAGTTACTTATATTTCATAAAATTAGGTATCTGAACTTATCAATAATATCACAGAGCAGAGATTAAACAAGCATATTTTTTCTTTTAGGATCTATACATTACAAGAAACCGGTTCACGACATGGACTTTAATGATGCCTTTGATTTTGCAAACCCTGACTGCCTGATCGTTGTTATTAAAATGGTACCGAATCGTTCAAAATTAAAAATAATACGCGCTCAGTTTGCACGCGGTTTTAGATGTGACGCTGTCAGGAGTTCCGAAACGTGTTCGTTTGGTTTCATTTCTATTTCTTTTATTATTGAAAATTCAAAGGATCTTTAGTCACATTTTGAACTTTATGCTGCACCTTCTCGCTGCTCAAATATTCTGTACTAAATATAGTATAAGTAGCTGTTACTTTAATACTAACAAGATTTCTATAAATAATTTTCTGATTACATAATTCATAAAGGTTTAAATCGCACAATTACCGTTATCATTTGTATTGACACCTGATTTAGTTAGATGGAGGTGATTAAGCGTATCCAAAACTGTGTTTGTCTATATTTAATAGGTTGGAAATGACAAATAAATATACTAAATTTGTTAATTTTTGAAACCTGTAAAGAAGATTATATTAAAGCGATCAATGTCCGCAGTGTGCTCTCGCCCTTGCGCAACAAAACTACGTATTTACAAATAAATAGCAACTTGAAATGAAGCTATTTCCCGACATGGCGGTCGTCAGATAACAATTAAGTACTAAAACTTATCTTCCATTAACCACACGAAGCAACACTACGTGATTGTGTTCATTGTTTGTTAGGTTTGAAATCTATAGCGCTGTTTAACGTGAACAAATCAATGTATACTTAGATACTCACAATAGTCACAATTGTGAGTGTTTGCAGAAAAAGGGCAAAGGTAAAATGTAGAACTACATAAATTTATACAATAATTTATTTAGTTTGAAGTTACCTCTTACAATACAAAACGTTTCAGCGAAGGTTTCCGACTACAAAAACAGCTACTTACTCATTTGTAAAGCTTCTCAGTAAATCATTTCAACTGAGCATGTACACGTATCGTACGTACGAAATATGAATAAAATATTATTTAGCAGATCTGATAACTACTTGTCTGGTTTGTTTTTTTTTTATTATTTCCAAAAAATAATCACATTTTTCTGTGAAACATATATTTTTTGTGTTAACATTGCGGAAAACGGTTTTGCAAATACAAAACCTATTTGCTTACAAACTTTTTGGTTTATGATGCAAGTGTTTTTTTGGATCTACACAAGTTTAAATTATAATAAAACAAAGAAATATATTTTTAATATCAATGAAACGGACTTTATTGGATAGAATTTTTTATGACATTTATATGATTTTTTGAATTTTGAATATAAATATGATTTCGGCCATGAGGCCGCCACGGCTGGCGCGTACAATGAGCAATCTGGAACACCAATTTTCACAAACTTTTTGCAACATTTGCGGCCGTATTTTGCCAATAACACTTTGAATGTTGATTTCCAGGTGCTCAATTGTCTCTGATTTATCAACCTAGACAAGTGAATTTACATTAACCCAAAGAAAATAATCTAATGGGGTTAAAGCACACGATCTTGGTGGCCAATTAATTGGAGCATTACGTGAAATTATTTTTTCATCAAAAGTTTCTTTGAGTAAATCAATTGTAGCGCGCGCTGTGTGGCATGTGGCTCCGTTCTGTTGGAACTACATATCAGCAAGATTAATGCCAGCTATACCGTTCACCATTGACAGGAACATTCTGACCATCATCTCTTTCGAAGTCATATGAACTAATGACTCCGCCAGCCCGTAAAGTGCACCAAATAGTAATTTTCTGTGGATGTAATGATGTTTCGACAAAAGCTTGTGGATGATCCACACTCCAAATGTGAAAATTCTGCTTATTTACGTACCAGTTTAACCAAAAATGGGCTTCATCGGAGAACAAAATTTTGAATAAAAATTCAATATCAATATCAATTTTGTGCTTCTGCCCATTCTTTGGATTAGCGGCGCATATAATGGTCATTTGGTTTTAATTCCTACACAAGTTGAATCCTGAAAGGTTTTAAGCCAAGATCCTTTAGTAAAATCTTTCATAAAGTGGAAGGACGCAACCCCAGTTGCTGAGAATGGCGACGAATTGATTGATTTGGGTCTTTTTCAATGCTTTCCTGTACAGCGACAACAGTTTCTTCAGTGCGCACTGTTTGGCATCTCACGGGATGCACAGGTTGAGTTAGGGCAGCATTGGTCACAGAAAGAGCGAAAGTAAAAAAAATATCATAATTGATCTGCCCTCGAATGTCACAAACTGTAGTATATTCGGAAAAGTTTAGATACCTAAAATTTTTTTTATCTCAAACTAATTTAATTATAATAATTTATCTTAGTTTTTGGTATTTTTAAGGTAGGGCATTGTCCTACAATGCCCCCCCCCCTTACTACGGCCGCGGATGCACATTATCATTAAGAGTAAACGTTATCCGAAAGCGATCCATTGTTATTTTCGAATTAGCCACTCTAAAGGACGATTATGTAAGCTATAAAATGGACGAAGTGCACGATAAGTTTCACTAACAGAACCATTATTTTGATAAAGAATTTCAACAATTTTCAAGCGTTGCAATCTCAAATCAAACTAAATAAAAAGCAACTATCAGCTGTTAAATGGGTTGCCAAATAAACCAGTGTTGCCAACCTAAAAACACACACATTACCAACACAGTTTAGATCTGAATGCGAAAAGTTAAAATAAATGCGACTGCAATGGTTGATGCGTCAACTTAAAGCAGAGTTTATTTGATAGGATAATAGTGAAACATAATACATTTTTGTGTATGTTTAGCAGAGAAACTGCCTGACAATACTTTATTATCGAGATCATATTAGTAGTTGAGACGGACATCACGGGTTGTTACTCGTTACTCTATATTTGGTGTCAATATATATGTTCTAATAGAGATGGTGAGCGAGATATTCAGCTGTTCCCTTACCCGGTCGTAATGAATGCGGGCCCGGACGCAGTCGGGTACGACACCGGGTACATGAGATGCCGAGGAATTCCGTTTTCCATTTCCCGGTACTATTATGTACCAGTTTTTATCATTCCTCGTCCGATAGAAACGGAGCAGCGCGTCCGCTATTCCTCGGACATACTCAGAACGTATCTCGAAACATATCTTAAACAAGATTATGTATTTTATTTGTTATTATTATGCATTTTTGTGTAGCGAAGCGAATCATAATGTATAATGATATAATAGGTATTTACCTATGAAATTGCCGTTCTGCAGTACTGGCCATTTCAAATCAAAATAATTTTTGTTTGGCTAAGAATTCTAATTTGAAATTAATTTTATTTTAAAAACATGGAATTCTTTTTCCAAAAGTAGTCATTTGTTTATTAATTAGTGTTACATTTTCACCGCATTTCAATCTTTTTTATCATCATGGATACGTTAAAAATTCGAGTAATTATGGAATATGAGTACCGTCGTGGCAGCAACGCGGCACAAGCGGACGCAACATCAACGACGTTTTCGGAGCTAACACTACAAACCAACGCACCACCTCTTATTGGTTTACTCGCTTCCGTTCTGGGAATTTTGACCTGAAAAATGAACCTCGTGGTCATCCGAAGACTTTGGTCGACAATGACGAGATAAAGGCGATTGTGGAAGCTGATGATACACAATCTACGGCTGAATTAGCAGCAGCTTTCGACGTTAGCATCAAAACAATATTGGTCCATTTGCGTCAAATTGGCAAGGTAAAAAAGCTTGACAAATGGGTGCCCCACGAACTCAATGATCGCCAGCGCGAAGTACGCGTCGAGACGTGACTTGCACTGCTCAACAGACACACAAATGAAGGACTTTTGAACCGCATTGTTACCTGCGATGAAAAATGGATTCTGTTTGATAACCGCAAGCGCTCAGCAAGTTGGTTGGATCCTGGTTCAGCACCTAAACAATGCCCTAAACGAAAACTTACCCCTAGAAAAGTGATGGTCACTGTTTGGTGGTCTAGCGCCGGTGTGATTCATCACAGCTTCTTTCCAAACGGGATGAGCATTACTGCAGATGTGTACTGTGAAGAACTGAACACAATGATGGAGAAGCTGGCACATCTCCACCCGAATTGGTCAATCGCTCGTCTCCGCTGCTCCTGCACGACAACGCGCGACCTCATACTGCACAGCAGACGGTCTCCAAGTTGCAAGAACTGGGGTTGGAAGTTCTCCGTCATCCGCCCTACTCACCAGACCTTGCGCCTACAGACTAATACTTTTTCCAGAATTTGGATAACTCCTTGGCGGGAAAAAAAATCAATACCCGAGAGGCAGTACAAAATGCCTTTGAAGAATTTGTTGCCTCCCGTCCAGCTGATTTCTTTAAGAAGAGCATCAATAAACTGCCACTGCGTTGGCAAAGATGCATTGATTGCATGAGTGATTACTTCGATTAATACAAATAAAAAATACATGAAAAAAATTCGTTTAAATTTTTTCATACAAAACGGCAATTTCATAGGTAAAGACCTAATATATTACCTATTAAAGCTGTTGCCGTAAGTCGCGGCCCCGCACTGCACACTCTCTTAATGCACAAATAATTAGAAACGTTTCGTGCCCGTATAAAAGTGTAGGGTGTATTTAGGTTTATATACACATTAGTAGTACTTGTCACAACACATAAACAAATCCATCATAGCACAGGCTTACTTTATAATCAACTATACGTACTGTTAGTAAGAATGCATAAGGATTACTTAGTATATAATAAGGGTTGTCTTCACTGTCCGATATTCCATTATATGAGGTCCTCACATAGGAAATTGACGTTTTGTCGAACTGGCCACTTTCATCTCAAATATCTGACGTTTGGTTAGCAATTCCAAATTCAAATATAGGTTTGTGTATTTTGTATTTCGAGTTAAGTGATTAATTTGTTTTCGCAGCCTTTGAGTTTTCTTTAACATCGTGCTTTGTTAAAATAGAAACCTAAAGTATCGCATTGTTTACGAATACGAGGTTCACCGTGGCATTAACCCTGCGAAACAGCTCAAAGGATTAATGGTGAGTATGGGGAAGTTATTGTAAACGGAATCTTGGTACGTTTTGGTTTCAACGTTTTCGTTAAAAAAAATTAATTCTCCTCCCAACATTTTTCCAGCAATGGAATCAATGAACTACATGTAAAATGACGAAAGTGCATAGATAATAATGGTACATATGTCCATTGATTAAATATATAATTTCATAATATTTTTCACGATTTATTTTTTATGGAAAAATATGGATCAAATGCTAGTTTCATATGTAAGGACCTAATATAACAATCAAAAACTGTAAAGAAAATTATAAAAAATATGCAATTAAATGGAATGAATATGAGATCACTTCACCGTAACATTCTTAACTGTTTATTTCTTTATCCTTGACTATGCCAAAATATCTGTAACGCTTTTCAATACATTACAGTGATCGAATGCTCTGTAACAGCTGTAGATGCAGTATGTGGGTATTTTGTATGCCGTAATTTAATACTCTCAGAATATACCACTGGCAAGAGCTCTTTGTATAAAAGGGAAAGACAAATTACTTATAACTAATTTTATATTATGGTCGCGATGTATGTTTATAACTTTAGCTCAGACTTCACTAATTACTTGTTTGTTTCTGATAGTTACACATGATTGTTCGGTCGAGAACTCCTCCAAGCCTCCCCCCCTCCCGCTTCGGTCCGCAAGCGAGCTCTCTCACAACTCACAGCGAACTCACAGACTCACGCACGCCTCATCTAACTTGAGCTTTATCGCTAAGCTTCGAGCTATGATAAATCTGGCGGAAACGTTTCTCGAGCGTAAGTGTGACAGCGGGACGCAGAGATATTGACGTAGCTTACGTACCGAGAGGAAGATAAGCCACGCTACACGCGGGTATTAATAATAGAGTACACGTGCACTCGAGGACCGGCCTTGGGGACGATGACCCCCGTGTTCTTTCAACAAGGGCTACCTCATTAATGGTAATAATATTTAAATACTAATTGTCGGGGTTCTATACCTCACATTGGAAATATTGAACCCTCATATCATATGATTACTTCGTTACTAATTACATCTTTTGAGCAATTCTACTATGCATCAGTAGAAGCTTTAAATCACATGCCCCTCTGCCTTATTTGTATACATTTCTTGTTCGTCTGTGCTTCAAATAGAATTAACTAATTAATTAATTAATTAATTAATTAATTAATGCATAAGAGTGTACGTTATGTACAAAAGATTGAAATGAGCGGCACCGGGCGCCTGCACTAATTACGTGTCTGCATAAATACTTACCATCAGTGAACTTGAGATACGAAGTTAGAGGGATTTATATGATGCATGTGGGAGCACACGCGACTTATCTGGAGCTCGTGACGTCATAGTGATTTGATATAAAAAACTCATCAAACAGAACGTTATGTAAGGAAAAAGAAATTCAATATTTATTTGCACTTGCATTTTTGACACAGTTTCATGATGACTTCCAAATTATGCAGCACCTGTATTTTGATAGCCAGAATACAATTACACAGTTTATTTTCTAACAATACTTATTACTTATACTCTAACAAATCTAAATGATATATAATTTACTATGAGTTAAACTAAATTAGCATTTTGACTCATACATATGTACGTATTCACAAATATACATATGCACGCACATATAAACACTTACATACATCACATTTCTGAATAGAACTGTGTACCATAGTTACACATTTGCATATAGTTACGATTTAATTTTAAATGTATGTTCGTCATACGTAAGAGTGATTAAACACTTAGAAACTAGACGATTAGCAGTATGGACTAACTGTTCCTGGGTTTAACAGTATGGACTAACTGTTCCTGGGTTTAACAGTATTTCAGGATTGTATTATACTTATGGAAAGCTATGAAAGTTTATATTCTTTGTAAAAAGTCTAATTTACGTGGGGTGTCGGAGCAGAATAAAAATGCTTAGTCAGACATACTTTGAGTATGAAAATTTGGCAGAGAACTTTACTAGAACTTTACTTTCTTTATAAACTTCAACGGTTAGATGCCTGTATGGCTTTCTAAGCATGACCTGATGACTCACACAATGCGTAGTATACGGACCTTCACATACCGAAATCGCTTGTGTCTTTACTTCTTTATGTTTTTTTTATGTTATATATTATTTCACGTACGTAATATAATAATTCTGTTTATCCGGCAGAGGTCGGTGTGTATGCGTCGCGCGCCTGCAACCATCACGACTGACTGCATCGATCTAGAATTGTACATTTCCATGGTGGAAGGGTTTATTCTAAATTCCTTCTTCTAAAAACCTTTTTAATTTTATTTCTTTTTTTTTATCATAGCACGCAAACGAACAGGTGGGTCACCCTATGTCAAGTGATCACCACCGTCCACAGACACTTGCAAACACCACGGGAGTCACAAGTGCGTTGCCAGCCTGTATTTGGGGGAGGAGGGGGAGGGAGAGGTGAGGGGAGGGGGAGGGGAGCGGAGGTGGGTCTCCGGCGCTCTCACTGACCGAACGAAACGCAACAACGCAAGCACTGTTACTTCACGTCGGTTTTCTGTGAGAGGATGGTACTACCCCGGGCGAGCCGACCCATTCATGCTGAAGCAAAAAAAACCTTCAGCGTGGCTCTGCCACCTACAAAACTAATACCTTATGGTGTGTACTAGCATCTCCACCCGAGAGCCAGTTCCCATCCCGGTTTAATAGGTAATACCTGCGAATAAATAAATAACTGTAACAGTTAGCTATCCAGTTCCTGTGACTTTGCTGTAAATTATTCTTAAAGTTTGTAAGTTTTGCACTAAACATAATCCCCTATGTACTCGTATGTAAGTCATTATTACATCTGTTAGGTTACATTAAAACATTTTGTAATAATTCTCCCATTACCTTTAACATTCTCGTCGTTGTGTTAGTTAAAATATAATCATAAGAAAACGGTGAATATATTCATATGAGGATGTGCATTTTGTATTTGCATTTAAAAAATAAAGAAAACTTCTCACGTGCGCAATTCTTCAGTCCTTAACACTCATACGTAGGTCTTATAATATAGTCTACTATAAAACGCTTTATTTTCAAGATTACAGTTTATATAATATACTTTTAGTTCCACACAGATATGATTTAATAGATATATGTCGGCTCGTCACGCACGAACTGAGCCACTCTGCCAACAATTTGCGAACGGAACTCGTGAGTAATCGCTCGCATCCATCGACGGTTCTTATCGGATGTATTCCTAAACCCCCGTACGTTTATGTTCTTTTTAAAGGTCGACATACATTTTTAAGTAAAAAACATCAACAATTATTCATACAAAATTCAGAATCGATAAAAATATTTATATTTAAAAAGTTTTGTAAATATTACTCAGTGATTTTTCAATTCCATTACAGGTACCAGGTGGGATAAAACTAAATTTCATTTAGAAGTTTTAATAAGCTCAACTCATATGTGTGGCCCAGGAGGAGGAGTGAATGGTATAATGTAGGTTTACCGTTATCACTAATATATTTATAATTAATTAATTAATGAGTTAAAGTGAAAGAAACAGATATACCAAGATGTCTGCATAAGTTTAGCTGCCTGTCCAGTAGCGTGTATGTAGTGTTATTACTTGAAGCGTTAACGTGAAATTAATTACAAATACTGTGGTATATGATTACATATTGCTGTAATTATATTCAGTTTCTAGGTTAATGTCACGAAATTTGGCACGAAAGGAGGTTTTTTGGCTTTTAATAATATCGAAAATAACATATTCTAAATTTTAGCTTCGTACGCAACAAAGCTATTGTGACAGTTATTTTCATACTGTATAGTTTGCGAGCATCTGTAAAATAACTTTGCTATTTATATATACACGTTTTCTCGTGTTGGAAGCCTTGCTCCGTAAAGATAATATATATACGTAAACTTCAGGTTATAGTTTTACTCGCTACTTGTAGAGTAGAGAACTAGTTAGAATCAAACTTTTAAAATTACGTGTCTACATTCTGCAAATATATAGCTTAGATAATATCGTAGAATTTCGATCGAACTGACCTAAATAATCTGGCATCTTCATAATATAGTAAAAACGAATCAGTTCAATGTCGGAGCAACTGTACAAAGTTCGGTTTTTGTTCGGTTCCATCAGTCTCGTTCAATATGCGCCAAAATCAATTGAGTTTTTACGTTTGTGAATCGACCCGAATGACGAATATAAAAAAACGAGGCTGAACCGGGACAGAGTGTAAAAACTTCATCAGGGAAGTATCCGCGACAGTGCGGCCGAGTCGTGCGTGACCGACGCTATATGACGCGAGGCAGCCGCGATCGAGACCACCGGACGTACTGGCTGATACTACATCATGTGTTAATTGCGAGTGATTACGCGACTATGAGATGATACAGCAAACGTTTAACTATATTTGTGAACATCTTACAATTTTATAAGACTAGTCATGCCATATGCGTCTGAGTGCTGGGCTACGAAACATGTGGCAGAGATGCGAATGTTAAGGTGAATCAAATCAAATCAAATATCCTTTATTCAATTTAGGCCCTAATAAGGCACTTATGAATGTCAAAGACTACCACCGGTTCGGAAAACAACCCAGTCATCGAGAAGAACCGGCAAGAAACTCGATCGGTTACATTTTTTTAACATATATTTCCAATACATCATACAATAGCTTTTAGTGGATGCACAGAGAGGAGTCAAATCCAGACATCACTATCGTTCACATACTGATCCACTCTATAATATCCTTTTGACACGAAAACCCGTTTGACGCGGCGCTTAAATTTACAGTCCGGCAAATCGGTGACATGCTTTGGAACTTTATTGTAGAACCTAACACTATTACCTAAAAAACTATTACTGGTTTTGCTAAGTCTGAAACATGGGACCACCAGTTTATTACAGTTTCTAGTATTTAGATTATGCCGGTCTTTTACTAAAGTCAGTTTTTCAAAGTGTTTACGAACATACATTAAATTATCAAGAATGTATTGGGAGGGCAGAGTTAAGATACCAAATTCCTGGAACTTCGTTTTTAATGATTCGCGAGGTCCCATATTATATATTGCTCGAACTGCCCGTTTTTGTAATAAAAATATGGTGTCTACCTCAGCAGCCGTACCCCACAGCAGAATGCCATAAGACATTAAGTTATGGAAGTAAGCGAAGTAGACTAACCTACCAGTGGCAATATCTGTAAGCGTGCGAATCTTACGTATTGCGAATGCAGCGGAACTTAATCTGCTCGCCATTTTTTTAATATGAGGGCCTCATTGTAATTTCCAAAAATACAGTATTGTCAACTAACCCTACTAAATTCCCTTCGATCTTGATTCTACTATCAAACTGTCTAACATTGGGTAAAGTAAATCTCATACATTTCGTTTTATCTGCATTTAGCAATAGGTTATTTATTTATTATTTAACCAATGACAAATTTCATTGAAAGTATTATTCAGATGCCCAACCTCTGAATCTATCCTTTTCACTTTAAATATTAGAGAAGTATCGTCTGCAAAAAGCACCCTGTCAGCAGAGTTATAAACCACTAGCGGTAGATCGTTTATTTATATTAAGAACAAAAACGGCCCTAAAATGGAGGCCTGCGGGACACCAATTCGAGCAAACGATCCCGCAGAGGTTACCCCATGTATGTTCACTTTCTGACAGCGATATTTTAAATAAGAGACTAGAAGGTCGAGAGAAGATCCACAAATATCATAGTGTTTTAATTTAAGAATAAGCGTACTATGGTCAACGCAATCAAAGGCCTTAGACAAATCGCAGAATACACCATTTGCATCCTGCGAATCCTCCCAGGCTCCCAATATATGATTTATGAGCGTTGCACCAGCGTCGGTAGTAGATTTCGATTTTGTGAAACCAAACTGTCAACCATCCAGAAACTTTTGCACTGTAAAATATTCTACCAGTTGTTTAAGCATAATCTTTTTAAAAATTTTACTTATTGACGGAAGTACAGAAATAGGTCTATAATTTCCAAGACTGCTTTTGCAGCCTGATTTAACAAAGGAACCACTTTGGTTACTTTCATTAGATTAGGGAAAGTTTCTTATGATATACACTGATTAAATATATTAGCCAAGTGTGGTGAAATAGTGACAATTAAGGACTGTATTACTATTACAGACATTCCCCATATGTCTTCGGTGTGTTTTAAATTTAGTTGTCTTAATGTCCTTATTATTTCACCTGCACTAATAAATGAGAATTTAAATTCTGAATTTGTAGGTGCACTCATATTCCTTAAAAGAGCTGCGGCACCCTGGGCTGATGATGTTATACTTATTGTTATTTGTGAAGGTATATTAGTGAAATAGTCTTGGAAAAAAGTAACTTTTCGAAATACGTACTCCGTTGACATTTAGATTAAATGAGTTATCATTTATTTTATTCTTTCCATATCTTTATTTATTATATGCCAGACAGTCATGGTCTTATTTATAGACTCGAGAATTTTAATTCCTAAAAATGTTGCTTTGGCACCTACACAAACACGTTTAAACTTTAAAACTTAAAACTTTAGAATAATTCCTAACATAAGCATGAAATGATTCACTATTTGTTAGTGATCTCTTGTAACATAGATCATACGAACGATCTCTACTTATTTTAATACCTGTAGTTGTCCATTCACAATTTTTTTTTACTTTCTTTACACTAATAACTTTTCTTTGGCAATGTTTACTAGATCTGAGTATGCCTGGATCTAGGGCTTCAATATCCATTTCATCATGGATTTCCACCTCCTCATAAAGGTTATCCTGATGTACAACGGTGGTGCACTTCAAGGAAGCAACCCCTTCGGAATTGGAGGGTGCCATTCCCGTGCAATCACTGGGAAGCGCATCTACGTTCCCATACCAGCTCATAATAATATGGTGTCCAGAAATACATCTCTTTCTATCCTAACAAAGGGCAAATCGGTTGTTCGTTGAGAAGCCAAAGTCCTCGTGTTTTTAGTCGAATCGCACAAAATTTTGCCCACTACAGAAAACGAAGGGCTGCCCGAGCCTGAAGGCTCGGGGAGGGATTCTACGCTGCCAGAGGCAGCGCTACCCTCCTGTGGTAATTCCGTTTGAAATCTTGTACTTGCTATAATTGTTACAATCAGAGTTTAGGAAGCGATGCAGAGGTCAACAAGAGAGAAGGGTACATAGTCCATGAAACATGCCAGGCCGCGTCAGAGATCAGCCGCCAGCCAATGGGGACCGGTGTTGCCCGGGGTGCGCCACACGGAGGCTCTCTGACCTGCACCCCGGAGTGAGGAAACCTCCCTAAGCCTCAATAAGGAATTCGAGAAATTAGCGCGCTCCTTATCCACTCAGATGACTCACACAGTTACCTCACAATTAGAGGCACTCTGTTCTTCTTCTGCCACCTCGGCTTATACTGATCCCCCTGTTTCTACTGTCTCTTTGGCTCCACCAGCCTCTTCGGCTACAGTTGGAGGAAAAAGTAAGAAGAAAAAGAAAAAAAGGTCCCTAGCGGCGCAGGCAGCGGAAGTGCCTGTCCTGCTCTCTGTTCCTCACATGTCGAGGACAGCAGAGAGAAATGGATGGTCGACTGATGTGAAACGTAATGTCAAGAGTCGCGTTGCTAAAAAAGAAGATCCCACAATGAGGATAACGGCTGCAAAACTCACTGTCCCACGTTCCCCAGTCGGCATACTGATGCTCCAACCAGGAGCAGTGTAAGTAGGATTGACTACAGAATGGTAGTAACAGTGGCCAAGGATAAAGTGTTGGCTAGTCTAGACATTCCTTATGTTAAGATCAAGAAGGACTGCCACTGCAGCCCGAAAGTTGGAAGTACCGGGAACGACGAGCTCAAGCAAAGCAGAATGTCTAGCTGTACGACTGAAGGCGATATTTTGCAAGACAATAGGCGAGAGAATGGTGGAAGTATCAAGGCCTACCAAGTACGCATTACGGACCTAGATGACTCTACCACCAAAGAAGAAATAGCAATTGCTGTGGCGCAAAAAGGGAGGATGCTCAGTGAAGAAAGTCAAAGTAGGAGAACTGCGCCGAAATCCGTACGGTACCATATCCGTATGGGTGCAATGTCCAGTCAGAGCCGTCAAAAAGGTGGCCTTAGAGCGTAGGCGTCTTTTGGGTTGGTTGGCTGTTCAAGTGGCTCTGCTGCAGCCACGGACTAAGAGGTGTTTCCGTTGTCTGGAGACTGGACATATTAGACGAAACTGCAAATCGGCGATCGACAGAAGCGAGCAATGTTTTCGCTGTGGGAAAAGAGATCACATAGCTAAATAATGATCAGAAGCTTTACACTGTCCTGGGTGTGCAGATGCAACCTAGGCAAACCACAGGCTAGCAATTAGCACCTGCGCTTCATTGGCCAAGGGAGAGATAACACAGAGTAACAAAAGCCCGGTTCCATGATAAGCTGCTGACAAAGTCTGATCTAAAAGGTCTAAAGATGAGCAATCTGTAAATAGCCAAGATGGCCTTTAAGTTTCTACAAGCGAACATCAACCACTCATCCGCGGCCCAAGATTTACTAATCCAAACCATGGCTGAGTGGTCGATACAGGTAGCGGTGGTTTCCGAACCCTACTCTGTGCCTATTAGAGATAACTGGATAGAGGATACGACGGTTACGGTGACCATCGTTGCTTAACATCGGTTGGAACACCAATATTTATGACAAAGAGTAGGGGCTCCAGTTTTGTCATAGCCCATTGGAGGGATATTGCCGTGGTTGGGGTTTATTTTTGCCCAACAGGCCCTTCGCCGAATTCGAAGCCTTTCTGACAGAGCTTGGTGCCTTTATTGGGCAGAACTCAGCCTGTCCCGTATTGGTGGCGGGAAATTTCAACTCGAAATAATCGGCGTGGGGATCCCCCGTCACTGATGTACGGACAGAATGGAGGAATGGGCGTAAACAACTGGCCTCTCTATCATAAACAGTGGCTCGGCCAATACCTATGTAACACAACAAGGAGTATCGATTGTTGATCTCACCTTTGCTTCCCCTGCTGTTGCAAACCGGATACGAGGCTGGAGGGTAATGGAGGTGGTAGAATCGCTCTCCGAGCATCTCTATATTAGATTCGATATCTGCCACTCACGAACAAATCCACCCACCGGTACGAATCAAACTTCGGCGCCTAGATGGGCCTTTAGCCAACTGAATGAGGAGCTGCTCATGGAAGCCGCGATTGTTGCATTATCGTCAGCTCCGCCAACCGAACCTGTGGATGTTGCCCGGGAGGTAGACTGGTTCCGAGTTCACTGGTGGTCTCGTGATATCGCCCAGTTACGATCCTCGTGCGTGGCTGCGCGGCGTCAGCTTGCAAGACATCATAGGCTATGTTTGAGTCGTAGCGCGGCAACTGAAACACTTTTATATGAGAACTATAGACAGGCGAAAAAAGCCCTTCAGGCTGCTATCAAGCAGGCGAAATCTCGATCCAGGACAGACCTTATAGATTCTGGACGCTGACCCGTGCTCCGTCCTTATAGAATGGTGCTTGGATCTTTGCATTCCGAAGGTCCCCCGATAACGCAAAGCTTGAATCCATGGCTGTTGGACAACATTATGTCCTCTGTGTTTCCGCAAAGGACGGAGTTTTTCCCACCATTCGCTGCCACGTCCATTTTACCCGGACTGACTGAGTATGGGTGAAGTTATACCTCCTATAACCAAAGAGAAAATGGATACTGCCGTGAAACGCCTCAGAGCAAAGAATGTTGCGCCAGGCGCAGACGGGATCCCTGGCCACGTTTTTGTTTTTGCAATACCGGTGCTAACTCCTCGAACGCATTATTGCGCAGCGCTTGTATCGACACTTAACCGTAGTGGGACCTAATACATCTGATATGCAGTATGGCTGTCGGTTCGGTCGTTCCACAATCGATGCTATCCTGCGGGTTAAGCTCTTTCAGAGGAAGTGACTTCCCAGGGGGAGGGGGGGTGATGTTGGCAGCGTCGTTAGACATTGCTAACGTTTTCAATAGCCTCCCCTGGGAGTGCATTAAAGAGGCATTGAAATAACACTGTGTGCCTCTGTATATGTTTCATCTAATCAGTTCTTACCTAAATGGTAGATGTATGACATGTGACGGGCAGGATGCCTCGGTCCTTGGTTCGCTCCTGTGGAACATCAGCTATGATTGGGTGCTTCGGGGTGGTCTACTGCCCGGAGCTGCCGTAACGTGTTACGTAGACGACCCACTGGTGACTGCTCGCGGAAACATCCTTCGGGATGCCATTTGACTTATTACAGCAAGTGTGGCTTAAATTGCGAAAAGGATACGAATGCTCGGTCTCGACGTGGCCCTTAATAAAACCGAAACTATATGCTTTCACGGCCTTCGTAGAAGACTACCCTCTGGCACTTATTTTTTTTTTCTGGAACTGACTACGCTATGGGCCTAGCAAGGTCCTTCACCGGACTACTTCTTAATCGGTGGTTAAATCGCGTATTTGTGGGAAACAAACAACGTTTACATAGAGTATGATATACAACCGTTATATTGTACAGTATACATCAGTATTTGATGTGTTGATATTAATACTTAAATAATGTGAAACTTGTATGATCCTCAAACGGAACATTTTATCAAATCAGCACAACGCCAGTCCAGGGGAAGCGACGCATTAACATTTAAGTTACGAGGAAGAATTGTAGATATGACGTTATTTATCTTCTATACATATAATAAAAATGAACTATCTGTATGTAATATCAAAATATTTTTTTTTTACTGATTGGGTATGAAAATATACACGCTTCTGATAACAAAAACGCAATTTTTAAAATTTTTGTCGGTCTGTCTGTTTGTTCCGGGTAATCTCCGAAACAGCTGGACCGATTTTAACAGAAATTTCACTGCCAGAGAGCTGAAATTACAGCGGGTTACTTAGGATACTTTAAATTAGACTAGCTATTAACCGCGGCTTCGTCCGCAATACTAACTCCAAAATTATGGGACCGATTTTCAGGGATTTTTCATCGGTAGATAGAAGACATTATAACAAGTAATTTAGTCTTTTTTAATTTAGACTAGCTGTAAATGGCGGCTTCGTCCGCAATGCTCACTCCGAAACGGTGAGACCGATTTTCATGGTACTTTCACAGACAGATAGCGGACATCATAACAAGTAATATAGTATTTTTTAATTTAGACTAGCTGTTAACCGTTTCTTCGCCCGTGTTGCTATCTCCGAAACAATTCGGCCGATTTTTACGGGAATTCCACCGGCAGATATAAGATAGCTGATTTTATAGAAAGTCATTTAGGTTATTCTACTTTAGACTAGCTGTAACCTGCGACTTCGTCCGCATGAAATTTAAAAAAAAATATGTTGTCTACTGTAAACATGCACGTAAGACGTACGTTGTACTGGACTCCAAGAATAAATATAATTAAATTTAAATATCTGTATCTATGTATGAATTTTTTTTTCTTTTCGGACATTTTGGCTGCCATTTTTTTTTTAATTACGGCGCTTTCGTCTTCATAACTCAATAACCATAGTAACATATAAGACTATTGTATCGAGTTCAATGAGCACTATTTAAATTATCGAATATTAAAAACTGCTTAGACATATGTATATATAAGTATCATAATAGATCTTTACCTATGAAATTGCCGTTCTGCAGTGCTGGTCATTTCAAATCAAAATAATTTTTGTTTGGCTAAGAATTCTAATTTCAAATTCATTTTATTTTAAAAACATGGAATTCTTTTTCCAAAAGTAGTCATTTATAGAGCTGTGATGAATCACACTGGCGCTAGACCACCAAACAGTGACCATCACTTTTCTAGAGGTAAGTTTTCGTTTAGGGCATTGTTTAGGTGCTGAACCAGGATCCAACCAACTTGCTGAGCGCTTGCGGTTATCAAACAGAATCTATTTTTCATCGCAGGTAACAATGCGGTTCAAAATTCCTTCATTTGTGTGTCTGTTGAGCAGTGCAAGGCACGTCTCGACGCGTACTTCGCGCTGGCGTTCATTGAGTTCATGGGGCACCCATTTGTCAAGCTTTTTTACCTTGTCAATTTGACGCAAGTGGACCAATATTGTTTTGACGCTAACGTCGAAAGCTGCTGCTAATTCAGCCGTAGATTGTGTATTATCAGCTTCCACAATAGCCTTTAATTCGTCATTGTCGACCAAAGTTTTCGGACGACCGCTAGGTTCATTTTTCAGGTCGAAATTCCCAGAACGGAAGCGAATAAACCAATAACAGGTGGTGCGTTGGTTTGTAGTGTTAGCTCCGTAAACGTCGTTGATGTTGCGTGCCGCTTGTGCCGCGTTGCTGCCACGACGGTACTCATATTCCATAATTACTCGAATTTGTAACGTATCCATGATGACAAAGAAGATTGAAATGCGATGAAAATGTAACACTAATCAATAAACAAATGAGTACTTTTGGAAAAATAATTCCATATTTTTAAAATAAATTTAATTTGAAATTAGAATTCTTAGCCAAACAAAATTATTTTGATTTGAAATGGCCAGTACTGCAGAACGGCAATTTCATAGGTAAAGACCTATTATCTTGACTTATATTTATGCAAGATTTCAAGACGTCAGTCAGCTCATTTGTTGTTTTCAGTTCAACATTATAATCATTAATAGTAATTTTGAAGATAGAAGGTGTCTTTCTAATAAGACATTAGATCATACACCTATTACTTAGTGACAATATGGACATATTATATCATTATAATAATATCTTTAAATCATTGTTTAATTAGCTCCTTATACTGTATAAGTGAGCACTGTAGTAGTTATATGGTGGGTTAAGGTTCCAAATATGTTGCTGATGATAACCCTCATTTCACACACTGTTAGTATTTATATATCTAATGTATACGTTACATGTTACTGTAAGTGACGTGCGTGTCGTACTCATAATTGTTTTTAAAGAGCATTTCTATAATTGTGCATGGTCTCAGAATTTTAAATTTCTTTAATACAATTAAAAAAAAACGCGTGCGGAGCTGCGGGTACAGCTAGTTTATAATAATTGGACCGGAATAGATACGTTTGACAGTTTCTTAGTCTTGTTTCGTTCAAGATACGATACGAAGAGCTGGTTATAATTTCCAAAGGACTGGAGAAACGATATCTGAACAAAAAGAAGTTTCGTGTTTCAATTGTTGGGAATAGCGTTTCATTACTTTTTTTATAATTAAAATAACATTTTTTTTTTTTTATAATTAAAATAACATACACGAGATTTAATTTACACGGGGCTATAACTTAATGTCTTTTTAATAACCCTATTAGGGTAATTATGGACGAAATATATTTTTTGTGTTTTGTTGACAAGTATTTGAGGGAAACCTAGACTTTTTAATCGAAGCCTGAATAATGATGGTATCTCGTGACGCAAGGATTCGCGCCCATCCAATAACACCCGCCCCCTCTTCCCTCTCCTCTGCACTGCGCCGCACAGCTGTAAGTTATCTAAAGAGGTGCGTGGGTCGTAGCTTATGTGCGAACCTACCACTCTCTTGTCTGTAGGATCACAGGATACTCCGCGTGAGACAGGGCAAGATATACGCTTATTACTTCACTTTCCTATTTCATTGGCTATTAGACCACCGAGAACTTATACACATAGCCTCACGTACATCAAACCATTCTATGGTTGTTATTGTAGGTTATCTTATGCTCAAAGGAAATATGGCAACAACTTTAAAGTCAACTATTAATTTTAAAAAAACAACAGAGAAACCTTTTCGAAATCGTTGTGCCAGCCAGAAGATAGAACAACTTTTTAATTATTTGTAATAGATAAGTAGCTACCAAATTCATTGATGATGAATTTTCAGATTCGAATTTCAAATTAAAATCTAAATAATATTTTTTGTAGTATGTCTACACGCCTCGAATAACTTCAACACACACAATCAATCACAATTTTTTGAATGCTGATAATACAGTTCCCTGTATGATCTTTGCATTCATAGATATAATATTTATAACACTATGTTGAGTACTATATGAGATAACAAGTAACCATGAATTAAGAAAGATACGTTCGTTCACTGTATTCACCTCAAAATAAATAAAAACAATGCAATATATATAAAACATTTATCTAGTTACTGAGTAAACACAAAATAATTTCACGTCAATAAAACCGAAGGTAGTAAAGAGTAGTAATGGTAAATATCGTAGGTATATGTATGTTGTGGTAATGTACACTTAACGATTGTATAAATGAAGTAGTCCGATGAAGCTGATAAGGCCTTACTAGGCCAATAGCGCGTAGTCAGTTCGAAAAAAAATATGTATAAAAGATAGAACGTATTAAATATAGTAGATTGGTTCCGGTCGCGAAGAGTTCCGATTAAAGGTGAGTGAAGCAAGTGAAGACATGTTTTATATTTATAACAAGTAAAATACACTTTAATTTATATTATGTGCGGGATTACAGACGAGGCTCCAGTTACAGACAGAGGAAGTACTTTACACTAAGTACTTTAGTGAAACGAAAGTATTTGAGATATGTACACGTTACGATAAGCTTGCGCAGTCGATAGGATATAGACTTTGTCTCTCTTACTCCGGTACAATTTACGGTTGACAAGTAAAGACGGTCGGTCGATATAGTATCAGGGCGTGCATTATAGTTGTGCGGCAGAACTGTATCTCCTCCTATCTGAACGGTCTCCTCCGTCTGCCGGACCTGTGCAATGGGAAGATGGGCTCCCGACCCATCTTCCCTGGTCCGGTTACAGTGGGAGGAGGCGGTCGAACTGACGCCTCCTCCTGCCCGTCCTCCGTTGGCGGAGACGGCCACTTTGAGGGTCTTGTTCACGGACCCTCTCCGCCGCCTCCTTCTGCGAGACAACCTCCTCGCAGAAGGAGGCCACAACATTCCACACATCCTCGCTACCGAGCATGGCCGCAGCTACGCTCAGCAGCGAGAGATCCTGTCCTACCGCCGCGGCCAACGTGCGACGCTGCTCCTCCCACGCAGCACACTCAGACTGAGTATGCTGCGCGGTGTCTGGGTCAACGCCGCACTGATGGCGTACGGCGGTCGGCTCCCTGCGTGCTATCCGGTGCAGGTACCAACCGAAGCAACCGTGCCCGGTCAGTACCTGCACTAGACGGAACGTCAGGGAGCCCCATCCTCTATTACATCAATTCGGCAGGACCGGGTGGACGGCGTCGATCGTGTATCTACCGTACCGCGCGTCCGCCAGGTCCCGCCTCCACTTTTCCACAACTTCCTTCCTCGTCGCTCTTCTTATTTCCTCTATTTCTCTGGGAGCTGGAGGCTCCCCCAACCGTTTCGTTATTCGTATATTGATATACGGCGGCAAGCACCTCCGCCTCAAGTTCCCAGGGAAGAGAGCCGGCTAGCACGATGGCCGCCGCTGAGTACACCGTGCGGTATCCTCGTATCGCCCTCAACGCCACGGTACGCTACGCGGCTCGCAGCGCGCAGATGTTGGTTGCGCTGAGGGAGTCCACCCACAAAGGTGCCCCGTAGGCGGTCATGGACCTGATGACCCCCATATAGAGGCACCCGGCCCCCCGTTTTGGGGAGGAGTCGTCCGAGCGCCGCTGCCGCCTTGACTAAGCGCGGTCCGAGCCCCTCAAAGTGGGGCTCGAACCGCCAGCGTCCGTCCAGGGTGAGGTCCAGATACTTGATCTGGGCCCCCATGCTGACACGGACGCCCTCTACATAGATGTGGGCCCCTGGAGGCAGCCCTCGCCGAGGCCCATGAAACATTATGGCCGCGGTCTTATCGAGGGCCACCTCGAGGCCCAGTCTTCTGATGCGCCCGACCACGAGCGTGACGGCTTCCGTGGTCAGGCGCATCAATTCACGCATACATACCTCAACAACTCTTATATATATTTCGTATCGGATAATTTTCTAAACTTTTTCAGTTTGATAAGGGAAATAAAATAAAACTCTTCCACTTGCATGTGTAAGTGTGTATGCGTGCACGTATGTGGAGGTGACATGTGTAATGTTGTCGCAGTGATGTAAGATTTTGTGTCACTGTATCGCGCGAGCAGCGTACTCAAAGGCTCCACGCCGAGGGTACGGACCTAGGCTTGAGCCGCTGCCGAGGGAGGCCTAATCTGGTGTGCAGGAGCGAAATAGACCCCCAAACCACGGCGGCGTGATCTGTAGTTAAGCGGGCGTGGGCGTTAACACACTCTGTTTGGAGAGACAGGCTGGTACTAATCGTTCGCTGCCGTTATTTCATCGGGAGGGTCGGTAAAAATATGTCGCGAACGTCTTTTATAATGCGCAGCGTTCGGTACGGGTTTGTATTTTGCTGCGGATACCACTAACGGACTGGGAAATATTCTCTAACACTTGTCTAAGTTGACAGTTCTTATATGTTGTATGTTGTAATTAATTGTATCACTATTTGCCGGAAAAAGAAGTTTCATAATAAATTATGGATTTCATGGGTATAATTAATTTGGAAGAAATAAATAAATTAAACCATTTTAGACATTCACAAGTAAATTATAACTACTACTATTCGACACCATTGACATCTGACAGTGTATTTGATTCATCATTATACTGTTGTTCCACCTTACGTACTGTCACGTAATATACATAAATTGCTTATTTTATACAGCATGTTATTTTAACTAAAATATCACAATAATGATAACCAATTAAAGTATGATAAGTAAAATTTCTTAATGAAGATCGGAACAAAAATATTATTCATAAATTGAAATTGTTTGCAAAATATCTGTGTGTAATGGAACGTTTATGAATGATGAGTTATAATTAAGGGAATGCTATTCAGAGTTGCTTGTATAAAAAACTTAAATCAGATGTTTAGCTAGAGAACGTTTGGACACGTTTTTGTAATAAAGTATTTTAAACATGAATCCAACTAGATTTTAAATATTAGACACTGCTTAGTAAACCTCGTGTTATACCCGCGTTTATTTTTGTTTTGTAATAAGACCGTGATTATTTACCAAAGTTTCATAACAAAACTGACTAAATTATCTATGTGAGAAGGATTAAATATTGGTTATTCATAGACGATGACACATGGTCAGAATCTATAGTCGATGTCAATTATTATGTACGAGATATTTCTGGATACCATTTTGTTGTTCATGGATTTTAATTGAAGTTATTTAGTTAGGGTCGTGCTTTACAATATACATGTTATGGAAAAAAGGTCGACTGAAGTCGAGAGCTCGCGACTTGTGCTCAAATAACTACAAAGAAACGTAGCCATTAACGACATTTCTCGAAACAAGAATGTTGGTTTTCAACCGTTTCGGTTTCGAGTGTTTCCAACACAATCCATTGTTCTCTTCGTTACGCGGTAAAACTGCTCCGCCGCCGCCCTCCCTCCCGCACCCCCTGACACCGCCACACCGCGCCCTCTAGGTACTGTACAAACATCCCAGGTAAACACACCGAATAGTAAAACAAACACGTTCCTGCCACACGCATTCGCTCTAACGCCACGGTATAGATGCCATTTCGCGAAAATACATTGGAATTTACAACTGTGTTGTAACGTTAACTCGAATTCGTGTCCAACTTGTTAGGGTTTCGAGACCTACTTACAATTGCAAATGTTATTAATGGAGCTCTTTATGGTTTTTATTGCATCGCTATCTAAGAACTGAATTGGAATGTAAGTTTTTATTATTAGCAGCAATGTATAGGAAAGCGTTCCGAGTGTCGTGGTTTGCTGTAGTGTCGCGGTGGGGAGCGAGTGCGGTTGGTCTGGTATTCAGCGAGTATCGGGTATCTCGGGGGAGGTCGTTGTTTGTCCGGCTGCAGGGTCCCAACCGCGGCTCGAGTTCCGTTCGAGCGCTTCACGTCGAAACTCTATCGGGACAATATTTATTCAGAGATATGGCATAATTCGTGGTAGTTGTATGTAGGTGCGGTCGCCGTCTCGCCTCACCGAATACTAAACCACAGTTTATATCATTTTTATGATTTGTTATGCTTTACAGTCACGACTCTGCCTGCATCACATTGCATAATTTAAAGTAGGTACTGCCTATGACACGCACAGTATTTGTTTCTGTTTTTAAGGGACTTGAGAATGAATCAAGTTATATCAATTGAACATATGTATACATAGCTTAATGTACACAGTATCTTTTTCCTCCAAATGAACGGTGACATTCATATTAGAAAGCGATCATGAAGCTAAATTTGACAAAATATAATAATGTACGTTATGACCTATCCTATAGAAACTACTCTAATACTATCTACAAGCATATGTATAAATATTATGTAAAGTTTCCACGTACTCTGTAACCATGCTCCACCGCACACACCTACATTTCACAGCGTGTTATCAATAAAAGGGAAAACAGAAACGACTGTTTATGTATGAACGCACTGAGAGCTCAGCGCTCAATACAACTACACAAGGTGATCGTCACGACCGATGAGACGGACCATCTCAAACAAAATTGACTATGTATTTCCATACTACACATCATTGTACCTTGTTGTATTAATCACCACACCCACACAGGCCGTGGTACCTAACCTAAGCAGTGGACTATATATTTAAAAATTTATAGAGGTAGATACTACTTTAAAACGAATGCCAGAAGTATTCCTTTATAATAAGGGCTTACTTACCTGATAGAGTCTTCATCGCCGCCATTGCCGATGTTAACAAAGTACCACCTTCTCACAGAAAACCGATGTGAAGTGAGAGTGGTGGAGGCTCACTCCCTTCTCCCCCCTCCTCCCCCTCCCAACTTCTTTCCCTTTCCTACCAAACACAGGCTGGTAACGCAATTGCGACACCTCTGGTGTTGCTGGTATATATGGACGGTGGTGATCACTTAACATCAGGTGACCCACCTATTCGGTTGCTTCCTATGACATAAAGTTTTCTTTATCGTATAGTGGCAGAAAAATATTTTGGACTATCCCCTTCAACCAATTGATGCCTTCACATACTTAGTACAAGAATACTTTCCAGCCAATGAATACTCATCAGTAACTTTTCATCGTCTATGCAAATAAAAATGGATTCACATTTTCATGGAAGTAAATGCGGTTCACATGTCTCCGCGGCCTGACGAACGTAATTCATTTGTTCCGTTCGTGGGTATGCTGTAACGTTAAAGTCCTAAACGCATTTTCCAACAGTTGATAGCAATTGAAGGCACCCGCCGCGGCCTCTCTCGGCAGCGTCCTAGCGCGATACACTCGCACCGCATTCACTAGTTTCCTGCACATACCACACTGCACCACATATACGTGCACACTCACACGGAACGTACACTGGTTCTGTAAGGGGGGCCCTTTTCCATTTTGGTTAGTTAGGCTTAACCAAAATTGTCGACTCTATATACATGTACGCTTTAGTGCGACACATAGGAAGGTATGCATATTTATCTCGCTAAAGTATGGTTAAAGTATGGTTAACTTAGCTCAGATGGTTAGTTTTAGTTCGATTCGCGTTGCATCCGAGGCAACAGCTCAAACAGAGTTTGGCCACTCTGGCACCCTTGAGCTTGGTGCCGTTCGGCTGAGTGCATTGAGCGCTCGCCCTAAAAACCCGGAGAAGCTGTGAAAAACCGTGAGGCCAACAACAGTTAGTTAAAAAAAACAGTTGAACAGTTCTTATCGCTGAAGCTATTCCAGGACAAACGTATTGATGATTTGCTGTACATCAGAGAAGTAGAATCAGTTGAATTGAAAAGAAGCTTTCACTACTATCAACCTTCAACATCGAGCTTTACCTTACTCTGTGATAAAGTACATACAGAGCAGAGCGAAAACAAGGTTGAACAAGTCACTCACTCGCTAAACTTATACAAATCATTGTAATAGCGTTGACACCATTCAAAAAAGAAACGACGCACCACACAGTACGTGGAGCGTCGTCTCGGTACGTTCGTATGCTATGTATTACATAACAGTGTGCAAGTAAAAAGAGCAGAAGTACATTCAATATATTGCAATTCAATTCGGGTCAAAGGGATTCCAATTGATGCGCATCGCTCCACGCACTGCACCGAGAGAAACTAATGAGTGCGCTTGTCACTTGGCGCGCCAACAACACGTGGTACGTGACGCGTCACGACAGCTTCTACCATTTGCGTCAATCATGCACTAACCACTTCCAACCAAATTTTATACGCGAAAGACGTAAATTTACGAGAGATTGACCGTTAAGTTAAATTATAAAATACAAAATAAAGTTGCGGTACTCAGCAACGTAATTATAAATGGCAATAACAGTTTACGTTTGTGTTGTAGATAATACAATTGGTATTGTAAACACTCGGACGTATTAAAAGACTTAAATACAGATATCACACGAAGCGCTCCCTGTGAGTACTATTTCTCGTGGTTTCAGAAGTCCAGGGCATAAGTTTGTTTTCTGTTCTCTTGCGCAATCAGCAGTTGTTCTTAGAGTAGCGCGGACATGGTAGCGCCGTGCGTCGCGCCGCGGCTCTGCATCGTGCTGTTTCCTCTCCGATAATAATCGATTAGTTCAAACGAGTTCGCGCCGCTAACCAACTCGGCTCTTGGAATTCTTGGGTCACATCTGATTAATGTTCGATTCGGTTTTCTCGAACAAAAAATGAAATGATACGGGAACAAACTTTCTCAAGGTTGTCTTATCTGATAACACCACACAGTCGCGTCTCACCGACTCGTACTCACATAAACCCTGTACGTGCATACTAGACTAAACAGTAGTTTAGTTAAATAAGCAACTCCATTATATTTTGTACATAGTAGACGCTTTTTATCTAATTTTATAAAAACAATCAGCGCAACTACTTGCAACAACCAATATTGATGTTATTGTCTTGCGTTACGCTGCTGAGCGTTGTTCACTGCTGCTACAGAAACTAAGTTATGCTATATTATAAACGACAAACAATTACAATGTTTAAACTAGTAACTATCGTTGTAAAATTTAGATGAGAGGTCCGACACTAACTTTTGCTTATTGCGGGCTATTTTTAATTATAAATACATTATTTTGAAAACGGAACAAATAATTCCACACACGAACTTTTTCTAAGTATCGAATAATTTTCAAACAAGTTTTTATTTGTAGATAAAATAAGTCAATGTGTTTACAACGGAAAATGTGTTACGTTACCTCACGGAAATTATATTTGTTTTCGCGAATATCTGAAAGTACTCGGGATGGCCTGGTCTGTCCCTCGGTTCGGTATTTCCATACCCCCCATACAAGTAGGGCACTAACCTGGCTGTTGTGGACCGTTCTTAAATGCACCGTCGCATACACGTAAATACACACAATGATTATAAAAAAGTTTATTATTCAAATGGGCCAAAAACCACACATACACCAAAAAAATCCGGCAGCACACAGTCCACGTAACAAGTTAAAGAGCCCAACTTTCCGTTAAAGGTGTCGCGATCGCACGAGCTCGGTATCGCGATCTACCTACATACACGGGATATGAAAATGCCCGGACAACGTTAATAATCTAAAATGTATAAAAATATTTATGAAATACTCTTACAAGAAATAGTTTTTAATAAATTGAAAACATTTTACGACGTACGTCGATTATTGTGTTCTAATGTATATGTCAGAGTATATATGTAGAGCCTGTAGAGCAGACAACACGGATGGCATTGTCCTCCATTTGTATGTATTTTCACAACACGCCTGGCACTATGAAATGAAACGACGACTTCTTCGATTCTTGTTTTAATCATGTTTTTACAATAATCTCAGAGACAGCGCTCTCAGAGACAATAACAATAGATCTCACGAACTCGAAACAATAATGAATAATGAACCTTGCACAACCTCTTACAAGCACTTATAAAGGAATCGCCTACCTTCACCTACCGACAACCCAAGTGAAGGAAGTCTTAGTTTAACGAAGTACTTAATCTATGATGTTGTACATAGTTACACTTTATGTTTGCTAATAATTCTAATTATAAATAAATAACTATTTTAACACCATACATTGAATAATTACGTTGTCATTAAAAAATAATTCACCGTTGTAACAACCGAAGTATCTTTACAAATCCTTATTTGCTATAAAACTCATTTTAGATCGACAATTATTCTAGTAATTACAAAGTAATACTAATAACATAATACAATGCCAATATGTTTTAATTGCATTATTATTCATTTTAAATAGCAACTTTACTATTATATCTCGACTGCACACAGACTATTTCCGGTTTTAATAAATAACAAAAGATTCCAAATGTTACTTAAATCTAGAATACTTCTATTGCAATTTCACAAGTCCGATTTTAATTATCGTGACACTAATTTAGATCTGCTTTAAATCAAGAATCAAATCAAGTTACAAATATTATCGTACGACTCACATTTTCTTAAGATGGTGGTGTCACGCGTCGAGTGTGGCGTGACACCGGTTTATTTAGCGACTTCTATCAGTGCTTATGTGAATAAACATGTGGAATTCTTAGAAGTTATGAACAGAATAACCTAATCTAAATTACTCAATAATTTAGAAGAAATTACATTAACAATAATTAAATAAAAGAGCATTAACAATACCTTGCCAGTATTGATTAACATAGAAAATAATGGATGGCGCTGTTAACAAACACCTGTGATAATTCGAATCTTCGGAATGCTCCGACTGCTGGATGCTCCCACTATGACATATATAATTAATATTCAAAAACTCTGTAACAAAATAAATATTATATTTGTCGCTTTTATTCCGACTTGGAAAAAGGAGGAGGTTACTATGTTCGGTTGTATGTATTTTTTTTATGTATGTTAATCGATATTTTCGTCATTTGTGAACCGATTTAAATAATTCTTTTTTTATTTGAATTGGTTATACTCAGGTTGGTCCCATATAAATCTGAAGAAAATATTCAACCCCTAAGGGGATGAAATATCGTTTATTTTATTGTCATCCACTTTGTCTCTACGTATTTTCGTCTACTTGAAAGCGATTTTAATAATGTTATTATACCCAATAGAAATCATGTATATTTATGGACACTAAAAATGGAGAAATAAAAAAAAAATTACAAAAAAAATAAACTGACTTCTACATAAAAAACCAATATAAAAAACAAAATTTGAACTGTAGGTTGACATCGACTTTAAATATATTATTAGGTAACGCAAATATCTAATATTTTTTATTTAATTTGGTTAATTTAATAATTTAGTTTTTTTTCGTTTTTGTAGTGCTTTATTGGTTTTTCATATCGAAGTCGGTTTCATTTTTTTTTATTTCTCCATTAATAATTTATAGTATTTGTACCATATTATCATTGTTTAAAAATTTGCGTTCATGATTACTCTTGCCGCTATATGAAAGGTTATTTTATTTGCTTATTCAGTGGTTCGGCTCGCTGCACCTATCGCCGCCACTCTCTGCATCTTATATAATAAAGTCAAAACTTAAAGTGTAAAAAAATGTTAACGTTTAAATAAAATATAGTAAACACTTGTCTAAATATAAACAGGTATAGCCTAGCTTAATATAATAAAAAATCTAAAGGTCGTAATTTTAGATTCCATTCCGTAGATGTTTCTTTGATATAAAAAATCTATCCCCGTACTTTCTCACTGTTGTGTACATTACTTATTAAAATTGAATAAATAAATTTGCTATGTGATTGACCTGTTAAAGTCTTTACAGATTCAGCGGACTAATTCAATACCTAAATTATTTGGGTAATATGAGTAACTCTGATTATATTATTAAACATTCCGTATCCTTCTCGACTCTAGAAGCAAATTTTAATGAATAAATTAAACATAATTGCTGTGATTTGTCTATATATATGGTATACCTATACCAGGTGAATGTTTAGCCACTCGCAGTATTCTAGGATATGACACTTCACGGTCACATTTAACATATAAAATAATAATATTAAAACAAATACTAATAAACAACCAAGAGGACCTAAGTTAAAGTTTGTTCTAAGACTTTCAAAAGTATAGCTACAAACGTGTAAATATAATAATAAACCTAAGTGCAATGACCGGTTCCACAAGCTACAATGGGCGACTTGGAGTTAATAACTTTCAATAGTAAAACGGGCAATAAACCCTTTTGTTTTGTTACTGACGTTCCCACGTTCCCTTTCAAATGAAAATGAAATGACCCGACGATTATTGTGCTTTAAAATAGACGTGTAGAGAATCGTCTATTATTTATTATTATAGACAATCGTCTATAACCGTCTATAATTTTTGTATTTCTTTAGATAATTAGGTCAAATATTAAGCACTCATTTGTTTAACTGATTTAGAACGAGAATCGAGTGCATAGTGTCCTCCAGAAATTTTGCTACTGTCTAAACAGTCCTCTGATATATAATTACAGCAAGTACATCCGCGAGGATACCCGCGTCTCATACAAAATATGTTACATCATTGAGGGGTGTAAGGGGTGTCAAATAACATTATAAGACTTGAGACACCCAAGCCAACCTCACCTGCACGTGGTGCACCCTGCTGAATAACGAACGAGGCAATGGCGAAAGCGGGGTGGTAGGGTTTTACAGTCTGACTGGGTCTAAACCAACCTGTATATGGCGAAAAATCCCGTCATAGTGATTCGTTTCGGGATCAGCCTGTACATATCCAGCTTTTCGCAGGCCGGCATGACAGCTGCGACCGCCGATGGATAGTGTGTCACTCGGTGGCCGCCTTTGTTTTTTGATTGTACTGTGCTTGCCATCAGGCATAGTGCAGTCACTTTACCGTGCTACAATATAAAAAAAAAACATCAGGTCAGAGCGATCGCTAGCGCGTTCATTCCGCTCTCTGCGTACTCCTTAACAGATGTATCGTGTAATGTAATCGTGATAGCCTACAGGTTGACGATTCTAGGGGCAATTAGATCAATGCACGTCAAAAGCAGTTATTTTAAAACTGTGTATGTAATATATAATACAGTCTTTGAGTAATAATTGTAGGTCCTACAAAGTAACCCTCTCAGGTGCATTATCGACTTGGCGGACAAGTTCAATAATCAATTAAAATTAAAATTAAATGTTGTTATCGAAAGCTAATAGTTATTTTGGCCGTCGTTCACGATGATTGTGATTTTTGTCTGAATAGTTTATTTTTCTAAAATTCATAAGTGCCTTCTATGGGCCTAAATTAACTGAATAATTAAATACATTTATCTTGTATATATACATAGCCAGTGTCATAATGTTTGCCCACGATGAACTCCGAAACTACTCAACCGATGTTCATGTAAGTTGGCATTAAATGATTATCAACGTCTATTATTGTTATTAATTAATAATTGTAACTTTCATAAGTCTCGAACGGATTGTGCGTTAAATTAGTTTGTTGACAGAAAACTGTAGGACCGACTGTTATAGATATCTCATAGATGGCGCCACGTTTTAATTTTGAATTTCTTTTTCAATGATTGAGATACAGCAACGCGTGGCCGGATCAACATATAAATGTGTTTGTGTTATTATAGTAATAGTAGGTAAGTCAAGGGCAACCCAACATTGAATATTTTATTGTGTATCATTGATGAAATCAAGCATAACAATATAGCTAGAAAAGGATCGAGTTAAGGGAATTAAATTCAGCTTATATGCCGGGAACGCTCGCATACGAGGCGACGCTGGACCGCGGCCGCCCACTGATGGGTTTATCTATTCCTAAGCCTGCTTTCAGATCAGTAATCTCTCGCATTCTAAAGTTTTTGTTAGCGTCGTTTTGTTCGAGGCAATTTCCTCCCGCACCCCTCCGTCACCCCCCGCAGCTGAGCGCCGGCAAGCGAACGTGACGTGTTCCTGAGCGTATTCTCATTAAGTGGTTTTGGTAGTTTCGTTGGGCTAATACCTCCATTGTCGTCCACGGCGCCGCACCGACACGATCTACTCTAAAATCTATTAATATTGAATACAGTGAAAACTTTCATTATTCAGTAAATGTAACGTGTCTGTGCTTTTTAGATTTTTGTGAAAACATTTTTGTTGCAGGTGTCTCAGAATAAGTAATAATTTTCATTATTGTAAACGTTTATATTAAATATTTAAATAAATGTTTCATTATTAAATTTCAATCATTTTTAGAAATGTCTGTCTGTCTGTTTTTTTGAACACGCATCACTGCGTTACACTATTGACGCAGTCCGCCCGGTCCTGCCGGATTGGATAGGGAGACGCTGGGGCTCCCTGTCCTTCAGACTGGTGCAGGTACTCACCGCGCATGGTTGCTTCGGGTGGTACTTGCACCGGATCGCTCGTAGGGAGCCAACCGCCGCATGCCATGAATGCCGCGCTGCGAAGGATACCGCGCAGCACACTCTGCCTGAGTGTGCTGCGTGAGAGGGACAGCGCCGCATTCTGACTGCGGCGGTAGGGTTGGATTTGTCGCTGCCGAGTATGGTTTCACGGTAGACGGCCATCGCCCACACGACCTCCATATATAGTCGGCGGCACCCAGCACTCGGTCCCCCTGTGTTGTGGAGCCCGAGTTATTGAAACATAATGTGTCTACCAAGCATATATACCTCAGCAACTCTTATATATGTTTCGTATCGGATAATTTTCTAAACTATTTCAGTTTGATTAAAGGGAAAAAATAAAACCCTTCCACTTTCATGAGTAAGCGTGTATGCGTGCACGTGTGTGGAGGTGATATGTGTAATGTTGTCCCAGTGATGTAAGATTTTGTGTCACTGTATCGTGCGAGCAGCGCACTCAAGGGCTCCACGCCGAGGGAACGGAACTAGGCTTGAGCTGCTGCCGAGGGGGGCCTAATCTAGTGTGCGGGAGCGAAATTTACCCTCAGACCACGGCGGCGTGATCTGTGGTTACGCGGGCGTGGGAATGAACACGCTCTGTTTGGAGAGACAGGCTAGTACTGATCGTTCTCTGCCGTTATTTTATCGGGAGGATCAGTAAAAATATGTCGTGGACGTCTTTTGTAGTGCGCAGCGTTGGGTACGGTTTCGTATTTTGCGGTGGATACCACTAACGGACTGGGATGATTCGCGGTTTTTTCGAAGTAATTACTAGTAAGTGAATGAATGTACGCCCAGAGAGAAGGCATTTCCAGGTCCCTGTAGAGATCCTTATTCCGGACATACCATGGGGCACCGGTAACTTTAGAAGAACTCGCAACTTATGAAGTATATACTTTGGCAAATTATGTGCAAAAACAGGACAAGTATATGTCATAATAGGCCGGATACATGTCTTATACAAGGTGAGCTTGTGTGTGAGGGACATCTTACTCTTATAACAAAGCAAAGGATGGAGGTGACCCAAGACCATAGCCGCTTTGTTTCGCACTCTATCTATATGTGACTCGAACTTTAAATGTTTATCTGTTTATGTATATACCACCGAGATATTTGACCTCGCCGGCTCAAGGTATATCGGTTGCGTATAGTCTGATGGGTTGAAGGTTATTAGCGTGTTGCTTAGGATCGAAGAGTATCGCGGCCCTCTTATCAGGATTAACTTCTATGCGCCATCGACGAAACCATTCACCGAGTGTGCAAACGGCCTTTTCGATGTGCCTCCTAAGAAAGTCCGACCGCCAGCCGGAATCGTAAATAACGGTATCGTTAGCATAATAACCTACCTCGACCCCCGGAGACCGAGGTAGGTCACTAATGAACACATTGAAGAGTGAGAGTGCGAGTATGGAGCGCTATAGTACACCTGAGCGTATCAGGTGTGGCGGGGATAGTTCACCATCCACTCTGAAGCGTGAAGTCCTATCCTATCCTATATAGTCCTAATCGCGAATAATATGAATTAACCTATCGGGTACGTGAGATTTACATAATTTATGGATGAACACTCCATGCCAGACCTTATCGAAGGCTTTGGTGACATCGAAGAAGACTGCAATTATGTGGTTTCGGTTTACGTTTCAGATCGGCATTAAATTTAGAGAAAATGTACTCCGAGAGGCGGTGTACTTGATGTACAAGAGTGGTCGGTGCGAAATCCGAACTGCTCAGATGGGATTAATTTTAAATCTGTAATTGAGACCTGGAGACGGTTCAGAAGGAGACGCTCGTACAGTTTACCTAACATATCTAGTAAACTAATAGGGTGATAGCCATCCGAAAGTGTAACTTTTTTGACGGGCTTGTGAATGCCTATCACTACGGCCTTCTTCCAGACGGCTGGAAAATGACCCTGGGAGATGGCCGCGTTGAAGATGCAAACCAATGGCGCTATGATTTGATAAGGAAGGAGTCTCAGTACTTCGTTCCTGATTACATCGGGACCTAAGGACTTCCTAAGCTTTAAACGCTTGATACTTCATAAAAAGGAGTATCCGCCGGGGGAGACGCGAGTGCGCGTTCTACCGAGGATTCGATCGACCCAATATATATAGGGTCAGTATTTACTTTTTTTTTTTTTTACGTGGGGAAATCCCTTATGGATACCCACCCCCTCGGGGGAGAGGATGGGTTATGTCCGACTCGCACGGACTAAAACCCCACGGTGTACGTCTGCCGCTATAGTTGGGGCGACACGAGATCTCTACAGATTTCATCGTGCCGCCCCAGCGGTTGGCCCAGCGGCGAAAGCGCCGCCGCCGGACCCCGTCTTGTTAGGAGACAACCGTGTACACACCGGTCGTCTCCTCCGTCCGCCGGACCTGTGCAATGGGAGAATGGGCCCCCCGACCCATCCTCCCTAGGTCCGGTTACGGTGGGAGGAGGCGGCGGTCAAACTGCCGCCTCCTCCTGCCTGTCCTCCGTTGGCGGAGAGGGTCACTTTGAGGGTTCTCCTCCCGGACCCTCTCCGCCGCCTCCTTCTGCGAGACGACTTCCTCGCAGAAGGAGGCCATTGCGTTCCACGCATCCTCGCTGCCGAGCATGGCCACAACCACGCTCGGCAGCGAGAGCTCCTGTCCTACCGCCGCAGCCAGAGTGCGGCGCTGCTCCTCCCACGCAGCACACTCCGAAAGTGTGTGCTGCGCGGTGTCCGGTTCAACGCCGCACTCGTGACATACGGCGGTCGGCTCCCTGCGAGCTATCCGGTGCAGGTACCAACCGAAGCATCCGTGCCCGGTCAGCACCTGCACCAGACGGAACGTCAGGGAGCCCCACTTCCTTTGGTTCCACTCCGGCAGGACCGGGCGGACGGCGTCGATCGTATATCGACCGTAACGCGCGTCCGCCAGGTCCTGCCTCCACCTCTGTATCTTCGCATCTCTCTCCTCCTTCCTCCTCCGTTCTATTTCCCCAGGAGCCAGAGGCTCCCCCAACAGTTTCTTAGCCGCCGTATAGTTATATACGGCGGCAAGCACCTCCGCCTCTAGCTCCCAGGGAAGGGAACCGGCCAGTACCATGGCCGCCGCCGAGGACACCGTCCGGTACCCTCGTATCACCCTCAACGCCACAGTGCGCTGCGCAGCACGCAGCGCACGAATGTTGGTGGCGTTGAGGGCGTCCACCCATAACGGCGCCCCGTAGGCGGCCATGGACCGTACCACCCCTGAGTAAAGGCGGCGGCAGGCGGCGCCCGGCCCCCCCGTATTGGGGAGGAGTCGTCCGAGCGCCGCTGCGGCCCCAACTATGCGCGGTCCGAGCCCCCTAAAATGGGGCTCGAACCGCCAGCGTCCGTCCAGGGTGAGGCCCAGGTACCTCATCTGGGTCCCCACCCTGACCCGGACGCCCTCCACATACAAGTGGGCCCCTGGAGGTGGCCCTCGCCGAGGCCCATGAAACATCAGGGCCTCGGTCTTTTCGAGAGCCACCTCAAGGCCCAACCTCCTTATGCGCCCGACCACGAGAGTTACGGCCTCCGTGGCCAGGCGCACCAGATCAACAAATTCCCCCCCCCCGGGCTACGACTAGGGTGTCATCCGCGTAGCAGATGAGGCGCGCTCCAGAAGGGAGCGCGCCGCGGAGCACCCAGTCGTAGCCCATGTTCCACAGGAGCGGTCCCAGGACCGACCCCTGTGGAACCCCACACGCCGTATGGCGCCGGACCATGCGCCCTCTGGCGTCCACGAAGGCGACCTCTCTCCCGTCCAGGTACGCCTCCAACAGCCGCCGCAGGTACGGGGGCACTCCGAAAAAGCGGAGCGCCTCCCGTATGACACCATGCGGCAGACTGTTGAAGGCGTTGGCGATGTCTAAGGACACCGCCATCAGTCTTTCTCCCTCAGAGGTCGCCTCCGTGGAGACCCGTTTTAGGAGGGTCAGGGCGTCCAACGTGGAACGCCCTGACCGGAAGCCGAACTGCGCGTCCGACACGTTCGGCCCCACTTCCTCAAGATGCCGGACGACCCGGGAGGCAACGATCCTCTCGAGCGCCTTCCCGGTATCGTCCAGCAACACTAGGGGCCGGTACGCGGACGCGCAGTCCGGGGGGCGGCCTTCCTTCGCTATTAGGCAAAGCCGCCCCATCTTCCAGGGCTTCGGGAACTGCCCGCCCGCAAGACAGCGGTCAAACAGCTCCCGAAGCCACCCCCCCAAATGGCCCAGCGCCACGGCAAGCACCCGGCCCGGGACCCCGTCAGGGCCGGGCGCTTTTCGCCCGGTGCGTAGACGCTCCATCGCCCTCCCCATCTCCTCGTTCGTAATCGGGGGAGGGTCGACTGCCGCCTCCTCTGTCTCCTGGACAGGAGTCACGGGAGGAGGCATGGGAGGAGGAGTGAGCTCCGGAGGGCCGGGGAACAATGCACCCACGACCCTCTCCACCACCTCCGGCTGGAGGGTCTCCGTTGCCGGGGGCGCCTGGCCACGGAATTTCTTCCGGGCCACCTTGTACGGGCGCCCCCACGGATCCCTCTCCAGCTCTTGGAGCATCTCCTCCCATGCCCGCTCCTTGGCCCGGCTGATGGCGACCTGCAGCGTTTTCCTGCAGGTCCTATAGTCGCCATACAGCCGGGCCTCCTCCTCGAGGTCCCTGTTTGTCCTCCTTCGGCGGCTGCGCCCGTACAGCCGCCGGGCCGCGGAGCAGGCCGCACGAAGTTCCGCAATTTCGTGCGACCACCAGTACACCGCCCTCCTCCTTGGGCGGTGTACGCTCCGCGGCATCGACGCGTCGCAAACCTCCGTGAGGGCATCACGGAGGCGGGCTGCGGACGCGTCGATATCTTCGTCCGGGGGGGACATGACCCAGGCCTGAACGATGGCCGCCTCTTCCGCTAACTCCGGGTCGAGACGGCTCATCGTCCAGCGAGGGAACTTAGCGCCCTCCCGGGGGCGAGTTGCCGGCTCAGTGTGGGAGGTGGAGACCTCGAACCTGATGTATCGGTGGTCCGATAAGGTCTCCACCTCCTCTAACACCCTCCACCCCCGGACACGTCGTGCGACCGACGGGGTGGCAAAAGATACGTCCACGATGGACCCCCCGTCTTGTCGCACGCACGTGAGGGCGTTCCCCCGGTTGAGGAGGGACAGCCCATGTTGGGCCGCCCACTCCTCAAGCGCCTCGCCACGCGGATTCGTGGCCACCGCTCCCCACGCCCTGGATTTGGCATTAAAATCCCCCATTACGGCGATGGGGAGCGGCTCAAGCCGCCTCACGACCGGCCCCAGCGAGTCCAAGAAGGACTCGAACTCGATGAGGGGCCGGTTCGGGGAAAAGTATACCCCGAGGGTCGCGAGACCCCGTGAGGCGACTGCCACGAACCCGGAACCCCTCTCCTTGACTGAGAGGGGCAATCCCCCCCCCAGACAGTACAGCCACAGAGCCGTCCACGTCTCCAGCCCAGTGAGGCTGGTCCGGGACGCGGTACGGCTCCGCGACTACGGCTACATCGATCTCCCACTCCGCCACCGCCTGAAGGAGAAGGTCCTGGGCGGCGGCGGAGTGGTTTATATTAGCCTGGAGGTAGCTGCTGTGGATGTAGTCCATAACTAGGCCACAGCAACTACCTCCATTTCAACCCCTTTCAGAAGGGGCAGTTTCCCTCTCACGTGAGGGGGTCTGCACTCGCCCCCTCCCATGATGTGCTCCGCTGGCCTTCCCACCTCGGCGCAGACGGCACACCGTGGCTTGTCCACTTTGCAGACCTCTGCATGGTGGCCGTCTTTACCGCAACGGAAGCAGGCGTCCTTCCTGTCCACGGCCGACGGACATTTCGGCCGGGTATGGCCCAAGCCCATGCATTTATAGCACCTGAGGGGCCTGCTATCCAGGTGCACTACTCGGGCCATACTCCAGCCAATCCTGAGGCGACCGGCCTCGACCAGCTTCCGCGCCGCGTCCAGAGGAAGGGAGACGAAAAGAGAGTTAGTTCCCTCTCCCCTGGCGCGAAGCTCGCCCACTCTTAGATTGCTGAGCTCGCATCCGCTGGCCTGGACGATCGCCTCGACAGCTTCGTCCCACAGCACAGAATCCTCTATCCCGAGGATCCTGATGTCGGCCCGCTTGATCGGTCGCACGACAGTGGCCAGTCCGTCTAGCGCCGCCCTCACTCCAGTGGCCAGCTTGTCGGCCTGTTGGGCCGCCAGGGGACCGGGAACCTGGAGCATCTTGGCCCCAGTGGCGCTCGTCCGGACTTTCAGCTCGGCGATGCCGCACTCGGGGAGCGACACCGCCTTTCTAGCTTTCTGTAGGACGTCAGCATATGTGACGCCCTTGTCAACGGCCTCCTGCCGCAGCGTGATCATGACCGCCGCCGTACGCGGGGGCGCGAGCCTATCCTTCGCCCTCCGCTTGCGCCTCCTTCTACGCTTGGCTGCAGCTTGCTGCGTATTCGGGGCTGGGGCCGCTGCTGGCTTCTTTCCAGGCTTAGCCTTAGCCTGACGCGCATTCGAGGCTGGGGCTGCTGCTGTGACTGCCGCAGGTGCCGACTTCTTCTTTTTGTGGCGGCGCGCCACAACCGACCAAGCCTCCGAGTCCGGCGGGGCCGAGGCTGCTGGTGCTGCTGGCCCCGAGGAAGTGCCTTCCCCAGTATCGGCCTCCACCGTGGCCGGCCGGCGCTCCAAGATCCTCTTCGCCACCTGGGGAGGATCAGCAGCAGCCGCCTTCCTACGATCGGCCGCCAGTTGTGGCCTCACGACCTTCGGCGGCAGAAGGCGATCCTCTATCCCGGCCAGTCTCGCGTTGAGCATCCCACCAAAGCTGTTCAGGAGGGACTGCTCCAGCGTGGCGACCGTCGCGGCTAGCGCGCATTCCCATTGCTGGGGCTGCACCGGGAGAGGCGGCGGAGGAGGCGGCGGCGGCATCGCCTTCTTCTCGTTGGCCTCCCTTTTCCAGGCGAGAATCTCCACCTTTAAATTCTCTACCTGGCTCCGGAGGTTACGAGATTCTCGTTGGAGGCGCCTAGTTTCCTCCGCCTCCGTCCGGAGGGCCAGTATCTCTACAACCTCCTGGAGTGACTGCGCGGCTACCTTCAGGGCCTTTATAAAAGGCCCCTGCAAGTGGCCCGACTTGGTTGCCACCTCCAGGATGGTGCCCAAGGGTCAGTATTTACTAACCTAACCTAACCTTACCGACGATTACCGGGTAATGGTCGGAGTCAAGTTCGTGTACGACTTGTATAAGTCGTAACCGAAGCGTGACATTCTTTAAAATAGCTATATCTAATACTGTCGGGCGACAGTTGTCCTGATAATGAGTGGGTTCCGGAGGGGCTATGACGTCAAACCCGAGATCGTCACATAGTTTGTCGAGTATCTTCCCGTTTCGAAAAGTAGTCGGACTGTTCCAGATGACGTTCCCGCTGTTGAGGTCCGCCGCTTTAATGACGGAGTCTCCTAACTGGAATACCGCCTCTAAATCGGATTTTCATAGCTCTCTATTCGGCGAGAGATACGCGGATACTATTATAACGGATGAATGACCGGTCATCCCTAGTCTCCTCACTGACACTTCCATATTCGATAGAACGGGCGGATTCATCGGCATACAATAAAGTGAGCGCTTATAATAAATTAGCTGACCCGTGCAACTTCGTCTGCACCAAATTGGTTATTACCGGTTTCAATTGTATTTTTAAACGCAAATAAACTTTAAAAACCTGAAACCCGATTGCAGCGACATCTAGCACTTCCAATTGTGAATCCAAACTATGCAGGGACTCACTCAAACATATACCCAGTTGGTGTGTGGGAAATCTTATAAAATAAACCTAAAACCTGTTCGCAGCATTACCTAAAGTGTCAAATAAAGACCAAAACTAACTCACGTATATTGCCGATATGTGTCTTCCCAGTACCCCTTGTAACTTCATCACTTAACATACTGTAAAAATTAAACTTTATCTACATTAAATTTCCATTTTGTTTTAGTTGTTTGTTTTATAAGAATTTGTAAAGCATACGTGAAGCTGCATTCAATCTTAGTTTTGTCAAATTTATTTCACTTTTGACATATCCTACTTTTTCAATGAGATACTGAACTTGGATAATATACCTTTCTAACAGTGAAAGGATTTTTAAAATCGGATCAGTAGTACCAAGGATTCCTCGAAAACAAAACTTTACCTCTCTTTGTAATATTAGTATAAATACAACATAGTATGGTAACTGCAAACATCTCAACTGATTATTTTAATCGTATATTCACAAACCTGAACCCAACTACTTTAAGACTCAACAATATTTAGAAAATTAATTTTATCAAATATTGAAACAACACACGGACTGATAGAACTCTAATTGAGATTTGTCTTCTACAATGCAATGTAACTATTAATTTAAGTTTATGTTTTAGCAAAAAAATCTTGTCACCTTTGTTTAGCAAACACTTTTTTATACAATAACTAGCGGTCCCGGCAGACGTTGTCCTGCCCTGATTATGAAAAGATAGCACTGCGGATGAAGCCTTGGTTAACAGCTAGTCTAAATTAAATTATTTTTTATAACGTCCGCTATCTACCAGTGAAAGCCCCTCAATAAGCGGCCCAACCGTTAAGGAGATAGCATTGCGGACGAAGCCGCGGTTAACAGCTAGTCTAATTTAGAGTAACCTACGTAACCCGCTGTAGTTTCAGCTATATGCCAGTGAAATTATCGGCAAAATTGGTCCAGCCGTTTCGGAGATTACCCGAAACAAACCGACAAAAATTTTAAAAATTGCATTTGTATTATCAGTAGCGCGTATATCATGCCCAATCAGTAAAAAAATGATATTTTGGTATTACATACAGACACTTCATTTTTATTATATGTATAGAAGATATAGATTATATCAATGCTCAGTGTTGTTGTAAGTCGTAATGCTTCCCGTCGCTGAGTAAAGTAAAACTATTCACAAACTGAAATCTTGATCTATGATTAAATTCAAAACCAAAATCAAAAAATACTTTAATCAATTTAGACCCTGAGAAAGCACTTATGAACGTCAAAGCTACCACCAGTTCGTACAAATACCCCAGTCATCGAGAACAACCGGCAAGAAACTTGATCTAGGTGATCTCTTCATGTTATATATTTTTACAAAACATAAATACACACATCAAAAAAGTCTAAGCAACATGCGTGATATTACAAATTTTACCATTTATATTAATTAATTTCTAAGTATTTACTCAAACAAAGTGCGTAGGTAAGTAAACTTTTTTGTTATTGATGACATACTGGCTGGTTGTAAAAAAAAATTTGATTATGTTTTGTTTTTTCATAAAATTCAAATGACTGCGAATTTGTTTGAATTTAAGTGCGTTTTAATTGCTACGTTTAGTCTTGATTTTATAATTTTACCAACCATTTAAATAAAGTTAGCGACAAAATTGAATTGTTAGATATTCTTTATGTCATGAAGCGACGTCATTTGATGGCAGATGAAATGCAAAGAGCTGTAGGGATGTTGCAAGCGGGATGTAATCAATCTCAGGTATCTCGACATTTTGGCATTCATAGAAGTGTTATTTGTCGTCTTTGGCAGCGCTACAATAATACAGGAGAACCCGCTGAACAGCATCCAGGCCGTAAAAGGAGTACAACCACTCGGCAAGACCGGTACATACAACTGACTGCAAGACGCCAGCCGATATTAACCGCTCGAGAGATAAGTTTGAGGCTACAAATTTCAAGTGGTGTTGATGTAAGTCCTCAAACTGTGCGAAATCGACTGCATGAGTACGACCTACGAGCTCGACGCCCAATCAGGTGCCCACCGATACGTCACGGGAATCGCGCTCGTCGATATGAATGGTGTAGAGAACGCATAACATGGACCCAGGAACAATGGGATAAAATTATGTTTTCCGATGAGTCGCGATTCGGGTTTAAGCCTGATACAAGAAGGGTGCGAGTGTATCGTCGGCCCGGAAATACTGAAAGGCTCAGGTGCGTTCAGGAAGTTCATCCATACAGCGGCTCAACAATTATGTTATGGGCGGGTATTATGAAGAACAGGCGAACTGAGCTCGTTTTTGTAAATGGAAACATGAATGCTGAAAATTACATTGAGGATATTCTCAGACCTTATGTCTACCCATTTGCACAAACCTTTGGCTCCGATTTTAGGTTAATGCATGACAATGCGCGTTCACATACAGCTCGGCGAACCAGTGAATACTTTGCAACGGAGAACATCCGGGTATTGCCCTGGCCTGCACAATCGCCAGATCTCAACCCCATCGAGCACGCATGGGACATGCTCCAGAGACGTGTTTTGAAGGACTTGGATAGAGCGACAACAACCCAACAGCTGAAGGATTTGCTACAATTCCATTTTTTTTTTTTTAGCGTGTCTCTCGGTAGTCGCCTTTGTTTTTGGATTATACTGTGCTCACCATCAGGCACAGTACAGTCACTTTGCTGAGTTACGATAAAAAAAAAAAAAAAAGATGACATAAACAGTCTCATTAATTCAATGAATAATCGTTGCCGACAAGTTCTGAATAGCAGAGGAGCCCATACTTTGTATTAAATTGTTCTATTCTTTCACAATAAATACATTTTCTTTAGAAGTTTCATTTTGTAAGAAAAAAGTTTAGTGTCTTATGTATCTTAGTTTCTACAGTATATTCTAATATTGTTCATTTCTGTTATTAAAAGAACTTATAAAGACAACAGCTGTTATTTTTACATCATAGAACCCTAAAGATATTATTTTAAAAATAAAATACAACGTTATAATGTGAAGAACCATCCTAAAATTTAAATTAGTACATGTTGCTTAGACTTTTTTGATGAGTGTAGTTACATTTTTAGTAGATGCACAGAGAGGGGCGTCATTTCCAGACGTCACAATCGTTCACATATTGATCCACATTATAATTGAAGCCTTTAGACATTGAAACCCGCTTGAGATGGTTCTTGTACGACAAATCGATAATATGCTTTGGGACTTCGTTATAAAACCTAACACTGTTAGAGCCAGTCCAGATGAGGCGTTTTACGCGCGGGTCGACTCGCACGTAGGCACTCACGCGTACCTAAAATACTAGAGCTACATATATCCCGTCCAGATGGTGCGGCGCGTTTCCGTGTCCTTATAAATACCTTATATGGCCATAAGAATAAACAATCTATTTAACGCACTCCGAGTATTATTATTACGCTGTCCGTGTCAGTCTAGAATCTTATAGTAGTGAGCCCAAAGCTCCTACATACCTAAAAAACGGTTTTTGTTCTTAGTGATCTTGTAGCATGGAATGACCAATTTGTTGCTGTTTCTAGTATTTAAATTATGTCTGTCTTTTACTAAATCCAGCTTATCTATGTTTTTGCAGACATACTTAGTCTGACCATAAATACTGTTACAAATAAAAATAAACAAAATATTACATTTGAATTTGGAATCTGTCATTTTTATATGACTATTCATTGAATTTTCTCATTTTGGCGCCAATACATTGTACAATATTTTACGATATTAAAATGGAGTGGGGTGATAAAGAGAACCGAATCGCTGTGATTGCATTCCACAAAGTAGGTATGGAGCCAAATGCTATATTTAAAATTCTCCATACGCTTGGTATTAGTAAAATGTTTGTATACCGGGCTATTAGTAGGTACAATGAGACCTCCTCTGTTTGTGACAAGAAAAGATCTGGCCATCCACGTAGTTTTCGTACGAAAAAAGTGGTCAAAGCAGTAAGGTAAAGAATTCGAAGAACTCCTGTCTAAAACCAAAGGATTTTATCTTGGGAGATGAAGATAGCACCTAGAACCATGTCGCGTATTTTAAAAGATGACTTAGGACTTGCAGCCTATAAGAGACATACTGGTCATTTCTTAACTGATAATTTAAAAAAGAATAGGGCGGTAAAACCGAAACAATTACTGAAGCGGTACGCAAAGGGAGGCCACAGAAAAAAATTGTATACGGATGAGAAAAAATTTACAATTGTGCTACATTTTAACAAACAAAATGACCGTATGGCAATGGCACTATCCGACTTCAGTGATGGTTTGGTGGGGGGTATTAGCTATAAAGGAGTGACTGAGCTATACTTTTGTGAGAAAGGTATCAAAACATCGGCACAAGTGTATCAAGATACCATTCTTGGGAAGGTAGTGAAGCCCTTTAACAATACTATGTTCAATAACCAAGAATGGTCCTTCCAGCAAGACTCGGCGCCGGATCATAAAGCTCGGTCTACGCAGTCTTGGTAGGAAACGAACTTTTCGGACTTCATCAGAACTGAAGACTGGCCGTCGTATAGTCCCGATCTTTATCCGCTGGATTATAATTTATGGTCAGTTTTAGAGAGTACGGCTTGCTCTAAACGCCATGATAATTTGTTCCTAAAACAATCCGTACGATTGGCAGTGAAGAATTTTCCCATGGAAAGAGTGCATGCTTTTATTGATAACTGGCCTCAACGTTTAAAGGACTGTATTGCAGCCAATGGAGACCACTTCTAATAAGCTTTTTATATTTTAAATTGTTTTATATTTATGTATTAAATTGACACACCGTAAAAGTAATATTTGTTATTTGCAATAGAATTTTTTTTTTCTTTGTTTCAGTACTTATGGCAAGACTAGGTATAATAAATTATCAACAATATATCAAATGTTAAAAGTACATTTCTAATGCCTGAATTTGATTTTTAGTGCTTATTATTTGACGTATCTTCCAGTAATCTATTTGTAATCATCATCAAACATGACCTTACAAACACTGTATTACTAACAAAATTAACTCCCATTTAGTTCAATACAAACGGCAAAAGTTATACAATATTATTTAAAAAAATGATATGCTCTTCTAGTAAATCGTGGAAGTATACATTTTTATATCAAAACTGTATACATTAATTGTAACAGATGAAACAGGAATAGGTAGAGCGCTTAGTCAAACTTGAGAAGGCGGTATTGCGTTTAGTAACTTAGCAATAATCTTCTTTTGTCGTAAATTCAGGCCAAATGTTGAGTTCCTGATAATGCTGAGATTGTTGAGAGATCAGTCAACGTCGAGTGACGCATTCATAAACCACATGAGCCTATTACGAAACTATTCAAATCGCTGACTATAATATCTTTAGCTATTGCTAGTGTCTGTGAAAGTATTTTTTATTTATTTGTTACTGTTGTAAAATTTGCTGACATTAACAGTTTTCTGGTTGTCGGCCATCGCGTTCGCCTTCTAGTGTCGCGATAGTGCTGACAACAATAGCAGTAATACAGGGCAATAGGTCAGTGTGAGGGCGCGGTTGAGTCGAAACGACCCGACGCGACCTTTTGCATTAATCAGATCTAGTTAGTGTGTCTTCAATGTGCCTCAGATTATTCTATTTCTCATAGATTTCGTATAAGTGTTTAAGAGTTTTAACGTTACTTAACCTTGTTGAACAAAACTTCAATTAATTTTATAGCTTTGTTTTTCTTTTACTACTGTTACCTGAAAAAGGTTGTAATCTTTATTTTATAAGATGTATGAAGGTACAGGTATATCTTATATATTAATACGTGAAGCCAAAACTTTGTACCCTTTTTTAAACGAATTGCGCGAACGGATGAACTTGAAATTTGGCATAGTTAAAGTTTATATGGAGGAGAAGTGCAAAAAGCTATTTTTTAATATAAAAGGCACTGCAAGCATATTAAATTAATTAAAATATACATTACTCACACTACTGCTTGAATTTTACACAACATATACACACATGTAAATGAAAGACTTATTGACATCCGTCATTTTTAACCGACTTCAAAAAAGGAGGAGGTTATCAATTCGACTATATATTTTTTTTTTTTTTGTTACCTCATAACTTTGGACTGGGTGAACCGATTTTGATTATTCTTTGAAAATTTTTATTTGAAAGCTGGTACTTCCCGTGTGGTCCCATTTCAATTTGGTCCAGTTCCGACAACGGCATCCAGTGCAAAACCGTATAAGTTTTAAATTTGCATTAATAATGTAAACGACAAATAGACGAATAACTCAATATCATGCTAACCGATTTCGATGATTCATTTTTTATTGGAAAGGAGGTACTTCAAGGGTACTTTGATGAGAATTTGGTTAGGTTCTGATCATGGGATCCATGACAAAGTAAGAAAACTTTCATGAAACGAGCCTACTCCTTTCTTAAGGGCCGGCAACGTATCTGTGTTTCCTCTCGTGTCACAGGTGTCCATGGGCGGCCGTGATAACTTACCATCAGATGACCCGTATGTTCGTTTGCCACCAATATTATAAAAAAAACTCTTCAATTCTTAGGAGCCTATTGTGCTTATGTTCGTTGCTGTGTTGCAACATGACGCAAGCATTGTAATTACATTACTTAAGGTGTATTGTGTGAAGCGATGGTAGCCGAGTTGGTGGTAGAAACTATCGCGGATTATTGATAAGGTTGCGTTCATACCAAACGTTACTTATTGTACAACCAATTGAAACCATATCGCATACCATACCGATAGATACCATACCGTAAAAATGCGCATATTTTAATATACTTAAGGCGGAACGGAGTTCGCGGGCACTGCTAGTAAAATATATTTATGTACACTAAAAATGGAAAAATAAAGTAAATTTTCAAAAAAAAGTATTAACCGACTTCAATATCAATCAAAAACCCATAAGGCACTAAAAAGCGGAAAATAAATAGTTTATCAAATTAACCAAATTAAATAAAACATATGAATATGTGTGCTACCTAGAGATGTATTGGAAGTCGGTGCGAACCGAAAATCATATCATCTACATAGGTACAAAGTTTAAGTCCACTCTCGCGTCTCTGTAATACATTTCTACCTGGAACAAATTTGAAATTTCGGTTGGCACCGACTTCCAATACATCTCTAGGTAGCACACATATTCATATGTTTTATTTAATTTGGTTAATTTGATAAACTATTTATTTTCCGCTTTTTAGTGCCTTATGGGATTTTGATTGATATTGAAGTCGGTTAATACTTTTTTTTGAAAATTTACTTTTAGTTTTACGTTCCGATTACCTTTTCAATATTTTTAACATGACTGACGTTGCATGCCTTACATGGCCTTTGAAATCAAATGGTCAAATTGTAGGTTAATTTTATAATAATATCATATGTAAATTCATAATATACATTATTTATATTAATTGATAAATAATTTATCTATAGTAAACTTATAGAACCACTGAAATAATTATTATTCTCTTTGGTCTTATTGAATGTCAAAATTTTTAGGTGACAGGACTGCTTTCACTTCATTTCACTTTATATTGTCATAAGAGTAAAGCAATATTACCAAAGTCAAAGTCAATATTTTAATGTTTAGTATTTTTTATGGTGAACTAACTTCAAATGATGATTCAATAAAAAAATGAGTCAAAAAATACTTTGTAAAATAAAAATAAGAACATTTGTTTGCTCATGAAAGTAATCCATGAAATAGATCTCCGCGGTTACAATTGGTTGCAATTCAACCTGATGTAGCAATTATATTTAGTACAACAGTTGGTGATAAATTTTTAACAAACATGAATTAATTTTCAAAAGTTAATGGTAGTATTAAAACATCTTTGTTTTGGATTGATCATTTGATTCTATTGTGTATCCATTAGTGCATATCACTATTTCTCATAATGTACAACATACTACATTTAATTCAATATCCCCCAGAAATACCACCCACCCATGGTGTCCTGTAAAATTAAATGAAAATCCTATCATGAGTTGCGATAAATTTCTTTATTTTCGTAAAGTATGTTTAATTAGAATTCGAGAGCCTTACTACCTTATGTAACCGCCTGTTTTATGTTTCAAATTTATAATTAATTTTCATATAGATGTGGCAAATAACAAAGTAGCCATGTTGAAAACCTTTGATTATAGAACTTTAAAAAATCAATGAACTATGGTCGTATGTCGACCACTGGGCGCCCACTAGTATAAAGAAATCTGCTTAAAGTAATTAATGTAATGTTAAATTTTTAATATAATTAGCAACATAACGTTTTATAACAATACGGCGCGGTACAATATAGGATATTTTTATTATAATTGAAGTGATAATGTTGTAAAATAGTAGTAAACCCACGTAGTTGAGTGGTTTAACTAAACAGAGCCTCGCATCGGGTTTGAGAAGCGTTGTCTTGTTCGTAAATAGTTGTAAATATATTTGTTTTAGCTTGGTGTTATAGTTATTCGAAGTAGAACGAGGGGTCAGACGGAGGTCGAAGCAAGGAAATTAGTGCGACAAATTAACAAGTAATGGGACCGAGATAAGGCCGCTATTGTACGTTCCAATATATTAGTTACAACTTATTGGAAATGTACGAGAAAGATTTACGTAAGCTTGCCTTACTTAAAAAAAATAACACATGTTTTCCGTTCCCTGTCGCAGTGTGACTCTGGATATTTTTTTTATTTGCAGCTGCCATTGTAGCAGCTACTGCGCTTGTACCTCAGACGCGGGTAGTCCGATACTTTGTCTAGAAGGGGAATTAGTCACTTTTGGGTTGTTTGACTTTTATCTACATTTTATTTTCGGCATAGTTGTCATTTCCTGTTTTGGGGTCGCTATAATTTACATGTTATATTAATTTGTCTTTACTACTTATTTTGCACAGTTTTTTGTTTCATGGTGTAGTTCTGCGTTAATGTTTATTCTTCTTCCTTATTTATTTTGTTGCTATTTTTATGAATTACATTCTATCTCTGTAATTTATCTTCTATATCTTGTTTGTTTCAGTTTTAGTTTAGCCGAATCACCTCCCTATCCTTGGTTTATTTTGACTTTGTTTTCTGTTTCTTTGTTTATTTATTTTATATATTTACCTCGGTATCTTTTATTCTCCTTAATATATTTTCCTTAATAATCCTATATTTTGTACAGATTTGATTTTATTATGATTTTTTAAGTATGTCAGTGTCAATGACGTTGAAGTAATTGCATATTATATAATTGCAATAAACATGATTTCTGTGTCATATTTTTTTTTGTGCCTATTACTTGTTATGTTGATTCTATATCTGTATGTATTTCTATTATTGTGTTTATTAATAGATTATTTATATGTATTTGTATATTATTTGAGTATATATAATTATTAGTTTCATTTGTTTCTAGTTTTATCCTTGTTGTTTGTATTTTGTGAACCGATTGGATTTCATTAGCATTATTTATGATGTTAATGTCAATTACATTTACGTAATTTCATTACATTATCTTCTTTACCTTGTTTGCTTTTGAACCTATTGGCATTGTATTCGTTTTCTATATTTATAATACAGACCACTCGTTTTTGCTTCTTTGGGTTGGATACAAATGCTGGGAGTAAGTTCTTCGTTCTTATTCTATTTTGTTGTTACTGACTCTGGATATTTCACAAAGTTGTTGTTATAAGTTAATTCTGCTTATTTCAAAACGCATATAGTACAATATAGTGATATGGGCGGAGCAGCAGGCACATTGGGGATAATTACATTGCGCGATGGAGTGAAGCGCGCCTGAGATGCGTCAAGTTAACATTTAAGGTGAGAGTAGCAATAAGTTTCAGAACATTTCTTCTATTTCATTTGTAATTTGCTAAATCCTTGAACCGGCTCCGTCAGTGAATATATCGTATATATGAGACCTCTTTGCGAGTCGTGTTTGTGTTCACGTTTCCATTAGCGCCCTCTAGCGCAGACAACGGATGCGTTTGTCGCTCTGGTCGGCTTATTTCTATCACTGAGGTGATAAATGTACTCTTTTCCATTGAAATGCACAGTTTAAAAGCGCCATTTTCAAAGCGAATATCATTTTTTAACAAAGAAATGGTATCCCTAGCAGATAAAAAGAATGAAGTTACATGTCTGAGTGTTTCTGCTTCGACGTGTAATTATTTCTAGGAAATTAAACAATATATTCAAATATTTTGTCATAAAACATAATACAGTATGAGACGTTAGTTTTTACAGTATGCTCGTTAGATTATAATCTAGAGCTCTTGAGGTCTCCTGTCACTATCAAGTCCAAAATCAGAGCCCGCGAACTCACCAGTATATTCCGGCGGCTACAATTTGAATAAATAAATATATATATATGTATATATTATTTAACATCAAGTAAGCTTTTGTTGAGACGGCAACTCAGAGATAAGACGAAAAAAGACTAACTAATAAGTCCTTTTTTGTCGAATTAATATTCATAAAATAAATAAACTAGGTACTCATCCTAGTATCATATGACGTCATGTGCACAAATATTCATACTTTGTTGTATTGTGGAAGATATTCTGTTATGAGGCAAACATTCATACAATGCATCAGCAAATGTTGGTGTTGCTCTGGAGTATAATAAATAAGATTATCTTACAGAATACGTTGCAGGTATAGCTAACTGATCTCGCAACAAGATTGTAACAGATATGTTGGAAAGGATTACGTCTATTCCGTGTCGCTGCTCACGCAACAAGACAACAACGCACTGAACATCAAATTCACCGCGTATACCCACAACACTTTAGAAGTTATTGGGGTCGGTGTTGTTATATACGGTATTTTGCTAACTTTTCATTACAAAACCGCTTAAATTATAACAAATATTTGCTGTATTCGTTACCTTGGTTAGGGCTGCCAGAGGAACTTCGCAGATATACCCAACAAAGAAATAAAAGAAAAGGAGAATATGACGATTTCCCGGGAAATCTATACATATAATAAAATTGTAACTAGGTCAGATCTCTACATTAAATATTTTTTGAAAATTATAATCGGGGTAGATTCTGTTATTGACATAAAAACCTAAAATAATCCTTTTACAATTTTGTCTGTCTGTCTGTTTGTCCCTGTAAACACGTATCACTCTGATAGTACAGAACTAATTTTGACGAAACTCAACACACTATACCTAATATTATAAAGTTACATCTAGGATACTTTTTGTCCTATAAAACGCAAAGGGTTCTCCAGGATAACGGACAAAAGTCAAAAATTTGTAAATAATGAAATTCTTGACGGATTTTGGTAAAATTTCTTTGTGCTATATGTAGCAGACAGATTAGCTAAAAAATTAAACTATATTTCATCTCCCTATGCTTCTTAAAAAAACAAATAACAAAAAAGATGACCTTTGGGTTCCGAACCAACGAAGGCGTCGCGTCGGTCAGTATAATGCACATGCCCAGTACATACGTTGTAATCGCGCTAAGGCAACGTGACTTTTCTATGCGTAATTATCAATTACTTGAATTAGAAGTATAAAATCTAATAGATATGCTAAATTTTATTGATGTATGTGTTTGTCTCTTTATCATGTAGCATTTTTTTTCATTGATTTTCAAACTATAACGATTGCAATAATACTATGTCGGCAAAGTTGAAAAACATGTGTAAATGAAACTGCTACTAATATGTTGTTATATAAAAAATGTTTATCTATTTTATCTACTATTAGCGGGCCCGGCAGACGTTGCCCCGCCCTGACTATAAAAAACAATCTTGACAAATTATATACCAAAACGTTCCTCATGTATCACTTTATCCACTGGTGAAAACCGCTTGAAAATCTGTTCAGTAGTTTTTGAGTTTATCGCGAACAGACAGACAGACGCGGTAGGGGACTTTGTTTTATACTATGTAATGAAATAGCTATCTTAATATATATATTTCTTGTGTGCGTGTGTATGTGACTGAACTCCTCCTAAACGACTGGACCGATTTTGATGAAATTTTTTGTGTGTGTTCGTGGAGATTCGAGAATGGTTTAGATTCACAATTGGACCCGGCAGGTGGCGCTGCGATCGACTTTTAGGATTTTTTTTGTTTTCAAGGCAGGACAACGTCCGCCCGGTCCGCTAGTTTATTTCTAAACTTCAAATTTTGGGATAAACATTTCTGACATGCAACTTCTGATGTTCATATTTCATGTTCTTGACATATAGTAACAAAATAATCTATATGGTGCACAGCGCGACGACTGCCAAAAATTATGTCAAGTTATGTTTTATTTGTATGTTTCACATTTAAAATGTAACTAGAGATATCGCGTTGCTAAACAAAGATGACAAGATTTTTTCCGAAAACATAAATCTAGATAATAGTTACACTGCAATCTAGAAGAAGAATTTCAATTAGTGTTCAGCCTGTACGTGTGTTGTTTCGATATTTGATAAAATTAATTTTCTAAATATTGTTAAGTCTTGAAGTAGTTGGGGTCAGGTTTGTGAATGTATGATTTAAATAATTAGTTGAGCTGCTTGCAACTACCGTACTATATTATATCTGTGCTAATGTTATAAAGGGGTGTAGTTAGGTAGTTTTGTGTTCGGGGAATTCTTGGTGTTACTGATGTTACTGATGTTACTGTAATCGGGCGGCCCCGTGTGAAGCGGCGCTATGTTCTGGAGGTGAACATGCGCCGATCTATCCGCTCTCCGAAACATGTTCGTGGCGAGGCTATTTATAAAACTGTCTAGGCTCTCTACTCGCAGATCGCGAGCGATCGTCGCGTTCTTCACATAACGCGGAGCCCCGACGATCGTTCTTAGCGTCTGGCTTTGTTGAGTTCGTAATCTGCGCTTAAGAGTTTTTGATACGCAACCGAACCAAGCCGGGGCTGCGTACGTGAGTCGTGATCTCAGGTACGTCTATAGAGGTCTAGCTTTGTGCGGTACGGAAGTTTAGAGGTGAATACCGGGCACAGCACTCTCCTCGCCACTCTCGCCTGCGTGATAACTTCTTCGATGTGTTTTCGAAAGGTTAATCCCCTGTCGATTGTGACCCCGAGATATTTAATCTCGTTCCTCCATTGTAGGGTCTCTCCGAGGAGCGTCAGGGGTGGTGTAGGGATATTGGCGAATCTAAGCTGGAGAGCTTGCGTCTTCCCGACGTTTATGGAGAGCCGCCATCTGTCCAACCACTCGGGAAGTGCGTCTAGTGTGGGCTGTATTAATGCAGCAGATCTTTGCCTGTTCATGGATGTCGCGTAATAGGCTGTATCGTCGGCAAAGAGGGCTAATCTTGCTTTACCGATCACCGGGATGTCATTGGTGAAGAGCGCGTATAGTAGTGATGAGAGACAGCTGCCCTATGGTACTCCTACCCGTAACTCTATCTCTCGGCACATCTGGTTATCCACTCTGACTCTTATTTTTCGGCTGTCTAGGAATGACTTAATCAGTCTTTGTAGGAGGGCGGGGGTGGTAGTTTCCGTCGCCAGCTTGAATAGTAGGCCTTCATGCCACACCTTGTCAAACGCTTTCTCCATGTCGATGAGCACGATGGCGGCGTGCTCCTTTCTATTGTGTGCGTCCACGAGTGTATGAATCACCCTTGTGAGTTGTAGAGAGGTTGAGTGTCCCTCTCTAAAGCCAGACTGCTCCCTCCGCAGATCTATATGGGTCTTCAGCATACCCAGCACTAACCTCTTGAAAACTTTCGAGAGTGTGCTGAGCAGCGTGATAGGTCTGTGGTTTTCTGGCTTTTTGAGGTCCTTGTTGTGCTTGGGGATCATCACAACCACTCCCAGTTTCCACTGTCTGGGAAAGTGGCTTATTCGCAGAATACCGTTATACAGTGGCGTCAGTGCCGCGACGGTTTTATGCGGCATATGACGCAACATTGAGTTCGTTATTCTGTCTGCTCCTGGGGCCTTCTTAGGTTTTAAATTTTTAATCGCACGCTATACTTCGCGCGGCGACACAAATAGGTTGTCCTAATCCGATTCTTCAGCCGCGGTTCTTCTGAAGTTCAGGTGCTGGTTAACTTCGTTGCAGTGATGGTTGTTTGTTATCGGATTGCGAAGTTTGCGAAGTTTTCTTTTCTGTTCTATGAGCTCCCTTATACGTCTTGGTAACGACGAATGCCATCTGTTGGCTTGTTTGGCAGTTGAGGACACCTCCACGGCGCTGTGGATACACCGTGTGATGTCCTCTGTCAGTGCCTCGACGTCCTCGCTCGTGGTCATCCTTCTCGTGGGCGTATTATTTTCTAATATACCCCTAAATTCCTCCTAGCATATCTCCAAGCGTGAGGGACAGACTGATTCTCACCGGTGCCGCGCAGATCTCCAGAAGAACCGGCATGTGATCCGACGGCAGGTCCGGGAGTACTCTTTGTAACGGCGGGGCGGATAGTCCCTTATATAAACATATATCGAGGATTCGGATCGTGTGCTCCTTGTCCGTGGTGGTGAGTGGGTAAGTCGGGTCCGATAATGTCATAATTATTATCGTCGGCGTGTTTTAGTAATCGGGCGCCTAGCGCCTTGTTTCTGTTCGAGTTCCAGGATCTATGCTTTATATTCAGGTCTCCTGCTATGACTGTGGAGTCCCGTGTTTGTAGTAACAGGTCCTCCAGGTCGACGGTCATCGTGTCGGCGTTTGCCTCGTATTTCGGCCCGCGATGCTAACCAGCACTCCCAGAGCATAGAGGGACTGGTACTCTTTGTGTGCTATTGGTTGATGCACCATATTGTTCTTAATTAGCACTGCTAACCCCCTGTAAGCAGTGCCAGTGGCCGTTGTTTCGTCTTTCCTGTATATTATATCTCGGGATTTTGAGTGTCTCGTTGTGGTGAAGGAAAGTCCCCGAGATCAGCATTACGTCGACTTTATGTTCCTTTAAAAAGTGTATAAGGAGTTTTCTTTTCCCTTTAAGGGACTGGGCGTTCCAGTGGACAACTGTTATAGGTGTGTTATCCATTAGTTCCGCCTTGTTTTTGTAGGACTTCTTGTGAGCTCTTTAAGCAGCCCCATAACCCCCTTCTCGGCTATGGTGCTCCTTAATTCTTCTATAAAGGTGGCATGTGTTTTGGACTTTGCCTCGCTAGTTTTCTTTGTATTCGTAGCCTTTTTAGCACGCTTCTTCACTACGGGACGCGCCTTACTTTTACGTAGCGCCGGGTTGTTGGCCGGTGCCATTAACGACGCCGGTGCCGCCTCCACCACGGCGTTCTGTTCGGGTAGGGCTTGCCCTTTGCGTCCCGTTGCGGCGAGCGTCCCGGCCCACTTATTTCGTGCCTCTAGTCGTCTGATGGGGCACTGCGAGTGGCTGGCCGGGTGAGGTCCACCGCAGTTTGCACACGTTGCAGGCGCGTCTCTAGGGCGATCAGAGTCGGCCGCAAAGTGTGGCCCGCCGCATTTGACACATGCCTGTTGCCTGTGGCAGTGGTGCGAACTGTGTCGGAATTTCTGGCACTTATAGCACTGGGCGGGCCCAGTCTTTCCCCGCCAGGCTTCTATTTTTATACCGGGCATCGTTAGCAGCTCGTCGATCTGGTAGATGTTGGGAATTAGGTAGTCAGTCTTTTTCAGTGCTGCGTAAAATATGCTACCGGGGCGATCACTGCGCGCCCGGATGTTACGCACCACTTCAGGTTGGAACTCTTTCATTTCTAATGCGTTGGAGATATCTTCGGTTTTTGTAGAGTAATTTTGTATAGTGCGGTACTCCTTTTGGTCTAGCGGTAGGAAGAGCACCCCAGCGCCAAAGGGTCGCGTGTTCGGCGTTCTTCCAAATTCCCGCTTAATGGCTTCGAAATGTTTGTGCCAGTCGGGCAATGACTCAACAATCAGCGGTGGATATTTCTTTGTTGATGTTTTTTGGGGTTCCGTAGCGCCACTTTTCGTGGAATCGTTGCGAGCTATACCGTCCGCAGTGGCTCTATTTTCTGTGACGGCGCTTTCTGATTGGCTAGCTAGTTGTAGGTGGTTCTCGATAGGTAATGCTTTGTTGCGTCGATTTTTGCGCAGATGTCGCCACTGCGTAGGATTTCAGGCGGCTTGACCGTGACGAAGACCATTCGTCGGTCGTAACACTAGCGCCAATGTTTCGGCCTGTTGCCGTTGTTTGGCGAGTTGGAGGGTTCTGTACGACCGATTTCACGGTCAATGCCAAGGCCGTTGTCTGTGATTTCGAGGTCGATCTTGTTTTGGTTTGCGGGATCGGGGAGCTTGATATCGTTCGCCTCGGAATCGGTGGTGTGGGCCGGGCGGATGTTGTCGGGGTGTCTTTTGTGCCTTCTTGGCTGTCTTTTTTCGATTGCCTTTGTGGCAGTGGTGCGGATTTCGTGATTTGGGAGCTATCAGTAGCTCTTGGAGTTCCAGGATCGGTTCGAGGGCGCGTACGCCTCTTGTCCTGCAGGCTGTCTTCTTCCCTCTTCCTCCTAGAGGCTCTGCCGACAGGGCTTCTCGGATAGTCTTGTCGTGGGACCTCTGGGGGGTCCAGAATTCCTTGAGCTGCCAGCTCAAGTGCTTTCCGGTCCTTTTCGGATATCTTTTTCTTTTCGATTTCCGCTTCTTGGACTCTTCTCAGAGCGAAGGCCATCCAGCGAGTCATCCTGTCTGAGAGGAAGCCTGTTCTCAACATGTGTGCGACTACTACGAGATCTCGCTCATATAGTTCGGTCGGGGTGAGCTCGCCTTCCTCCTGTGTTGCGCTCTGAACATATGAGGTTGGCTGGCTCCTTATGGGAGCGGCCGTAGCCTCAGCATCCGGGTAATCCGGCTGCGGGCGATGTTCAACACGAGGGGTTTCAATAGTGATAGGGGTAGCGGGGGTCATCGTTTGAGCATGTTCGGGGTCCTGGTTCTTGCGTTGGGTTTTCGGTTGGGTTTGATCGGTGTCCGGGTTCATGCGTGGGGTTGTCGTTTGGCCCTGAAAAGGGCCTTTTGAATGCGTACCGCCAGAGCTGGGCTGCATGGTGGCACGTGGTGTACGTTGGATTGACGCCGCGGTGCAGTCCTGGGTGGTGTTATTACATCACCCGGAAATCACTACGTGGAGAGATCGGAGACGACAATAATTACACAGGAAATTGTAATTATCGTAATCGCGGAGCGCGTTTGCGGACTCGTGCACTTCGCGTGACGGCGTAGTCGGTCCGAGTCAACACGGCGAGCCCCGCTCCTTAAATATTCCATCGCTGTATAACTACCCGACATTTCATTTATTTACCAACAATATAATAATTAAACATAACCAAAACTTCTATTACATTATAATTAATTTAATCCGTTACTTATAATAGTAATCTGTTCGTACTATTCTATATTTTAGTTACTTTATAACAAAGAGTTGCTAATAATATTTCCTGCGTTATTTAAGTTCCGAATTAGCTGATAGATGGCACTACAGATAGTGAAGCTTTGATTTAATTTGTTACTTACATTGAAACCGGATGTAACCGGAGCATTTTTATTATTATTCCATTTAATATTTTTTATTATATTGTTTTTCATAAATTTTTGATTAATTTCTTTATAAAGTATTCATTAACAAAATCAAAAATATTTAAAAACCGGACGTAACAGAAACGTGACGCCATATTGCTCTAACGGACTTCCGTTGTATTGTCATCCAGTTACCTCTTAGTCGCGCCTAAAGAAATCTTACTTCAAAAATCCACATTTATTTACAAAGATTATTAAAGAAGATACTTGGACGGCAGAATTACAGATTGAGTAATGTAGATTTAAATAGTTTTTAAGTAATTTACGTCATTCTGTATATATAACTGAGCAAAGGTCTAGTCCCGGAGAAGGACATGAAATTAATTAAGAAGTCATTCTGAGCACGTAACGGCGCGATGCGGTGCTATTTTTTGTATTTATAAATGTTACTAAAAGAACAATTTTCTAACCGTCAAATAGTTACAGTGTATTTGTAACTTATTATTTAAGTGAATCCATAAGCCGAGCTGCCGCTTCAATATAAACGTGAAACTTCGAACACCTTGTTTTTTTTTATGTCAAAAGCAGGCAAACGAACAGGTGGTTCACCTAATGTTAAGTGATCAACAATAACAACTGTTGATCGAAGCTTGTATACGATATCTGAGTTACCATTATTCACTAATATAATTTTACTCATTTGGTGAAAGCATTTTACTTGAAACCGTATATTGTGAAATTCAATTATGAATATCAAGAAATATAATAACAACTGAATACGCATCCACTTATGCTCTCCTTACGGTGCCTTGCTCCAGCGTTATGCCTTATAACCTAAGTGAGCTTAGCACTAATCAATTCAGACTCCCTGCTATTAGAGACAACAAAGAACTACATATTTTACGTTGGAAATTTTATTTGAGTTTATTTGAGTCAATTAATTTTGAAATATTATGTACATACGTTTACGAATACATTATTGTTGTATATTTTAGAAATGTCATACAAGCTGATCTCAAAGAGGATCCTGCCGGGACGCGGCTGGATTGATCCGCTGCAGGCGATGTGATCTTTTAACGTGACGACACTTCCTGAATGTCAGAACGAACTTACAAAGTGACTCCGGTGCGGTGCTGTCCTCAGCAACATATGCCTGAGTGTGTGTGTACGCGGTCCTCGTCTCGTGACGTATTTACGCAATAAAATTATAGCTATTTTGAAGAGTATAACAGTGAAATTATATTTTTTACGCATATACGATACAGTTCCAACTAGTTTGGATTCTTTTCATTTGGTTCACCACACGACCAACATGATTTTAAACGAATGATCAAATACTTTTTCTGTAATCTGCAGAAATGGGAACAGATGATGTTTTTTTGTTTTTGGCTGCTGATTTAATAATAATTTTTAAAAATAATAATTAAAAATAAATTTAATAATAAACTAGTGTGTACGTGCGTTGGTACGTATGCGACGTGGCAGTGTAGTGGCACGTGATGTGATCGGGCTTACCTACGCATCACGGTTGAATAGTTTCTAATGATCGGAACGTAGTGAGGTACGAAGTTGGATCGATGGATGCGGCGACAGAATGAATGCTAAGCAGCGGTGAACGGAGCGCTCGCCTCCTCATTGTGACGGAATGTCTTTGGGACTACCGAACGGCGGTACTCCCTCACATGGCATCGCCGCAGGAATCTGATGCGAAATGAGTTACAAAGATAAAATGAGTTTTTTAAAATATACAATGGCATTTTTAGTATTCCAAAATCTTTTCAGGATCTTTTGTTGTCCAGTTTAAGAAATATTTTAAATATTTTATACTGTATGAGATGTAAATCGGAGTTGCATTCAAGCGTAATCGTGTCGAAAATAGTGACGTCAAAGTAAAGAGTTATTACGATCTCCGACAATATACACTCATCAAAAAAGTCTAAGCAACATGTACTAATTTAAATTTTAGGATGGTTCTTCACATTATAACGATGTATTTTATTTTTAAAATAATATCTTTAGGGTTCTATGATGTAAAAATAACAGCTGTTGTCTTTATAAGTTCTTTTAATAACAGAAATGAACAATATTAGAATATACTGTAGAAACTAAGATACATAAGAAACTAAACTTTTTTCTTACAAAATGAAATTTCTAAAGAAAATGTATTTATTGTGAAAGAATAGAACAATTTAATACAAAGTATGGGCTCCTCTGCTATTCAGAACTTGTCGGCAACGATTATTCATTGAATTAATGAGACTGTTTATGTCATCTTGCGGTATTCGCTCCCAATGGAATTGTAGCAAATCCTTCAGCTGTTGGGTTGTTGTCGCTCCGTCCAAGTCCTTCAAAACACGTCTCTGGAGCATGTCCCATGCGTGCTCGATGGAGTTGAGATCTGGCGATTGTGCAGGCCAGGGCAATACCCGGATGTTCTCCGTTGCAAAGTATTCACTGGTTCGTCGAGCTGTATGTGAACGCGCATTATCATGGATTAACCTAAAATCGGAGCCAAAGGTTTGTGCAAATAGGTAGACATAAGGTCTGAGAATATCCTCAATGTAATTTTCAGCATTCATGTTTCCATTTATAAAAACGAGCTCAGTTCGCCTGTTCTTCATGATACCCGCCCATAACATAACTGTTGAGCCGCTGTATGGATGAACTTCCTGAACGCACCTAAGCCTTTCAGTATTTCCGGGCCGACGATACACTCGCACTCTTCGTATCAGGCTTAAACCTGAATCGCGACTCATCGGAAAACATAATTTTATCCCATTGTTCCTGGGTCCATGTTATGCGTTCTCTACACCATTCATATCGACGAGCGCGATTCCCGTGACGTAGCGGTAGGCACCTGATTGGGCGTCGAGCTCGTAGGCCGTACTCATGCAGTCGATTTCGCGCAGTTTGAGGACGTACATCAACACCACTTGAAATTTGTAGCCTCAAACTTATCTCTCGAGCGGTTAACATCGGCTGGCGTCTTGCAGTCAGTTATATGTACCGGTCTTACCGAGTGGTTGTACTCCTTTTACGGCCTGGATGCTGTTCAGCGGGTTCTCCTGTATTATTGTAGCGCTGCCAAAGACGACAAATAACACTTCTATGAATGCCAAAATGTCGAGATACCTGAGAATGATTACTTCCCGCTTGCAACATCCCTACAGCTCTTTGCATTTCATCTGCCATCAAATGACGTCACTTCATGACGTAAAGAATATCTAACAATTCAATTTTGTCGCTAACTTTATTTAAATGGTTGGTAAAATTATAAAATCAAGACTAAACGTAGCAATTAAAACGCACTTAAATTCAAACAAATTCGCAGTCATTTGAATTTTATGAAAAAACAAAACATAATCAAATTTTTTTTTTACAACCAGCCAGTATGTCATCAATAACAAAAAAGTTTACTTACCTACGCACTTTGTTTGAGTAAATACTTAGAAATTAATTAATATAAATGGTAAAGTTTGTAATATCACGCATGTTGCTTAGACTTTTTTGATGTGTGTAGTATATCGAATGGGATGGGATTTATCATCAGCAACATACCTGGAACTTTAACCTACTATACATGTATACCATACTCAGTACTCACTAACACTATATAAGAAAGTAATGAAAATTTTAAGCTATACATTATCGAACAATATGTCTTATTTTTTTTATTATATAGATATAATATGCCCATATTGTCGATATAATTAAGTTATTCTTATACGTTGCTTCAATCACTGAGTTATGTAGATGCAAATGCGGCAAATAAAACAAACTGGCCGCCAAATTGACCAAAAAGATGATATAATTAAAATTACACACATTTATTCTTGGAGTCCAGTACAGCGCACATCTCACGCGCTTGTTTACAGTAAACAAATTATTTTTAATCAATTTCACACGAACGAATAGACAGGTAACAGTTCATCACTAAATAGTGTAAAACAAAGTCCTCTGGTCTGTCTGTTGATCAGTTCGCGATAAAGTCAAAAACTACAGAACGGATTTTGATGCCGTTATCACCAGTAGGTAGAACGGTTCATAGGGAAGGTTTAGATATAACAACAACGTCTGCCGAGCTCGCTAGCTAAAAATAAAATAGTTCATTAGTTAGTTGTCTGCCAGTGAAAGTCCCGTGAAAATCAGTTCAAGCATTTCGGATATTCCACTGCGGCCGAAGGCGAATAAAAAACCTAAATTACTTTTTATGGGGTCTGCTATCTTCCAGTGAATATCCCGTGAAAATCGGTCCAACCATTTTGGAAATAACAATGCGGACTAAACCGTGGACAAATAAAATATAATATGTCAACCGCTATAATTTCGGCTATCTGCCAGTAAAATTCCCGTTAAAATAGGATCAGCCGTTTTGGAGATTACCCGGAACAAATAAACAAACAGACAAAATATAAAAATATCGACAGAATATAAAAACATTTTTTTTGTTATTTGTAGCTATATCCATTCACCAAAAAGTTATTATTTATTTTTACAAACACACACTTTATTTTTATAATACGTAATAGATTGCAAATAAAAAATTGGAAACAAAAGTAACGTAGAATATTTTTTTTGATTCGGAACACAAAATAATCTTTGAAAATGTTTGCGATGGAAACTTACCACGTTACCATGGCAGTATTATATACATATATAATACTAACGCTAACACGCAGCGGAAGTAATCAAAACGAAAAATATGCTCGATTTTGAAACATTCTTCATTGGCGCTCCACTCCTATTGGTCTTAGCGTGATGATATATAGCCTAAAGCCTTCCTCGGTAAATGAGCTATCTAAAACCGAAAGATTTGTTCAAAACGGACCAGTAGGAGTACCTGAGATTAGCGCGTTCAACCAAAAAAACAAACTCTTCAGCTTTATATATTAGTATAGATAAAACAGGTCATTAGTTAATTGTCTGCCAGTCAAAGTCCTGTGGCGATCGGCTCAATGGTTTCAAGTATCATTTTCATATCATCAGACGCTTCATTTTTAGATTACAAATGAAAAATTGGAAACATAAAGTAAATTTTCAAAAAAAAGTATTAACCGACTTCAATATCAATCAAAAACCCATAAGGCACTAAAAAGCGGAAAATAAATAGTTTATCAAATTAACCAAATTAAATAAAACATATGAATATGTGTGCTACCTAGAGATGTATTGGAAGTCGGTGCCAACCGAAATTTCAAATTTGTTCCAGGTAGAAATGTATTACAGAGACGCGAGAGTGGACTTAAACTTTGTTCCTATGTAGATGATATGATTTTCGGTTCGCACCGACTTCCAATACATCTCTAGGTAGCACACATATTCATATGTTTTATTTAATTTGGTTAATTTGATAAACTATTTATTTTCCGCTTTTTAGTGCCTTATGGGTTTTTGATTGATATTGAAGTCGGTTAATACTTTTTTTTGAAAATTTACTTTATTTTTCCATTTTTAGTGTACATAAATATATTTTACTAGCCGTGCCCACGAACTCCGTTCCGTCTTAAGTATATTGAAATATGCGCATGTTTGCGGTATGGTATCCTTCGGTATGGTATGCGATATGGTTTCAATTGGTTGTAGAATAAGTAACGTTTGGTACGAACGCAACCTTATCAATAACCCGCGATAGTTTCTACCACCAACTCGGCTACCATCGCTTCACACATAATACACCTTAAGTAATGTAATTACAATGCTTGCGTCATGTTGCAACACAGCAACGAACATAAGCACAATAGGCTCCTAAGAATTGAAGAGTTTTTTTTATAATATTGGTGGCAAACGAACATACGGGTCACCTGATGGTAAGTGATTACGGCCGCCCATGGACACCTGCGACACGAGAGGAAACACAGATGCGTTGCCGGCCCTTAAGAAAGGAGTAGGCTCGTTTCTTGAAAGTTTTCTTACTTTGTCACGGATCCCATAATCAGAACCTAACCAAACTCTCATCAAACTACCCTTGGAGTACGTCCTTTCCAATAAAAAAAGAAATCATCGAAATCGGTTAGCGTGATATTGAGTTATTCGTCTATTTGTCGTGTACATACTTAATGCAAATTTAAAACTTATACGGTTTTGCACTGGATGCCGATGTCAGAACTGGACCAAATTGGATTGGAATAAATGGGACCACACGGGAAGCACCAGCTTTCAAATAAAAAAAGAATCATCAAAATCGGTTCACCCAGTCCAAAGTTATGAGGTAACAAACATAAAAAAAAAAAAAAATTCAGTCGAATTGATAACCTCCTCCTTTTTTTGAAGTCGGTTAAAAACTAAGGTAATATAGACTTTTTGAATAGAAACTCACCAACACAAAATAAACATTGAAAAGTGTTTGCGATAGAAACATACCACGTTCCCATGGCAACGTAATTAATATTTAGTGGTTACCATAGCAGTGCTATTTGTCACTTGATGTTGGTGTCAGTGAGAAAATTATATTATTATAGTTGAAAATATCATTTTGGATAAGTTTTAGATAAAATCCATTCTTAGTGAGCGTCTACGTCGCAAAAGAAGTAACTATGTTGAATTTCAGGTCAATCGGACATATAGTTTCGATCTCGTGATGAGTCAGTCAGTGGTAAATCGCTTATATATATAGTATATAGATAGATATATAGATTACAAGGTATTATTACCAATCAGTTTATTTATTATAAAGGGGTGGTAGAATATTTTCGGTGTCCTCGTAGTAACATTGAAGAAGCCAGTCTTGTACTTTCTTTTTGACTATACGGATGGGGTCCGGATATATATTACGATGAATATTTAAAAAGTTATAAATACGAGGGCCCACTACACTGAACTGTCTAGCTGATAATGAAGTTCGGTAAGGGTATATTTTACAAACCTCATGCTTTCTACGTATGTTAAGAATAGTGGGGTTATACGATAGATTACTATGTTTCGCAATAGCGAACTATGTATACAGCTGGAATATTGGATAAAATATAGGCTTCGTACTCATGATTTTTAATACAGTTCTCTGTGCTCGTTGAAGTTGCAATAAGTTGGTTTTATAAGCGCCACCCCATGAGGTAATACAATATGAAAAAATAGATTGAGCTACTGCAAAATACACTATCTCCAGAGTGGCTTTATCAGCAACGTGTCTCAACTTCTTAAATACATAAACTAGTTTTCTGGGGCGCGCTGTTACATTCTCTATATGAGCTTTCCAACTAAGAGTGTCTTCACCGTGTATTAACCTGTATTCCTAGGTACCTGATACAATTTAATCTTGAAAGAAGTAAACAAGAGCAGTTTATTATTGGTATTTTTATACAACAGTGGGCAGCTAAAGAGAAATTATTAGACTGGGCTGTGGTAGAAGAAGTGAAAGTTATATATTTTGTTTTATCAAGATTGAGTGTAAGTAAATTGGAAGACAGCCAACTTAAAACAATAATCAGAGCTTTTTCTGAATTCAACTTGATTTCTTCCCAGGTTTCTCCATTCATAATTAAAGCGGTGTCATCTGCGTAAGTATAAAATTTACAATTCGGAGTATTGAGTTCACAGAAGTCATTTATGTACAAAAGAAACAAAGTAGGACCAAGAATGCTTCCTTGAGGAATTCCACATTTTATATCACATTCAATACTGGTATGACCATTTATTGAGACGCATTGTCTTCGATGACTGAGGTAGCTTCTAAAGATATCATTAGCCTGCCCTTGAATCCCTAGATTTTCCATTTTCCTCTATAGTATGGAGATAGAAATAGTGTCAAACGTCTTACAGATATATTAAATATACCAACAACTTTTTGTTGTTTATCTATATTATCGACAATAGAATTTGTAAGCTCCAATACTGCATTTTCAGTTGAGATACCTTTTCGAAAACCGTATTGGTTACTGGATAAAATAGTGTTTTTTGTTCCAAGAAACTTAGGTTGTTGTTGTCCTTGAGGTTGTTATGTATTTTTTCCAAGATCTTGGATAGAACAGGTAAAACAGATATCGGTCTATAGTTGGTGACACTGTCTCTTTCCCCATTTTTATAAATTGGATACACAAGAGCTTTTTTGAAATAATTGGAAATGTATTTGTGGATAGGCAGAAGTTAAAGATATGTAAAAGTAGCTTAATGAGGACTTTTCGTGCTGTTTTGATTATAGAAGTAGGAATTTTGTCCCAACCAACAGCACAGCCGTTTCGAAGACTCATGATTATGCTTTCCGATTCTTGTTCATCAGTGTCTACAATCGCCATAAAGTTCGCATTAGTTTTATTTATAATAGGATGATATTTATTATGACAGCTATTAGTGATATTATTAGCTAAATTCAATCCTTTGTTTTTCGAACTTACTACGCAATTGGCCACGTAAGGCCTTAACAGCTTCAGCGGACTACTAAGGCGAGCGCTTAAGGCACTCAGCCCATTTTATTTGGACAACTAACTCAAGTGTGCACGGCACACCTCGGCTTGGGCTGTTGCCTGATACATGCAATTCGCGATCTATCTGAACTAACTCATGGTAATTAGTATTCAAAAGACTTGAACCTAAATTAGTGAAGTAATTACTTATCATAGTAATCTGTTCGTACTTTCTATATTTTATTTACTTTATAACAAAGAGTTGCTAATAATATTTCCTGTGTTATTTAAGTCCCGAATTATCTAATAGATGGCACTACAGATAATGAAGCTTTGATTTTATGACATTGAAACGAGATTGTAGCACGATCGTGCGCTCATATATACATAATTAATTCTATTGTATGTTTTTCATTATTATTCAATTCCATATTTTTTAGTATTATTATTTTTTTCAAAAATTGTTGATTGATTTGTATTATTTTATTGATTCTGATTAAACTATTTATTGACAAAATCAAAAATATTTAAAAACCGGATGGTATAGAAACGTGACGCCATATTGCCGTAACGGACTTCCGGTGCGTTGTCGTCCAGTTACCTCCTAGTCGCGCCTAAAGAAGTTTTACTTAAAAAAAATGATATATATGTACATTTAGGACACTTAAACGGTGGCCTTTGTTTCAGAGTTGGTACTAGATACACAGTAAATATAAACAAATAGGTTGACTCAATTTAAAGGTCAATTAATATTTGTAAATGTAGGTATTATCCAATAACAATTGAAAGACAAATTCTAGCATAAAAGAAACAATTGCCGATTCTAGTGTATTCAACTATATGTGTAGAATTTGATAGTATTTTCATTTCTACATGCATTTATGCGTCAGGAGAGAATAACAACCCTTTAATACATAACCTTTATTTTGATGTATAAACTTAGTTGTTTTAGGGACCACCGCGAGGGAGCAAGTGCTCAGTGTCTGTTTCACTCATCTCAATCTCAAGCACTAGCACACGTGTGGATATGACACGTATCTCCTAAAGACACACTCCACATCCTTCAGAATAATTTGCATCATCAGCATTTTAGTATAAGTCTGTATTCACAGCAGCGAATTACATTTACATAGGAATCCGGTCGAAAAAAAGTATTTTTACACGAAATACTTTTATATGGTTAGAATCTTAGTTTTAGATATCCACTTCAATAATTACATTCTTGCGAGCCTTTGCAGATGTAGACAAAGAAATGCAATCAATTCAAATTACTCGTACTATTGAAACAGTTTAATATAGACTAGTGGGCGCCCAGTGGTCGGTCGACATTCGACCATAGTTCATTGAATTTTTAAAGTTTGAACTTTATTAGAGTTCATTTATCAAAGGGTATAACCTCTATAATCAAAAGCTTTCATCATACCTACTCAGTTATTTGCCATTTTTTTTAAATTATATAAACATTAAAAAATTCGATGTCTAAATGAAAATGGAAATTAATTATAAATTTGAAACAAAAAACAGGCGGTTACATAAAGTGGTAAGGCTCTCAAAAACTAAGTAAACATAAATTTACGAAAATAAAGAAATTTATCGCAACTCATGACACAATTTTCAATTAATTTTACACGACACCATGGGTGCGTGGTATTTCTGGGTGATATTGAATTAAAAATAGTCTGTACATTATGAGGAATAGTGATATGCCCAGTATCATCATTTGGAAAAGTAATGGATACATAATAGAATCAAATGATGAATCCAACACAAAGATGTTTTTAATACTACCATTAACTTTTGAAAATGAATTCATTTTTGTTCATAATTCATCATCAACTGTACTAAATATAATTGTTACATCAAGTTGAATTGCATCATTGTAACTGCGGAGATCTAACTCATGGATTACTTTCAAGAGCAAACAAATTTTCTTATTTTGATTTTACAAAGTATTTTTTCGCTCATATTTTTTATTGAATCATCATTTGAAGTAGGTACACCATAAAGATATACTAAACATTAAAATATTGTCATTGACTTTGGAAATATTGCTTTACTCTTATAGCAACATGAAGCAAAGTGACATGAAGTGAAAGCAGTCCTGTCACCTAAATATTTTGACATTCAATAAAACCAAAGTGGTGGTATAATCCGGCTCGACTGGACCAAAATTTAGTGGTGACGCCGCGGCGATGTCGACGTCACCGTAGGGTGTGCGCGTGTACGGGGGTTTCTATGCTAAATTAAGTGGACTGTATTTGCGGGGGTGCTATATTAGATATTCAACTATTGCGATCAGCTACGAAAAGGGAGACAAGGGTAGGAAGGAAACTTGGCACATACCTCGCGGCGCTGCAGTTTCCACGTGGCTAGCCGGCTAAGTGATTCTTGTTGCTTTTCACTGGGTTTCCTCCCACACAACAGTTATTGTTTATAATGTATGTCGGCACGTATGTAGCGATGCGTTTATTTCTCACTCGACCATGCGAAAACTCAAAATGTTAGCATGCGGCGCGTCTCGGCGCGGACACAACAACACAGACGATAACAAACGAAATACTGGCAGCAACAGTCGAACACTGGCGGCCGCAATCGAAACTAGCGGCGCGGGCGTCGCGCTACCGAATTAGCATGTGCCAGGAAAGGATGATTGGGCTAGAAAGGTGGCGTGACCTGATCGCAATTAATTGGTCGGGTTTCAAAGTGGCGCGATTTAATCCATAATGCGGGAATTTTCAAATATACATAAAGCGGCGCAACCACAAAGAGAATAATAATTATTTCAGTAGTTTCATAGATTTACTAAAGATAAATTATTTATCAATTAATATTTATGTATATTATGAATTTACATATTATATTATTCTAAAATTAACCTACAATTTTACCAGTTGATTTCAAGGCGTATATTGTAAGGCATGCTACGTCAGTCATGTTAAAAATATTGAAAATGTAATTGAAACGTAAGAAGGATGAAAGATGTTCGAAATGTCTTTTCATTTACATGTGTGTATATGTTGTCTAAAATTCAAGCAGTAGTATGAGTAATGTATATTTTAATTAATTTAATATGCTTGTAATGCATTTTATATAAAAAAAAAATAGCCTTGTGCACTTCTCTGCCATATAAACTTTAACTATAGCATAGTTTCAAGTTCATCCGTTCACACAATTCGCTTAAAAAGGAGTACAAAGTTTTGGCTTTACGTATTAATATATAAGATACTCCATTGTTCAGAATTTACATTACTGAGTAATCATTTTGTTATCGTTACTGGTCGGTATCAATTTTCCATTACCTTCTATAATTTTGATCAGTATTTATTCAAAACCTCTTCAATACAATTGAATGGGTCAATATGGGTAAAATAATATTATAAAAAAGCTTATCTAAGTGTAAGTGATAAAATAAAGTACAGGTACATTAAAATTCATTAATAGTAATAGTTAATCGGATCAATTATTCTGCATAATGAAGTGTTTACGCGTCCTAAGGTTCCAGGAGACGTTATCTAAGAGCGTGGGTGACTCGTAGTGTCGCGTCGGATAAATTCCACTTGAAATAAAACATGGCTCGTTTATTCACAGGCGCTCGTTAAACAACCGCCATTACGGTCCAATTACAATGACGGTGTTCCTCGAATTCGCGTGTTCCGTAAAGACTACAGAGTCGGGGCTGCGGGCTCTCTGCTCGCGTGGAAAATATACTGCAGGCGAGATCATTGGAATACTTTTAACAAATTTTATGCAAATATACGTTTAACAACAAACACAAGCAGTGATAATAAGTAGGCCGGTGAAGCTGCCAAGGCCTTGCTAGGCCAATAGCGTAGTCATTTCAAGAAAATAAAACAGTGATAGTAATATATGTATTTCACTTCTTCCAACTGTAGTTTGTTGTAGTAGAATGTATTTATAAATGAACAGAACAACATCAGTAACAAGCACGCACCTACGTGCTCGTTCAGACTAACGTGATATAGTATGGGGCTGCTAATCTCATTATTGTACCTATAATTTCTCGGTGGAAGGTTGCAAGTTGCGACCCATAAGTAAGTTTTTTTCATAAATATAGCAAGTCATAATATTTAAAAAAATAAGATCCCTATACAAAATATCTTTTTTATTTATTTATTTCTAAAATATATTAACAATATATAATATTTCCAAGATACCTATTGTTATTAACAACACAGCGAATTGAATAATCGAGACTTTTGTCCTTATTCGTGAGCGAGTGATACGCGTTCGTAGTACTTAAGTAGTTTTTATAAGCCATTTAAAAATAAAAACTATTCTTCGTAAAACACGATACTGAGAAAGGACGTATCACCGCCGCGCGCGCCCTCCTTGCCGCGCCGGCGCGATCTCGTCACGATGTAAAACTTTGAGCAACGTTTAATTAACATATTATATTGTAGTGAGAAAATCATAACTTTTTCGATTTGTTACTGAACTGCAATAGGTACTAAAAAGGCTGAGGAACGGTGTATTGACATTTGTTATTCATTACCATATAGAAATTGTATGTATGGTTTTAGAAAGTCAAAAAACTCTTTCTGTCACAAGCTATCAATTCATCAAATGAAAGCGATTTCACCTTGACGGGATAGGAAACAGTAATAACCATTACATAACTTTTTATACGATTTTATTATCAATAATTATAATTATTACAAATATAATTTCTGTTTGTTCAGCAAAACCCAGCTTAAGAATCACCATTGAATAATTCGACTTACTGATGTGGCGTCTGTGGGTTTTGTTATACTGACACTTGTTCAGACAAGACGATTACCACGCAGAAGGGATCCAAAATCGACATACACTTGAGCACCGCAATTAGATGTCAACGAACGTGAAGAAGTCCACATAAGAATAACTTCAGCGCGCTTTCCGTCCTATGTAAAAGACGTTGATGAATCATATAATTAAAAATATATAATTCACAAACGTATACAAATATGAAGAGCTTACCTTAGTTTAGCTAAGTCAGGTTCACGATGTTAGACAACAGCCCAAGCAGCGCACCCTTGTGCCAGTTGTCAAATAAAATCGTCTGAGTGCCTTAAGCGCTCGCTTTAGCGTAATAGTCCGGTGAACCTGTAAAGACCTGCCAAGCCAATAGCGTAGTTCTGCTCTTCTAGGATTAATATTATTTTTAAATTAAAACTATAGTTGATGAGTGTCTTTGGACGATAGGCCTCCAGTCTCAGCGAAGCGTTATAACTTCACGTGAAGCGGCGCGGCGGTGCGGGGAGTGACGCAGGCTGCGCCTGTTGCGGATAATCACGCCTCGTTTATTCACTATTCAACGAATTCGCGTGTCGCGTCGTGCGTCATGGTCAGATTTCAAACTGCCTATGTGATATATCACATACCGGTACCACGTAAATTGCAACTAGCCTTAAAAAAACATTTTAATCAATCTGGTAAATGTATCAAGTTATTAGAACCGGTCAAACGGTTTGACTAGTGGGAGTACTTCGTTTTGCGAATAATGAGTTATGTTTAAGTTGTAGCAAATGATAATCGGGGTTAACGTGGCATGTTTATAAATGATTTGTCAACCCAGTTTTAGTGGTGTATGCAGAGTGTGTGCGAGTGAGTGTTGTGCCGCGTCGTGGCCGATACACGTTCCGATAACCTGATATAATGTGTACTGTTGAAAACTAATTCGATTCGCTCTAAATAATATTATTAATAACCGTACACACGTACCTAGTTATAACATACATACTAATAGTTGTAAAGTACTGGAGTGAACAGGAAACAGCATTTTCGGAGGAAAAAAACTTAAGCGAATTAACGCGTCAGTTTATCTTTACCTTGGTTTTCTATCCATAAAACAACGAATATTACGTTATCGATAATATATTGTAACTTGTTCAGAGATTAAATATAGTGCAGAGATATATAGACAGCAATGGAAATTACTGAAGTAATCTAGACAAAGTTTGTTTTTATTGAAACACAAAATTTCCCATCGAACCCTAGGTTCTAGCCTCTAGTTTTAATGAGACACTTTTGTCTGTCAGTCTGTTTGAGAGTTCAGTGCAATAAGAGGAAATGCTATTGTATGAATCCTCTTTCGATCTGATTATTCAATGCAATATTATACATAAGAGTATCAAAGCGTCTGCTCGTAGCACATGGAATATTTTCATGCGATCTCGTCATCTATAAGTATTATTCAGAAACATAATTACATATTTCGGGAAAAAAGTAACTTCATGTCCTTCTCCAAGTCCTACTACCTACTACCTCTATATCATATAAGTACAATTACAATCATTTGGAGATTTAGTCGTGATACGGTAACATACAGAAAGACTATTAGTTATTAGTTAATATGCACCTACATTTTTAAATCTTATCTTTAATGTTACAGATTGATTTAAGGCTGTATACAAACCTTAGCATTATTTTATGAAAATGTTAGATGTTACACTGGAATATATTTTATGTTATGTGTATTATATGTATGTATGTAGTATGTATTTTGTTAGTAATTTATGTAGAAGCGGCGGTGGCGGCACCGCGTTGGACGGGGCTTACTAATAGTGAGTAACTCTCAAATTCGGCTTTAGATAATGAACGTTCCAGAACTAACAAAGACTGATGTCTATGTAACATTCTTTGAAGGAATGTCAAACAACAAAAATCAAGATAATGTTTTTTCTACAAACTACACTTAGAAACTATTGTGTAATGACGTCTATTTCATATAATATGTGCACCATTATTACATGTTACCATTCAACTCTAACATCAGTGCGAACACACGGTAACACACGGTATGCGACATCTCACAACTATATTTACATGCATATAGTAGACATGTATGATGGTATATCTATTGGTAAACTCAAATAACGTTTTAATTTTCTGTTTTTCACAAAGAATATGTTTTATGGTATCAGCGAATAAATGTATACAGCACTCAGCCGACCGCCAAGAAAATTGCTGTGCATGATGAACATTTGAATTTGGAAAATGTGTAGACATCCATTTAATACTTTAAGCTTAATAACTTCATATTAATTTTAATAACTTTGAGAGTTTGTTTGTTACGCTTTTACACCTTAACTATTCAACCAATTATCATGACATTTTGCATACATTTTTTCAGTTATATAGAAAACCTTTCATGCCTAAATAAGTTACTTACTAACATCAAGGGATAGGTCAGCTGTAGATTAACGCGAGTAAAAGCTAGTAGTAAATATATGTATACAAGCTATCATTGTACGAGTTCGCTTTCACATATCTAATTTATTCAAAAATAAGTGTATCCATCATTGTGTCATTTAGCCAATGAATAAATGTATAGAAATAGTAATCAACAATATGATTGAAACATTATCATAACAACCATAGCATGCTCGATCATGAGGTCCTTGCTTGCACGTGTGTTTGTGGTGACATCTAGGAGCCCTACGATACGTGAGTCGTAATTATACAGCCAGTAGTTACGTGACCTAGCTAACCCGAAGCCGTAGAGAAGACGCTATATTTAGCCTGCGTGATGCCTCCCAGACTGAACGCATTAGTAGCAGCGCTCGTCGTCACTTCTATTCATTTGTTATCCTTACTACAGGGATACGTGCTAACAGATCATCTAAGTTTCTACATTTTTGAGAATTTAAGACCGTTTCTGTAGTTACAAACCAATTACACCATACATATTTATTCATTGCTTTTTACTTAATTTCTAATAACGTCTAAGTTTCAAGTCTATCAATCACTATTAAATGTTATTTGTTAATTACTATACTGAAATAATTTTATACTTAGATTACTTAGATGTACTTGATACGATCAGTGTCTCTCTATAACTTGGAGATAAATGTAGTTTTAGTTTTTCGTTGTTTGGTATTGTTAAACATTTATTTGCAAAAAATAACAGAAATATTAAGTACTCTTCGCTAGGGGAAGTTAATTCCTAAGAAATGAATCAAAAAAATGTTGTAAGTAAGCGCATTTGTTAGCCAATTTAAACTTAGAACTTTAACGCTAAAATATTTTCTTTTGAAAGCTAGTTTCTATAAGAATGTTTCAAATTTGTGCAGATTGATACTGTAAGTGGGTGCGCCGCGCCGCGAGCTGCGCGCCCCCCGCGCCCTTGTGTTAAAACGCGGTGTTACTATAGTCCATACATCTGTGCGCTTACTACATCAATGTATTTATTTAACTACTTGCATATTGAAAGGATATAAAAAAGGGGAGACGAGAACTATTTATTATACTATTTTTTTGTGACGAGAAAATTGTATTTTCTATAGAGCTTGACAACATAATGCGATCAAATTATTGCACCGGTCAGGGGTTCTCATCCTACTGCCAGACTTATATTATCTTTACTCGAATTTTATACCGATATTTAACGGATTAAGTAGGTACACATTTTATCCAACATTGTAGGAGGATAATGCATTTCAAGCGTGCACGTATGTCTGTTTATTTCTTTGGTATCTTTGTTTAGCCTATAAAGATGCAACCGCATAGGAAGCCGCGGGCGGCCGCTTGTTCATTAATATAACCAGAAAAGTGTATGTATTATGGCAGTAGAATTTTTGTTTTTCTTTATTACTTATTCTGCATGTTCATTCATATAATTATATAAAAGCGTGAATTATATTTATGTCTATCGAAGTTTTATAGATATTCATAACTCATTTCAAAACTGTACTAATAGCAAACATATTTTTTCCGTAAAATCGACTTGACATTATAAACACCATTGTAATGATATTACTATTGACTTTACACCTTTACTAGTAACCGAACACGACTTCGTTTCATGTTTAATTGCAATATAAATATTAATAAAAGTAAATGTTTAGGCATTTAAAAACCAATTCTAAAGAATAATCATACATCTTTTTATTTATCTTTAAGATCTGATTTAAAGGAATATTAAAATTAGTTAAACATGTTCAAACGAGTTATTTATTGATAAGGTTAGACATGATGCTTGTGTACAGTTTGAGTACCACAGCCGCGGCACAGCGTCACCGCGTCACCGCGCTGCGCGACGCACTCGAGTTCCTAATGACGTTCCATTGTGGAGAGTCCCCTGAGCTGCGTCCTCGTATCAAACTGCCTTCACGATCACTATCTGTGCTTCAAAAACAGTCTGTCAGTTCGTGACGCCACTCGTTCTTCTAACGCATTCTCTATTTTACCAAGGACTTCACTACTTTGTTACTATAGTCATAAAGTCCATTTTGGTAAAATGTTAAACGTCAATAATGTTATCTAATTTATTACTTATACTAAACTTTACGGTCTTTAACATAAAGACTATTTTTAAAAGGTTCACGTTTACGACCGTTTCGGTCGTTACAAGTATGTATGGAAAACCGTGACTGCTCGCTCGATTTGCCAATTAACTCGCATTAACTAACTACTGAATGCTTTTTACTAGACACGACACTGGGAAAAAATGGTAGCGACCGCCGCTACGTGGAACTAAACGAGCGAGGCCGCGCCGTGCCCCTTGTAGCGCAACTGTGTCATAAAGAACTCTGATAATATGTTACTGTCATTATCGCGTGCAGTGTATGGCGCTCATACAATTCCTTCTATTCTCATAAAATATTTCACTTTCAAAGAACATAACAATTGCTTATTTCGTTACTATATTTATGTAAACATGGACGTCCGTATATTCTGAGATCGATAAACGTTAACAACGTTTGACGTATCATTATGAAAGTTGTCACAAGCAAGAAGAAGGGCTAAAGGGGAAAACTAGCATGTATGTTGTATGTGTTTGGACTTGTTTTCTGTATAAAATATGCTTAATAATAATAACCGACGTGACAACTCACGGACTTAGCTACTTATTCACTGTTAAAGAACAAATACAACAACAACAACAAAATGTGACACAACGCGTTTTACACTTGTTTTAGATAGTCATATGTATTATGAAATGAGATTTTTTGTGGACACCCACAAAAAAGTCAATTTGAAAAAACGTGGACTTGCCAGCTATCCCTTTAGCCTTTCGTGTTATTTCATGAAAAAGGATTTTATACCATCCACTTTGCCACGAGTCCTCGCTAGATGGCCCACAGTACAGCTGCAGCATATGAATATAATACCTATATATTTGGATACGAGAGATGAGCCCGGAGCCGCGACCAGAGCTAGTTAGGTAGCTAGTCAGTATATATAAATCAGTTTTTAATACTGTCAATCCTCGAAAGCATTGTTTGTGTGACGACAGGATATGACGCGACGCATTATTTTTTTATGTATTATTCATTGAGATACACTTCAACGTATGTAATCAGCGAAGTGAAATTACAATAATTGTAAATAGGTATTCGACAACATTTAAAACTAAAAATAGATAAAATAAACCTTGTGCGCTCTGTGTCGTATGCATTCGATGCCAAGTATTTATGTTTGTTTATACACAATTATTAACGTCGGAGTAATATAGAAGTAGTCCAGCGGCTCGGAGACAGTGGAATATTAAAAGGCAAACGCATTCCAGGTCAAACGTATAGTTCGAGAAGCTGTTTATATTGTAGGCAGCGCCTCCGAAACACATGGTGAGGCGGAGGCAGAGGGGCCGCGGCGCGCCTTGTTTGTGAATGTCACGTGAATTGGTGGTCATTAGAGCCATCTGTGGGCCTCCGCGACCCACATCGCAATCAGCTGGCCACGATCACCGCTCTGTCCCGCCGCTACTGTTCGCTGCGTGTCGGTTTCCTGCCTCGCCCTATTCGTTAACTATTTATTTTACACAGACAAAAGAAACGACCAAGCGGAATATATTACATACAGTTCAACGACGAATTCAAATAGGTTACATAATTAAAGTTTATTACATCTTTATTATTGAGGTCTTAAAATCAAATAAAATATCACTTAAAATGTTCGTGTAATTAATCGGAAAGTATAAATATTTTTGTAACAAATATTAGGTCTTTACCTATGAAATTGCCGTTTTGTATGAAAAAATTTAAACGAATTTTTTTCATGTATTTTTTATTTTTTATTAATCGAAGTAATCACCCATGCAATCAATGCATCTTTGCCAACGCAATGGCAGTTTATTGATGCCCATCTTAAAGAAATCAGTTGGACGGAAGGCAACAAATTCTTCAAAGGCATTTTGTACTGCCTCTCGGGTAGAGAATTTTTTTCCCGCCAAGGAGTTATCCAAATTCTGGATAAAGTAGTAGTCTGTAGGCGCAAGGTCCGGTGAGTAGGGCGGATGACGGAGAACTTCCAACCCCAGTTCTTGCAACTTGGAGACCGTCTGCTGTGCAGTATGAGGTCGCGCGTTGTCGTGCAGGAGCAGCGGGGACGAGCGATTGACCAATGCTGGTTGGAGATGTGCCAGCTTCTCCATCATTGTTTTCAGTTCTTTACAGTACACATCTGCAGTAATGCTCACCCCGTTTGGTAAGAAGCTGTGATGAATCACACCGGCGCTAGACCACCAAACAGTGACCATCACTTTTCTAGGGGTAAGTTTTCGTTTAGGGCATTGTTTAGGTGCTGAACCAGGATCCAATCAACTTGCTGAGCGCTTGCGGTTATCAAACAGAATCCATTTTTCATCGCAGGTAACAATGCGGTTCAAAATTCCTTCATTTGTGTGTCTGTTGAGCAGTGCAAGGCACGTCTCGACGCGTACTTCACGCTGGCGATCATTGAGTTCGTGGGGCACCCATTTGTCAAGCTTTTTTACCTTACCAATTTGACGCAAATGGACCAATATTGTTTTGACGCTAACGTCGAAATCTGCTGCTAATTCAGCCGTAGATTGTGTATCATCAGCTTCCACAATCGCCTTTAATTCGTCATTGTCGACCAAAGTCTTCGGACGACCGCGAGGTTCATTTTTCAGGTCGGAATTCCCAGAACGGAAGCGAACAAACCAATAAAAGGTGGTGCGATGGTTTGTAGTGTTAGCTCCGTAAACGTCGTTGATGTTGCGTGCCGCTTGTGCCGCGTTGCTGCCACGACGGTACTCATATTCCATAATTACTCGAATTTTTAACGTATCCATGATGATAAAAAAGATTTAAATGCGATGAAAATGTAACACTAATCAATTAACAAATGACTACTTTTGGAAAAAGAATTCCATGTTTTTAAAATAAAATTAATTTGAAATTAGAATTCTTAGCCAAACAAAAATTATTTTGATTTGAAATGGCCAGTACTGCAGAACGGCAATTTCATAGGTAAAGACCTATTATAACATTATATCTTTAGGCTATTGACGATCTTGACGTTTATAGAAGTCTGAACCTAATCGACGATTGTATTCTTTAGGATCTCCTAATCTGAACGTGAATTTTTATTTCACATGAGTTTATAGATAGCGTTATTAGAACTCCTATTTCTATTAGTAGATCATTAAATCTATCAAATATATCCGTTGTGATAACGCAGTTATTTTATAATGAAATGAAGAAAAACCAAACAGAAAAATATGTTTTTATTGTTCACTAGCTGACCCGTGCAACTTCGTCTGCATCAAATCGGTTATCACCGGTTTCAGTTATATTTTGAAATGCGACAAATTTTAATAAACCTAAAATTTGGGCAAGCAGCGGCGGGGCTTTCTTCTCGCTCGCCCCGTGAGGAGCACGCGGGGGACCGCATCAGAGTTACCCCTCTGGCGGTGGCTTCGCTCTCCCCCGTCTAGCGGGGGTGTCTTGTGTATTGGGATGCGCGCCTCTTGAAAGGCGCTCTCCCGGGGAGGTCTCGACTATCCGTCGGTGTGCGATGGTCGTCTCGGTTCTGTAAAGGGTGAAGGGCAAACCGGCATGCTGCAACGGCATGCAACCGGCGAGGCGCATTAGTTGCGCAGCAACTTCCACATTTGGTCCCCAAAATCCGCTCTGATGGCACAGGCTTCTTCCGGGGAGGCTTACTGTAGTCTTCGTCTGCGGATTTCCATGTTGGCTTGTATTGATTCATACAGCTCTTCTGATGCTTTATGGGTGTCTTTTTGCTTTTGCGGGCCTCTTCCCTTTCGTCTGGCGTTGGGGTTGTTAGCGTGTGCCATGAGGCTCGCCGGCGCCTTCTCCTCCACCACTGGTTGGGCAACCGTGGTACGTCCACGGCCGGACCGGGCCGCATGGGTCGGTCCGGCGGTTGTGTAACTTGCGCTTGAACACTGGCCATCATCTGGGGATTTGTTGTTGGGCATGTGTGCGCCCCCGCAGTTGGCGCAGGTCGCCGGCTCATCTTTCGGGCGGTTACATAATCGGGCGGGGTGTGGCCCCCCGCACCGCACGAAGGCAATCTGACGATGGCATTGTACAGAGGAGTGCCGGAACTGCTGGCAGCGAAAACTCTGCTCGAGTCGGCGCTCCCCCCTCCAGGCTACTATTGTTATTCCGGGCATGCTCATTGATGTGTGGGTACCATATACGGCGGGTTTATACCCGCGGGCGTCCTCTTCAGTGGCAAGCAGCGGCGCGGCTCTCGACATTATACCCGCGCAGACGTGTACAACCTATATCGCCCAGCCTAAGCTGAATCCAATTTCATATGATTGATGATATAAATCTGAGGTCAACTTACATTGGTCTTTATAAATTTCCGAAACTGATCATTTTTAACTTATATTTATTATTATTATTATTATGTAATCATAATTTTATATAGACCATTATTATTATTATGAAATTTAGTAAAGTTGCAGTCAATGCTAATGAACAGAGAAAGAACAGTAGATAGTTTAACAAATGTTCGACGTGATTCTTTAAATTGGCATAACTTTTTTATTTATGAACTGATTGACATGAAACAAACACTAAATGTTAAGTGAAGCTTACCAAAATATATCAGTGAAAACTAAATCTAAATCGGATAAGCCGTTTCTGAGATTAGCGTGCACAAACGCACAGAGAAACAGACAAAAATTCTAAAACTCATTGTTTCGGGTTCTATTGCGTTTATAAAGACCCCTAATAATAGTTTTTCTCATATATATTTCATGTACAGACAGCGGTCAGTTACATTTTTATTATTTGTATGTATAGATAAGTTTCGCCATAGTTTCACATAATGTTAAATGACGATGTGACCCAAGATGGTGACACGCTAAACTTACACGAGGACTGTGGGTAGCCATAACACACCTACTTGTGCTTACCGACAGATTTCGCCAAACTATTTAAAATAAAAGGCCAAGGAAATAATTACTTTTTTGTGTATTTTTATCATGATTTTTTAATAGAGTTTAAGAACTACTTAGAGAGGAAAATTCGCCATAAATACATAAAAATTGAGAGAGAGTTGGTTAATATAAAATAACAAGTCTTGGAACATTATGTGAATAATTCCCGCACCGCGCCGCACTGCACCCTTGAAATAGAAGCCGTATTTATTAATGCTGTAAACCAATGTATCAAAGGCCAATCATATTTATAAATACATTTGATCTTGTATATGAAAGTAATTCTCTGTAAAACTTATACTCTCTAGTAATTAGATAAAGAAAATTATATGGAATAAGAAATAAACAAATTTTCGCCCGCGTTCGATTTATATATAATTTCTATTTTACTGTCACTCATTTCTCTACTACATGGCGCTACACTATATTTTACTTTATTACGTTTTACGTTATTATTTAACTCGGATGGAGTCTTCGGTGGTTGCTAACACATATATATATATTATTTTTTATTAAACTATTAAGTAGTAACTATGACAGTATACTTGGAATATGAATATCGTGCTTATTTACGATAAGAGTTACTCTTTGTTATTAATTAAATCATAATGAAAAGCTATACACTTACACGGGGCTGTCATCTGTCACTGTAAAAACGGGAAACTAGCTGCTTGCTTGCAATATACTTGTATTCTACTATACTGTATATTCGAGCTCGTGATGATAATGACGATATCACGGTCAGTCCAAGATAAACTAGTAAGTTACATTTCAGTTCCCTATTCTCTTTATTCAGCTGATTCTAAAGTGAAGTGCCACAATATATATACGTAAGAACTTACAGAAGGTCAAGTTCGACCGACCTTGATTTTACTTACCTAGCGACGACTGCGACATTGAAGCTCCCATCTACAAAATTTAATAAAAAAAGACCATTGAAAAGAATTACTGTTTAATAAATAAACGTTTGTATACTGGTTTTTGGGGAAATTATAAATGGCGGTTCAGAAATGATGATACATATTGGCACAGTAAAGCATTTACACAACCAGAAAAACAATAATTATAATTATTAATTCAGAACATGATGTCACACATAGAACAACGATATATCGTCAAAGCACGGATATTCACGACTTACTTTCGATTGACTTGCCCGACATCCTTCCTAGAAGTGCTTCCGTCTGGTATCGCTCGTCGTACTTATGGAGTTGGCCATCTATATATATTTATTTCGTCGTACCTAATACCGTTCTAATGTCGTAACGACGTCAGGCTACAAACCTAACATGAAATATAAAGCGTGTTCCAGCAGTTGCACCTGCATCCAATCCCACGAGCATGGTGGCGTTACATTCTCTAGCGCATATAACACATAACAACCAACTAAAAATCTCTAGGATTGAATTATTTATTAGAGGAAGTAATTAAAATAAATGTTTAGTAATCATTATTGAATACTAATTCTTGTAATTAGATCATGATTAATATTCATGAAAACATTATTGCTTCACGCTATTTGTAATATAAGATAAAGGAGTCTTCGCTGTAATTCCATAAATTCTTTTTCGGCGTGCGCTGGGTCAGAGACTGTTTATTTGGCATTGAATTTTACCAATAACCAATAAATATAGATAAAGTGGACGAAGGTGCCGGTAGAAGTATGTTGTTCGTGGTATCTATTCGGAAGGTTGCGGTCGTCGGGAAAGGTCACGAAACGTATCGCATTCGGACTCACATTTGTATTCGCATTCGCTACAAACGGCTCCATTACTTACATTAGTAAGCAGATGTGTATACGGTATTCATAAACGAAGTGTACCCGGAACGCGAACGGTTCTACCGATTCCCCAATGGACTTACCTCATAGGAAAAACTTCGCAAAAACCCACGCGTCTATCGCAAAAAAACTGGTACGATGAATTCTAAGATTGAATTTTGTTATCGGAGTAATTTGTTGATATATGGACGTCGTGTCGTCTTGGAATGTGCACGTTTGTTTACTCTACGCCACGCCTCTATTCTGCGTCCGGACACCATCTCTAAATTTCGGTTAGGATATTCAAGCCCGAATTTTTTATGTTTGGGAGCAATGTATCCGGACACAGCGGTGTCGGGCGGCAGGTACCGCACGGCTCGCAATCGGCGATTCGTCGCGTTATGTGGCGCAACCTATCGCTTGCACCGCGCATATTGTACGACCCGTCATCATCAATCATATTGTATATTTTCTTTTGAACACACACGTACACAGACACACCCACACAAACTTACTAGACATATGTTACGGTTCAACAAAAACGTAATATTATATATTGAGTAATAAGTCGAAATCATAATTTAGTGTATAATGTCTGTCCTTTGTTTCATTAATGTACGGGAAGAAGCAAAAACTTAAAAACTTTTTGGTGTTTAATACATATGTTTCTGTTTAAATACACGTCCCATATCCCTAAAATTCTGCTTTTTAACAGTTTATACAGTAAAATGTGTTTATTTTAATACTAGCCTCTCCCCGCGACTTCGTTCGCGTGGAATAGTTACTTTGGGCTAATGCTAACACGCAGCGGATGCTGTCAAAACGAAAAAAACCCCGATTTTGAAATATTCTTCATTGGTGTTCTGCTCGGAGCAGACTGCTCCTATATTGGTCTTAGCGTGATGGTATACCTACTTAGCCTATAACCTTCCCCGATAAATAAGCTATATAACACTGAAAGAATTTTTCAATTCGGACCAGTAGTTCCCGAGATTACCCCCTACAACGCCACAACGTCACAAACTCACAAACTTTACCTCTTTATAGTATTAGTATAGAGTATAGATTATTTTGCTCATAATTACAAGTTCCAATTTAGTGAATATTTCGCCGCAACTTGCAATGAGTTCCTAGGCAATAACTGGAATAACGTATTTAATATAATCCGACAACATATACATAGAATGTATGCCCATTCGAAGCGAGCACACAACGTCAACTCCTATTGAACTAGTAATTCATGTTTTCTTAATGCGCAAAACATCTGTACGACGTCCGACTTTATTCATTCGTTTTGTATACGAAAATCGATTTAAAAACTTGTATTACAAAGTTGAGTTTACTTTGTCAATACGTGGGTAACTACGGGCAATGCTCTACGGGAGACTTGACAAGCAGTATGGTACTCGAAATGTACTGCGCGCGCAACTCTCTTGACATTCGATACACAGTAATAAGATAAGAAAGTTGAACAAGAAATAATAATACGTTCCTGTAACTCGCTGAACCCGCACTGTGTCCGCGGGCGACGTGAGCAGGAGACCTTTGCTCAAACGTACTATCATATTCAGAGATCTCCCACTCCACTGTCAACTTTCATGTGTATGATTAACAGCAAGCACACTTTTCAAATAAATATAAAATGAAAATATGTATTCCACTACAATAGTAGAACCATGTCAAAAAATTACAAATTCAAAGTGCTCACGAGTCGTAAGGAACACCGCGAAATAATGTCAGCTCTGACGGTACTACTTGCACTTTAGTTTCATTCGCGTTATATCCAGAGCATCAGCCCAACCAGAGTTTTGACCACCGTAGCCCCCTTGAGCTAGCTGCCATTCGGCTGAGTGTCCTAAGCGCTCGCCCTAAAAGTCCGGTAAAGCTGTGAAGGCCTATCAGACCAATAGCGGGTAGTCAATTCGAAAAAAACGAAAATACTTGCAATTCCTTTTACAGGTTACTTTAGCATTTGATCACGATCCTATCTGATGTTAAATAACGACTCGGTCTGAGATGGTACACACGCCGAAATTAGAAGGGACTAGCTCTCAAGTGCAGCTGCCTGAACACATCAACAGGTGCTTGGCGACAGATTTGAAGTGGTAACCAACCACCGTGATATGGTTTCACCACGATGCTTTCCTACACCAGAAAATCCAACTCAGTTGCTCGGATTCGAACCTAAGCTACGTCAGTCGACGCTGTGACCGAACACGATATTAACTAATTATCGCTATTTAAAGTAAGGGACATCGTTATAATAAGTTACCTTCGTAGTAACTTCATGCCGTCCATTTACAGCAAATTTCTTAAATATATTAAATCAACATATTATTGTTACTATTTTCAATAATAGCTTCACTAACTGTAATTGAAATACACCAGTAGAATATACCTACTACTTAGTGAGACAATAAGCGATCTTCAGTTGTGGTTTACTTATACAATTATTTAGAAACCATTCATATGAACTGGTAAGGAAATTATTTATAGCAGACGTTTCTATAGATGTCCTTACTACTAATAAAAATCAATCAAATCAAATCAATCACGCAAATATGTATATATGTGTATACGGTTCTCATAAATCATTTTGTCCGCTCTGAATATAGCGGTTCGAACTTGCGCGTGATATAGTCAGGAGTTTAATACAAAGCAAAGCTAAAATGTTATTATAGGAATCTAAAATTGTCATTCATTCGCCTTGTGGTCTCGATGTTATATAGGTAATAATTTTGCTACATATTTATACCTTTTGTGTGCTACGCAACTACTACGTTCAGAGCGGTCAAATAGGCTACAAGGACTGTACAATACTTTAAAACAGAAAGCATTTCGCATGTTATCATTAGTCGTTACATTTCAAGATAAGCTAAATTTTAGCCGTTCCTAAAATCTTACGTTATTTTTTAAGATCTTCAAATTGTATACATGTATAATATGAAGATCATAAAAAAACTAAAAACCTTATGAACGACAGAATTTCGAATTCGTTCTCGGTGTATACAAACTGGAAACCTTTAAAAAAATTGAATATGTTATATGAACATTAAAATTGGATTTAGCTCATTTTGAAATGTAACGACTCATATCATTTATGTCAGCTATCACTGATTAACAAATTGCAGTTAAGGTTAAGCATTGCGTCAAGTGAACAAAAGGCTTTGAATCACAATGATATTGTATTTATAATCGTTCCATTGTTTATATAGTTTGAAAATATTTGAAATTATTGAAATACTGTAATATTGAAATAATGTCAAAAGTAAATAATTTGCGTATCGAGACCAACTCCGTTACACTAAAGTGTTATTCAGGTTATGTTTTATGTGACTATATTTACGTATTTGTTTGTTCAAATGTGAAATAAGACGAGTCGCGTCGCTTCATGGCCTCCTCGTAAAACGTAAACGTACATTTTAGAAAAATCTCAGAATAAGCCCTTTTTTATTCTGTACTAAAATTCAAAATATCTTTCAAGTCCTGATAGTTGAAGCCTAGTCCTGTAGACGCGAATCCTACACAGGACAATTATCTATGCAACCCACAAATAATTATTCCGAATGTGGGTGTAATTTGTGCCCGCTAATTGTAAGTCTGTTCCGTGATACAAGGCCCGATAGTGCAGGAGCTGTTATTATAAAAAATACAGAATAGAAAAATAATACAATTGTGGTAGAAAAATGAGAATTACAAGCAGTAAAGCTTTGTAAGCTTACTGGGTAACTGTAGACCGATATTATATAATCCAAAAACTCTTATAATAACTCAAGCAAATTGAGAAATTAACATTTTATGAGAACACTTAACATTCATGTGAACTTTCGATAATTGTATAGATATGTAGTTTTAGATTGTGATGAATAAATACACCATTGGAATATACTGACATCGTACATGATTAAACTTTTTCTTAATTCAGAATATTACTTTAAAACACAGAACAGAGTTTTATTATCACGAACACCGAAATATATATTAAATCCGAGTCATATTTTTTATATTTGATTGAAGAAACCGTTACTTTACAAAAATCTAACATTAAATATTATAGAGGACGTTGCTTCGCACTTCCGCCTGGAACTGATCGGCCGCTACAACATCTCACTGCAAAAAGATTTTGCTTTTATTTGTGTGAGGTGTACCTGAAAAAGATAAATTTGAAACTAGTAATAGAAAGAGGTTGGTTGACGGTTGAACCTGGCGTCGGTTGACACTGTAGATATAAAAAAACATAATTAATTAAAATATATCTAATGAATGAATTCTTTATTGCACTTTTGATTTGTACACTGGGGAGCTTAATGCCATAAGGCATTTTCTTCCAACTAACCAGCGGTATTGATGTTAATCAAAAACTTTTGTAGGTAGGTAGTGCCTACATAAACAAAACAAAATAAAATGGACAACTAAATATATACATGTATACAATATTATAATAAAACTAGCTATACCTGCAGCTCCGCTCGCATTTTTTTAAATTGTATAAAGAAATATAAAATTGTGAGACCATGTGCAATTATAGAAATGCTCTTTTAAAACAATTGTAAGTACGACACGCACGCCACCTACAGTGTAACGTATACATTAGATGTATAAATACTAACAGTGTGTCAAATGAGGTTTATCATAAGCAACATATTTTTAACCTTAACCCACCATAGACTGACTCAAACTCAAAACTCAAACTTCATCAAACTGAAATAGTTTAGAAAATTATGCGATACGAAATATATATAAGAGTTGTTGAGGTATGTATGCTTGGTACACATATATGTTTCAACAACTCATATATGTATGAATAGTTAGCTTAGCTTAGGTTAGCTCAGATAGGTAGCGAATTGCATGTATAAGGCAAAAGCCCAAGCCGAGGTGTGCCGTGCACCCTTAAGTTAAAATAAAATAAAATCGGCTGAGTGCCTTAAGCGCTCGCCTTAGCAGTCCGGTGTATCTGTTAAGACCATGCTAGGTCAATAGAGTAGTCAGTTCGAGATTTTTTTTTTCCTGTTCGTACCTCAGCAACTCTTATATATATTTCGTATCGCTTAATTTTCTAAACTATTTCAGTTTGATAAGGGGAAAAAAATAAAACCTTTCCACTTTCTTGTATAAGCGTGTATGCGTGCACGTGTGTGGATATGATATGTGTAATGTTGTCGCAGTGATGTAAGATTTTGTGTCAGTGTATCGCGCGAGCAGCGCACTCAAGGGCTCCACGCCGAGGGAACGGACCTAGGCTTGAGCCGCTGCCTAATCTGGTGTGCGGGAGCTAAATTTACCCCCAAACCACGGCGCCGTGATCTGTGGTTACGCGGGCGTGGGCGTGAACACGCTCTGTTTGGTGAATGTGAACGGTCCAGCGTTCGACTCTGAGCGAGAATGAACACGGCTTGGTTTTCACTAATTCATTAATGTTAGAACAAACACTTTTTGATGGTAAAACGGGCATTCGCCGACAATTTATTTTTTGCTCCCATACAAAATGTAATCACGTGCTTTCTATCTTAAGCATTTGAATTAATTTAATTGTAATAATATGTCGCTAATACGTCATTAATATTGCGATTGTCTACTCTTATATTTGTCTGAAATATTGCATTATCATCGTATAGATCTCGCTGATGTCTCAAATAATTAATAGTATAATTTTATATATTTTTAACCGATTTCGAAAAAGGAGGAAGTTACTATGTTCGGTTGTATGTATTTTTTTAATGTATGTTAATCAATATCTTCATCATTTGTGAACCGATTTTAACGAATCTTTTTTTATTTGAATTGGTTATACTCAGGGGACGTCCCATATAAATTTGAAGAAAATGTTTAACCCCAAGGGGTTGAAATATCGTTTATTCGATATTCACCCACTACGTGTCTACGTATTTTCGCCGCAATGAAACCGATTTCAATAATAGGATATTTTTTTCATGTCTATTTCTGAAGTTATGAGCTCCTAAAGAACAGAAAATTACTTCTATATTAAATTAAATCAGAGTCATATACTAGAAAGAGATAGAAATATGGCGGTGAACCATTTCATATTTTTCGTTAATGTTTTAACTATTGTTCTGGCCTCTGCTCGGTGATCATGTGTAATTGATTAAATTAACCAAACTAAATAAAAATATTGATATTTGCGCTACCTAATAATACTTATATTAGAAGTCAATGCCAACCTAAATTCATATCATCTACATACAAAGCTTAGGTCCACTCTCGTGTCCCATGATGTATATCTGTATAGTATACATATTTTATTATCTGCAACAAATTTGAAATGTAGGTTGGCATCGACTTCAAATATATTATTATGTAGTGCAAATTTCAATACTTTTTATTTAATTTGGTTAATTTAATAATTTAGTTATTTTTCGCTTTTTAGTGCCTTGTTGGTTTTTCATATCGAAGTCGGTTTCTTTTAACATACAATGTTTACGTTGGCCAGTATTGTGGTTGCGTTCATTTTGTTCGTATATTGGACGCTCCTGCGAGCTATAAAGTTCTCATTCATAACGATACAGTTTTAGTTTTATCAAGAAATGACAAAGTCTAAATTAATTTAACGATATAACATTGGTCATTTTAACATTTGTTATACCATATTTACCAGTTCTTCATTCAGGAAGAAATTATTTTCCAGAACATTTTAACTAACATATGTTTAGAAAACCCTTTTCTATCTTCAAAATGACTTTAATGAAATTATATCAACAAGAGATTTGAAAACTGAAGAAGTTCAAATTTTCACAAATCGAAAATAAATAGTAGTAGGTAACTAGAGAATCCCATTACCACACCAGCTTTTAAACTTGAGGAATGGATAAAAGTTTCAAAAAAAAAAACTAAGCGTACATTCATTTTTAAAGCTCGATGTAAGGCTTAAAATTTTAAAAGCTTTATAAGAAAAATATTTGAAATATCTTTGATTTTTTTTTCTATAAATCTCATGTAAATACAAACCAGTAAAAAAGATCAAATTCCGAATTTGATACTCATAGGTACTCATAGCTATACTGTTGTACTGTTGAAAATATATGGTTTGAAAATTCCCAATGAGATTATGATCCGCGACGTTTCTGTAGTGGTTAAAGTAGCTGGGAGAATTTATTTGCAAAATAATAATGATTAAACTACTATGAAGACATAAAAAAAAACAAGTACAATACAATCGTATTTACAACAACTGAATCTTGGGTAATATCCACCAGACTCGGGTGATTTTGAAGCATTAGCTGCGTATTAGCCCGTCAATAACACTGCAGTTTCATAATTTCGTAAAAATGAAAAAAAAACCCACATCAACAGTCAAAGTCGCAATATGTGAGGTTACTTGAACCTTGTGTATGCAAACATAATGAATATTTACCGAGTGTTTCTATCTTGCGTCTGCGCAATTTTATATGAAACCGCACAAGTACCTACTCGTACTCGTGTACACACTCGAAGCAAGAATATTTCGGAGTTTGATACTTACTTGTTCTGTGACAAATCTTACATGATTATGTTTATTACTTTATCATCCTATACAAAGAGCGCATGAAAGTTATCATGACATCCTACAAACGATACTGTATATACGGCCTTCTCAAATTGTTTATATTGTAAAATGATATAATAATATTGTTTATTCGATTTAATGGTTTATAGCGATGTATCGAGACTCGTTCAGCAGTAAAATAATCCGCATTAACACCGCGGGAGACGGAAAATCACGTACATTATTACAGCATATATATATGCAGACAGTATGAGCTTACCCACAAGCGCGCCACTGGTTCTGTTTACTTACCTCGCTAAGATTACACCGACGATACCTTTTATTTGAAACAGTATTTTAAATATATTTTTTATCTGATTAAACCAAACACAAGTGCAATAACCTCTGCATTAACGACACGCGGCGTCTACACTTTTAACTTACTTATATTTTAATAATTATAACGCGACGACGTCTGTGAAAGACTGTACACAGCATGTTTGTATGTGTACACAGTACACACACAGAGACCAAGTTGAACAAACACATTCAGTAAAGTCGTATCGAGTGCGGACGCAACGCGGGTGGCTCAGTTCCTTCGTGTATTTATTTTAATATCTCAAATTAGTAACAGAACTAGGTAATTGAACTTAATTAAAACGTTGAACCGTAAATATTTGATTAACGTAAATACTGCGAACGAATAAACAATTACGACTCGAAATTACCTTCCAGAATATTTACCAAGTTTTCAGAAGTCCCAGAAACGCTGGGTTCGGAAAAACATATTATAAGCATGTTTTATTGATGTAAATTTTTCCGTGAAAATCTATCGTTTGTTTTAATAAATAGTTATGTTACAATACACGCTTTCTCCAAAATCTGAATACTTGCCTTTTCTGCACGTCATACGAGATACAAATACGAGATTTTAAATTAATTACCGGTAAATAAGTTTAATGAAAATTGTATAATCAAAGGCACTATAACGATCTAACTAGTCTGGCCATAAATACTGTTACATAAAAACTTTTCTTTATTTCGACTTTTTATTTTGAATTTGGAACACTTATATTATTTTAAAACTTCTTTCGACTTTGTGCCATTTCACATATTTTTTCGTGTTCATTATCAAATTACAGTATGAAATGGGGTGTTAAAGAAAATAGGATTACAGTGATCGCCTTGCACAAAGTGGGTATGGAGCCGTCGGTCATATCTCAGACACTTCAAAAGCTTGGTATCAGCCGTATGTTCGTATATCGTACTATCAACAGATACAACAACACTTCCTCTGTCGAAGACCAGAAAGTACGGGGCGGCCGCGTGCTGTTAGAACTACAAAGGTTGTTAATTCTGTTAAAGGCAGAATTCGTCGAAACCCCATTAGGAAGCAAAAAATCTTATCGCGAGAAATGAAGATTCCTGTTAGGACTCTGTCGCGTATTATAAAACAACACCTGAAGCTCGGTGATTATCGTCGATCTACAGGACATGCCCTAAATCAATCTTTACAATTAAAGAGACTGGATCGATGAAAACGCCTTCGGTCGCGATACGCAGGTGAAAGGCACAGAAATATCCTCTTTACCGATGAAAAAATTTTCACGATTGAAGAACACTACAATAAGCAGAATGATAAAGTGTACGCTCACAGTTCTAGAGAAGCTACTCAAGTGGTCGGAAAGGTACAAGGTGTGGTCATCATCCTGCGTCAGTGATGGTTTGGTGGGACGTGGACGTGACAAAACTACATTTTTGTGAAAAAGGAATGAAAACTTCAGCCAAAGTGTATCAAGATACAGTCTTAGATCATGTTGTGAAACCTCTCAGCAATACACTTTTTAAAAATATACCGTGGACTTTCCAGCAGGACTCTGCACCTGGTCACAAGGCACGCAATACTCAAGCCTGGCTTGAAACCAACGTTCCGGACTTTATAAGAGCTGAAGACTGGTCCTCGTCTAGCCCAGACCTCAACCCAATAGACTTCAAATTATGATCAGTTTTAGAGGACATGGCCTGCTCTAAACGGCACGGCGATATTGAGTCTCTTAAAAAATCTTTGGAGTAAGAAGTGGCAAAATTTCCCTTGGAAACAGTGCGTAAATCCAAAAATTCGTGGCCAAAACGAATAAAGGCCTGTATAAAAGCCAAAGGTGGCCAATACAAATAGAATATTTTTTTAAATTTTTGCTGAGACGAATAAATATGTGGGTATAAATTTTCATAATATTACATTACTTCATTTAAAAAAAATGCATTTTCGTTTGTAACAGAATTATAGCCGGACTAGGTATATCTTCTATCTTCTTTCCCCGTATTTTCACAAGTTACACATAAAGATCTACAGAGACGCAGTACTAATACTATATAGAAATATTTAAATGAAAAATGTTACTATTATTTTAAATGCAATGCAATGCTTCTACACGTGCGGTAAACAATATTCTGGTTGTGTTCACATGAGGCCCACAGCGGGTCGCCCCCGCTTAGGGATGCGTTAACGATTTCACAAAATACCCATATTTCATTGTTGATTCATGGAACTAAAATTTGACTGTTTAGACGTCTCAATAAAAAGAATTGTTTATGAGAACGCACTGGTCGCGTCGCAGCGGTAATTTTGTACTTGTCTCCAAAGAAATACAAAATATTAAATGTAACAAGGAAAATAAAAATTAAAACCTTTCTATGAGTACATGGTTAATCCAGACGCATTCGCATCCAAACACCATATCAAACGTGGTATGTTTCGACATACATACAATGCTGCAATGTGACAACACACAGTGTGTTACTGAAAGGTGTCATTTTTCATAATGATATGGCGGAGTGAGCGCGCTGTTAGATCACGCACTGTAGGAATGGACTGTACTTGGCTCACTTTTTATTCGAGAAAATGAAATATTACTTTCCTGTACGCGAATAAAAACGCAAAAAACCTTTACATATAAAAATCAATGTTTGCATCCTTATGTATCTTGCATGCCGAAACTACTGAACAGATTGTGATAATAATTTAGGGTAGGATTCTGGGGACGCTCGAGAGTGTTCCTCTATCAAAAAAAAAAAATGTGTGCGTGTACTAGTGTACACACGTAAGAAGTGAAACTTGTTTAAGGCCTTATTTTTCGCAAAATGATCTATATGCAACTTTCCAGAAATTGGTTAAAAAAAAAAAAAAAAAACCCTTTCTTTCTTTATGGCAAACAATTTCATTAATATATTAAAAAATAAAGTTAAATTAGATAAAGTTTAAACAAAAGGATTTTATTATCATAGACATGAATACAAAAAAGATGGCGCGTAACGGAAAAATGTGACGGTAAATTTTTTCCAACGCCGATAAAGAAGTTTCACTTCAAAACCTATATATATATAATTGTGCTTTTAATATATTAATGAAATTGTTTTCCTTAAGGAAATAAAGAGTTTTTTGTTCTTATTGGAACTTTTGACACTACATTTCAATATTATTTTGATATATTTCAATTGAATATAATTAGCTATTTAACCCATGGGCTTCCGAATTAGCCACAATAGGTCAAAATGGCATACGCTAAGTTTTTAATTACTTTTTTAAATTTCGCTATTTAAGAAGCTATCCAGAATGGATATTTTGATCACTATAATACCTATGTTCAGGATTTATCCCCTCCAAACAAGACTGATTTCTTTGCATGATGGAACTCAAACTCGTATGCATCCAACCAAATTAATGGCAAATCATATGCTTCCGGATATATTCAGCCAGAGGTATATAGGTATATTAAACTTTAAGGTAACGCAATAACTAACAGTAATTATTAGGTAAATATATATTTATTTATGGCATGATGCCTGTAAGTGTTGTGTTTTCTTTGTGTATTTCAGTGGCTTAATCTGTAAGAATTAAATTATAAAATAAAAATGTAATACTACGTATAAAGTGACTCTCCCATGACTGACTTGACACTGGTAGAATTCGTATCTATTAAACTCTAATATTAAAAACTTGAAGTTGAAATTAGTGAGTTTGGATGTTCAGGGTAGTCTCTAGTACTACTGATCCGATTTTGAAAATTCTTTCACTGTTAGAATAGTATATTAGACTCCTTTTTTTGCTACATATATATTTTTAATAAGTGATCACGATAAATGTAATTAAAAGTAGCATAATTCTATAATATGAAGTGCGCTGCTTAAACGGTTTGAAATATAAGAATAAATTCTATGGCAAAAATATTCACTACTTTTACAAAGAAATCCGCGACACCATATATATCTAAGTTTAATATCTCAGTCAACAAGATGACGGGCTATGTGTCAAAAGTAAAATAAATTTGACAAGATTAAGTTTGGATGCAGATTTCACGTATACTTACAAATTCTTATAGAACAAACAACTAAATTGGACCCGATTGGTGATGCCGCAAACGGATGCTAGGCTTATTTTAAAATATTTCTCACATACCAACTGGGTATAGGGAGTTCCTGAATAGTTTGGATTCACAATTGAGAACTGCAGATGTCGCTGTAATGGGGTATTAGGTTTTTTTAAGATTTTTTGAGTTTAAAAATATAATTGAAACCAGTAGTAACCTACTTGGTGCAGACAAAGTTGCACGGGTCAGCTAGTAATATATAAAATACTAGCGGGCCCGGCAGACGTTGTCCTGCCTTTATAAAAAAAAAGTCCTATAATCAACCGCAGCGCCACCTAACGGGTCCAATTATGAATCTAAACTATTCTTGGATCCACTGGAACACGCACATAAAATTTCATCAAAATCAGTCCAGCCGTTTAGGAGGAGTTCAGTGACATACACACGTACAGAAGAAATTTATATATAAAGATGTCCATACACGCCGGTTATCCATACACATAGTATTTGCATGCAGGTGTTAAGCAACGGGTGGCTATAAGCGATGGCATGCATTGCGGTGGTCGCCGTTGCTCATAACTTTTGATCATTAAAAAACTTAAAATTAAAATATAAAACTTAAAATATTTTTCAAACATTTATTTAATTGTACTTCGGAAATTATTATTTCCAAGCAAATATACTCGTACAATGTCGGTGTATTACATTAATACGTATTGAATAATTGTTTAATATATTATAATCATTATTATTATCATACGAACTGGAATGTTTGTACGCTGTACTCCGCCCACATGCTCGTACACAGGACCGCACTTAAGTGGTCTAAATAATACAGTCCGGAGCTCACACGCGACGCGACGCGCCACGCGTACTGCTCACGAATCTCGTTTATCCTTCAAAACATAAATATAAATTACTGGAAACTACCCGCTACTTCAATACCTTTAAATGCTTACTAATATTATAAATATGAAAGTGAGTTTGTTTGTTTGTTACGCTTTCATGCTTTAACCTACCAACTTGAAATTTTGGATACGTGTTGAGTAAACAAAAAGACATAGGGTCCCTTACATTCAGAAAAAATGTAAGTACTCTCCCCCAGGAATAGATCAGGTCTAAATTAATGCCAGCGAAGCCGTGAACAAAAGCTAGCTATTACGTATAGTTTAATAATAAGATATTAGAATCGATTCATAACAAAATGAACAGCACATTACCTCCATTATAAAACATTCACCACCACCAACCTTTGTGGTGATCAGTTTTACCAGTTTTGGAGTTTATCGAGCTCAGATATAGGAATAAATATCCATTTTTGTATAAGTACTAGCAACTATCTGTGTTTTTATCTTCATAAATGATGATATAATGCATTATTCGCGTGTAACTCGAATGATTTATGCAGCGCCTGCCGATTTGGCACTCGGATGGCAGATTCTTTTCAAATTTACATCACTTATGGTTGATTATACATAACATGTCGCTTCATTTGAACAATATGTTTATAAATAATAGGCGTTATTCTGATTTATAAACTATATTACTGTACTGTTTTTACACAAGAGGTCAACAAAACATTCATCTCCTTAAACTTACTTGTTACCGTATATAATTTGTAAAACTAATGCATTTTATACAATGTATTATATATTTTAACAATTATATTTTCCTTAACGTATCCAATTCCAATTGTATATAAAATAAACTATCAGATAAATTTATTTACAAATTATCAGCTGAACTGAATCTATATTAATTACCATGAAACAGTCTGTGGGTGAGTTATTCTCTGTCGTTGTGTGTGCAGTGAGACGTACCTTTAACGCGCCCATTGAAATAGCAATTACTCCCTTATCAGTAAAATATTTCTTTTATCTGTTCATCGTAAGTAAGGCTTTGCCGGAGCGCAGGCTGTTTATTGCGACGGTTTTTGTTGTTATTTGAACTAGAATGCGATGCGCGCGCGCCCGCATGCCCCCACACGGGGCCGTACTCAGTTTCTCTAAGAGGGGATTAGAATACACATTAATCCGTACACTCTCAACATTTTTAGTATACCTGTAACATTGTATTAAAATATTTAGATTCTGATTTATTTAACTAGCCGAGAGTGGGGCTCGTTTTACGTCACTTCTTTTTCATTGTAGTTTGCTTGATATGTAATCAAAATCAAACCACTTTTGTAAATATATCATTGCAACCTTTAGCGCGTTCGGTGACCGCGTCGATGGATATAGGTTTGAATCTTGCAGTGAGCCGAAGCTTTGGGTTAAAGAAAATATTGTGATGAGAATATACTATAGTTGTCGGGTTTTTTTAATGCCCGTTTGTTTAACTACTACCCTCAAGTTGAAAATCTGCCATCGAGCATATATGTGTAGTGTATGTATGTGTGTATGTGAGCATGTATCTGTGTTCTGGCAGCTGCACATGAAAACCAGTCTTCTTCTGGACTCTGCGTATTACTGTCTCAAGCTACAATGCCATTTAATATCAAGTGGGATAGTAGTCAAACGCTAAAACACATAAAATAAAAAAAAGTTATTATGTCACTTTAAATTCCTTATAGCTACAAATACGATGACACGTTTATAAAAATTCTGTTGAGTGAGTTCCACTCTGCTGGTGTTATGGTGCATCCGCATTCTCAGTAGACAGGTGCTCGTCTAATCCCCAACACTGTGCATGCTCACTCCAGAACAAACACGTTATATCAATTCCCAGATGTAGCTGTTAGGTATTAAACCGGACCTGCGGTACAGCCACCGCCACGTCAGCCTACTCCTTTACGTTACACATATTACAATATATTGGAAATAGGTTCTTTTCAACATGAGCAAGATCGTTCACACTCAAAATCACAACTGCGACATAAACGAACCTATAAGATCAAAATAAAAGCTTTTTAACGACAGTCTTTATAAATCTATCTTCTATACTATAATAAAACTGTAACAAAGCCAAATCTGTACATTAAATATTTTTTGAAAGTACTGAACCGATTTTAACGAAACTTGACACAGTAATAACTAATATTACGAGGTTACATTTAGGATATGTAGCCTCAAAAGGCGCAAACCTGAATAGTTGATCAATTTATCAGCCTCGATCAAATTGTGGATTGTGATGAAAAAACACCGACCGTCTATGTTACGCATACTAATTACTAGAAAACAAAGCAATACGAAAGTATGTTTACAGTTCATAATTTATTTGTTTGCCATAAAAAATTCTAAATAGCAATAAGTTTTTTTTTCACCCGCTCCGCTATACTATTGATGCGATCGTTATTTGCCATCAAAAGTCACACTGAACACGACTTTTTCATGGAAAAGAAAAACAATCACAATTGCAGTAGTATGCTTTTAAAGATTGAAAAATGTATTTTGTTGAATGTGGTAAAGTACAAACAAAAGTATGAACACACGGTGCGGTTCCTTACAATGGCTGTAATTACAGACAGTGTGTATGTAATCCAACGCGTAGCCAGTGATTATATACATGTGTCGCGGCAACACGACACGACACCCCTCCACCACTACCTACACATCAACTCCAGCACTGTGCGGACATAACGGACCCACATAGAACTACAACATCCTACAACTAACCGTATTGCAGTTACGATAAAAGGTCGGTTGATGTTACATAGAAAAAGAATGATTGTCAACTTTATTGATCGTAAAAATTGTGAAATATTATTATACAATAATTATTTGAAATTGTTATTCAATCAGCAGCTTGACCTCGTGAAAATATTAAAACACATACATAGTATATATTATACCAGTGGTCGCCCAGTGGTCGAAACTCGACCATAATTCATTATTTAAGTTTGAACTTTATTTGGGTTTTTGTCAAAGGGTATAAATACAACTATAATCAAAGTTTTTCATAACGGCTCCTCAGTTAATTTGCATTTCTTTTAATCATATAAACACACAATAAAAAATAAATCTATGTTTAAATGCAAATTTAAATTAACTATATCTTTGAAACTAATAAACAGGCGGTTACAAAGAAGGTAAGGCTCTCAAATTCTAAGTAAACATGAAAAATTATGAAAATTAGGAAATTCACCCCACTCAGGACACAATTTTCAATCAATTTTACACGAGATGCACGTGGAATAACGTGTATTATTTACCGGATATCAAATATCATCATTATTATAGTTTTTCTTCGAAATAGTTTACTGTTATTACTTTTATTGTATAGATCCCGCAATAGTCTGTCTATGCTTTTCATCACTTGCAGTGGGCACGTGGGTACTTCATCAGTAATTATCAATGATGATGAAATTATATAACGACCATATTTCCAGTAAAATTCGCGACAGAATTTCCTAAAATAGTTAGAGGCAATTTAAAGACATTGAGTAAAGTACTACCTCCAAATGTTAGAATTGAAGTTATGCCACTGAACGCTGTTCCAAAACAATGAAGATTAATTTGTGAACGATTTGCAAAAAATATATTTCCAGTATCATGATGCAAAAACTAAAGCATAGTTAAATTATTTCTGGATGGTATTGGATTAGATGTAATCTGTACATTATGAAGAATATTGATACGCCATCCAGTATCAGTGCAATAAATTATTACATAATCATTACAACAAAAAGGATTACTGCGCTCCAATTCGAGAGAAATTTAATAATAATATAGTGAGTTATTGGACCTGCTCTGTGAAAAAAAAACCATATCGGTAAATGATATACACACTCCATTTGCAACTGAACCGGAAACTTTAGCTTCTTAGCTAACCATAGCAAACGATGAATTGTAATTGCGAATGTTTTCAAAGTAATTATTTTTTATTTAATGATCATCTGAAGTGAGTCTATCATAATAAGATTTAAAATATTCATGTCATATTATGACAACATCAAGTGAAAACAGTCCTGTCATCTAAAAATTTTGACATTCAATAAAACCAAAGAGAATAATAATTATTTCAACCATTTCATAGACTTATTAAAGAAATATTATCCATCAATTAATTATTTAAGCTTTTATTAATGTACTCGCTGTTGCCCGCGGCTCCGCACGCGCTTTTTTAAAATGTATCAAAAAATGTAAAATTATGAGTAGATGTTGTACATTATAGAGATGCTTTTCAAAAACATTTGTAAGTACGACACGCACGCTATTTACTGTAAAATGTGACGTGTACATTAGAAATGTAAATAATAACAGTGTATCGAATGAAATGGGATTTATCATCAGCGACATGCCTGGAACTTTAACCTACAAAATATCACCCTCAGTGCTCACTTAGACTATATAAGAAAGTAATTAAAGTTTTAAGGTATACATTATTGAACAATATGTGTTATTTTTTTTATTATATAGATCTAATATACCCATATTGTCGATATAATTAAGTTAGTCTTATGCGTTGCTATAATCACTGAGTTATGTAGACGCAAGCGCGGTAAATCAAAATGGCCGCCAAATTGACCAAAAAGATAATATAATTTTAATTACATACAGACATATGACTTTCAATTATGTATGTCAGAGTAGATATGTAGAGCCTGTAGAGTAGAGAGCACGGATGGCATCGTCGTCCTCCATTTGTATATATTTTCACAAAACGACTGGCACTATGAAATGAAACGCCGGCTTCTTCGATTCTTTTTCCTTTTTAATGCTTAATGCTTTTACAATAATCTCGGAGACAATAATTATCACTTAGCGACAATAACGATAGATCTCACGAACTCGAAACAATTATGAATAATGAACCTTGCACAACCTCTTACAAGCACTTATAAAGGAATCGCCTTCCTTCACCTACCGACAACCCAAGTGAAGGAAGTCTTAGTTTAACGAAGTACTTAATCTATGATGTTGTACATAGATACACTTTATGTTCGCTAATAATTCTAATTATAAATAAATAACTATTTTAACACCATACATTAAATAATTACGTTGTCATTAAAAAATAATTCACCGTTGTAACAACCGAAGTACTTTACAAATCCTTATTTGCTATAAAACTCATTTTAGATCGACAATTATTCTAGCTATTACAAAGTAATACCAATAACATAGTACAATGCCAATATGTTTTAATTACATTGTTATTCATTTCAAATAGCAACTTTACTATTCTATCTCGACTGCACATGGACTGTATTTCCGGTTTTAATAAATAACAAAAGGTCCCAATTTTTTACTTAAATCTAGAATACTTCTATTACAATTTCACAAGTCAGATTTTAATTATCGTGACACTAATTTAGGTCTGCTTTAAATCAAGAATCAAATCAAGTTAGAAATATTATCGTACGACTCACATTTTCTTAAGATGGTATCACACGTCGAGTGTGGCGTGACACCGGTTTATTTAGAGACTTCTATCAGTGCTGATGCGAATAAACATGTGGAATTCTTAGAAGTTATGAACAGTTTAATCTAATCTAAATTACTCAATAATTTAGAAGAAATTACATTAACAATAAATAAATAGAAGAGATACCTTGCCAGTATTGATTAACATAGAAAATAATAGATGGCGCTGTTAACAAACACCTGTGATAATTCGAATCTTCGGAATGCTCCGACTACTGGATGCTCCCACTATGACATGTATATTTATTCTTGAAGTCCAGTAAAGCACACGTCTCACTCGCTTGTTTACAATAAACAACATATTTTTAATAAATTTTACATGGACGAATGCACGGGTAACAGTTCAACAAATAAAATGGAATATGTCAACCGCTATAATTTCGCATATCTGCCAGTAAAATTCCCGTTAACATAGGTCCAGCCGTTTCGGACATAACCCGGAACAAACAAACAAAATATAATAATATAAAATACCAACAGTATTAAAAAAAAATTTGTTCCTTGTAGCCAAATCCAATCACCAAAAAGTTGTTATTTTAATTTCAGATGCACACACTTTATTTTTATAATACGTAATAGATTACAAATAAAAAATTGGAAACAAAACAAACGTTGAATAAACATGTTGAATAGAAACACAAAATCAACTTTAAAAATGTTTGCGATAGAAAGTTACCACGTTACCATGGCAACGTATATAATACTAACGCTAACACGCAGCGAAAGCAATCAAAACGAAAAAAAATGCCCGATTTTGAAATATTCTTCATTGGCGCTCCACTCCTATTGGTCTTAGCGTGATGATATATAGCGTAAAGCCTTCCTCGGTAAATGAGCTGTCTAAAACCGAAAGATTTTTTCAAATCGGACCAGTAATTCTTGAGATTAGTGCGTTCAACCAAACAAACCAACAAACAAACAAACTCTTCAGCTATATATATTAGTATAGATTTCTTGTGTACATGTGTATGTCACTGAACTCCCCCTAAACGGCTGGACCGATTTTGATGAAATTTTGTATGTACGTTACAGTGGATCCGAGAATCGTTTAGATTCACAATTGGACCCGGTAGGTGGCGCTGCGGTTTAATTTTATTATTTTTGATTATCAAAACACGACGACGTCCGCCGGGCCCGCTAGTATAGATATAATATACCCATACTACAATATAATTCAAATTCCATACAAACATATAACTTCCAATTATATTTATTTTTGGAGACCAGTACAGCACACGCCTCACATATTTTTGGTAAATTTCACAGGTAGCAATTAGTTTATTATAGTTATGAAATAGGTCATTAGTTAATTATATGCCAGTCATAATCCTGTGGAAATCGTTTCGAATACTCCACTGCGGACGAAGCCACAGCTAACAGCTAATTTAAATTAAAAAACTTAGCTGACCTTATAAGAAATAATTTAATGTACTAATCAAATTCCAGTGAAAATCGGTCCACCGGTTTTGAGATAGCACTGCGGACGTAGATGCGGGTAGCAAGTTACTCTTTATAAGGGCAGTTATCTGCTAGTGAAAGTCCCGTGAAAATCAGTCCAGGCATTTCGGATATTCCACTGCAGACAAAGGCGCGGGTAACATATAATCCAAAATAAAACAAAATTACGTCTCATGAGGTCAGTTGTAGATATACCACTGAAAGTCGGTCGAATCGTTTTAGAGATGGCACTGCAGACGAAGTCGCGGGTAATAAAATAAAATAGTCCAAGTTACTCCTTATAAGGTGTAATTTCTGCCAGTGAAAATCAGTTGAATTTCATCAGTTTATTTCGATATCGCATTGCCCAAGAAGTCGTGGGTAATAAAATAATTAGCTAGTTTAAAATAAAAATAAATAATAGTTTAAAAAAACTAAAAAAACACGCTTTCATAAAAAATCCAACTAAAAAACAGAAAATAAAATTTAATAAATTTGGATTAAGAATAGTGTAAATTAGAAATATGCATCACTGTTAATATCAGCACCTCCAGATATCAGTATTTTTATCATTTTTTTGTCACTTTTTACAAAAATATACATTTATTTCTAACTAGTTGACCCGTGCAACTTCGTCTGCACCAAATCGGTTATCACTGGTGCCAATTATATTTTTAAACGCGAAATTTTTTAATATAGGTAACTAAAACCTTATTGCAGCCACACCATCGGTTTCCAATTGTGAATCCAAACTATCAAGGGACTCAATCAAACATATACCCAGATGGTATGTGAGAAATCTTTTAAAATAAGCCTACAACCCATTCGTAGCAACCAACATATATTGGTGGTAATGTGAAAAAAAGCTTTAAAGGTCTATGGACCCCCCAGTTTCTAACGAAGTTCCTTTCCCTTTTTTGTAGACGTTTACTATACAGTCAGTAGAGTTTACATTATAAAATATCAAGTTGATAGAGTTAAATTGTAAATTAAACGATAAAATGTATTCATAAAATAAAATAATGATAAATGAAACACTGAATAATATCATAACTATTTTCAACTTGTATCAAAACTTTTTCACACTCCATTGTATTGAAGGAAAATATAAATATTAAAAAGATAAGAGCACGTCGCGTCAAATGTCACTTGCCTGTAACTATTTGTCTAAGAGCTAGCAACGGTTTCGAAAAAGAAAATAAGCCAGTTTTTCTATATATCTTTATGTTCTTCCGAACAGAGTGCGGGCTACCTGGCTGCCGGTAAACGTTACGTTTATTAGTGCATATCGCACCTTTACAGGCAAAAATATTGATATTTATATAATTTTTGAATGTTTTGTTTTTTACTAACTTAGAAACGCTACTAAAACATGAAATTATCATTGCCAGACATTTTTGTTATTAACAATAATGTGCCCGATGCTATTTTTTTTGTAAATAAAATAAAGTATGTCCAAACCATATTAAGATAGCTGTAATTTTAATATTATTATTATTTATTTTTTAATGAAGGCTTAGTCGCCTTCTCGTCTATATCGCTTAAGTGACATACAACTATATAACAATAAGAATGACAATAAACTTAACAATAGCTTATATTAATTTTGTACAATTCTTTAGCATCTTTTGAAGTGGGGTCAGCATTAGGTAGGCGAACTTTTTACATGGGATGTGTTCTGAGCGTAATCTTATTCCTGTCATTGCTTCCCGACGGTAAATCGTACTGTCATCAATCCATGGTCACCTTAAGGGGCGTGGCTGAATCGTTCTGTACCATATTCGTTTTGTTTTAGAACGCTCATCAAAGTATTCCTTCCAATGCGAGTAACAGCTATTTTTAAATACTGAGCATACATCCAAGTAGGTTGGTAAAATATTAATAGGAGCACCTTCGGAGGATCCTTCTCTAGCTAAAAGATCAGCTCTTTCATTCCCAGTTATAACTATATGAGAAGGGATCCATTGTAAAACAATTACTTTGTTCTTTGCTTTGAAATCTAGTAATTGCTTCAAAATAGTGTTTGTAGGCTATCGGTATTCCTCGAAAAGTCGAGGTACATCGCGCTACGTGTTGAAGAACACTTTTTGAATCGGATAAAATAACAATCTTAATGGACTCAGTTGATTGTGCAAATGATAAGGCCTCTGCAATTGCTATTAATTCAGTGTACATAATTGAAATATTTTCATCAATTTGAAATTTCATAAAAGTTTTGGAATTTGACTCAAAAAATGCGGCTCTTAAATAATTACCAGCTTTAGATCCGTCAGTGTATATTTTAACAAAATTTTGATAATATTTATTTATATATTGAAGACAAATATCTTTTATTAACCGACTTCAAAAAAAGGAGGAGGTTATCAATTCGACTGTATTTTTTTTTTCTTTTTTTTATGTTTGTTACCTCATACTTTGGACTGGGTGAACCGATTTTGATTATTCTTTTTTTATTTGAAAGCTGGTACTTCCCGTGTGGTCCCATTTCAATTTGGTCCAGTTCCGACAACGGCATCCAGTGCAAAACCGTATAAGTTTTAAATTTGCATTAATTATGTAAACGACAAATAGACGAATAACTCAATATCACGCTAACCGATTTCGATTATTCATTTTTTATTGGAAAGGATGTACTTGATGAGTTAGTTAGTTTGATGAGAATTTGGTTAGGTTCTGATCATGGGATCCGTGACAAAGTAAGAAAACTTTCATGAAACGAGGCTACTCCTTTCTTAAGGGCCGGCAACGCAACTGTGTTTCCTCTCGTGTCGCAGGTGTCCATGAGCGGCCGTGATCACTTACCATCAGGTGACCCGTATGTTCGCTTGCCACCAATATTATAAAAAAACTCTTCAATTCTTAGGAGCTTATTGTGCTTATGTTCGTTGCTGTGTTGCAACATGACGCAAGCATTGTAATTACATTACTTAAGGTGTATTATGTGTGAAGCGATGGTAGCCGAGTTGGAAATGCGCATATTTTAATATACTTAAGGCGGAACGAAGTTCGCGGGCACTGCTAGTAAAATATATTTATGTACACTAAAAATGGAAAAATAAAGTAGATTTTCAAAAAAAAGTATTAACCGACTTCAATATCAATCAAAAACCCATAAGGCACTAAAAGCGGAAAATAAATAGTTTATCAAATTAACCAAATTAAATAAAACATATGAATATGTGTGCTACCTAGAGATGTATTGGAAGTCGGTGCGAACCTATTTATTATAGTATAGATAGAAGATTTACACTATTCTTAATCCAAATTTATTAAATTTTATTTTCTGTTTTTTAGTTGGATTTTTTATGAAAGCGTGTTTTTTTAAACTATTATTTATTTTTCATTTTTAGTAAAAATTTTTTAACTTCTTTTTTCGGATTATTGCATTGTCATCGACCTTTGACAGGTGTGCAAAGTTTGAATTAAATCTGATCGTTCAAAGTAGGACAAAATCGAGCTCAAAGGGGTCGGTTACAAACATACATACATACAGGTGAAGCTAATAAAAGCGTGATAAAAAAAACACTCCTTATGAAGTAAGCTATCTACCATTAGAAGTCACGTGAAATTGGGTCCAAACTTTTTGGAGATAGCACTGGGGATGAAGTCGCGGATAACAACAGAAAATAATCATAGGTCAGTTACTTGCCAGTGAAAGTCCCGTGAATTTTGGATATTCTACTACAGACGAAGTCGCGGGTAACAGCAAGTTTAAAATATAAAACCTAAATGACTTCTTATGGGGTCAGCTATCTACCATTGAAAGTCACGTTAAAATAGGTCCAGCCGTTTCGGAGACTACCCGAAACGACAGACAGAGCGACCGAGAAAATTTCATAAAATTAGATTTTTATTATCTTTAGCCATATCCATTCACTAAAAAGTTGTTATTTTAATATTACATACAGATACTTCATTTTTATTATACGTAATAGATTACAAATCAAAAATTGGAAACAAAACTAAGGTAATAATAGGTCTTTACCTATGAAATTGCCGTTCTGCAGTACTGGCCATTTTAAATCAAAAAAATGTTTGTTTGGCTAAGAATTCTAATTTCAAATTAATTTTATTTTAAAAACATGGAATTCTTTCTCCAAAAGTAGTCATTTGTTTATTGATTAGTGTTACATTTTCATCGTAATTCAATCTTTTTTGTCATCATGGATACGTTAAAAATTCGAGTAATTATGGAATATGAGTACCGTCGTGGCAGCAACGCGGCACAAGCGGCACGCAACATCAACGACGTTTACGGAGCTAACACTACAAACCAACGCACCACCTGTTATTAGTTTGCTCACTTCCGTTCTGGGAATTTCGACCTACAAAAATGAACCTCGCGGTCGTCCGAAGACTTTGGTCGACAATGACGAATTAAAGGCGTTTGTGGAAGCTGATGATACACAATCTATGGCTAAATTAGAATTATGAAATATAAACTTTTTGAATAGAAACTCATCAATTTAACACAAAATAAACATTGAAAAGTGTTTGCGATAGAAACATACCACGTTCCCATGGCAACGTAATTAATATTAGGTATGAAACCTATAAAACCTATGAAATTGCCGTTTTGTATGAAAAAATTAAAACGAATTTTTTTCATGTATTTTTTATTTGTATTAATCGAAGTAATCACCCATGCAATCAACGTATCTTTGCCAACGCAGTGGCAGTTTATTGATGCCCTTCTTAAAGAAATCAGCTGGATGGGAGGCAACAAATTCTTCAAAGGCATTTTGTACTGCCTCTCGGGTATTGATTTTTTTCCCGCCAAGGAGTTATCCAAATTCTGGAAAAAGTAGTAGTCTGTAGGCGCAAGGTCTGGTGAGTAGGGCGGATGACGGAGAACTTCCAACCCCAGTTCGTGCAACTTGGAGACCGTCTGCTGTGCAGTATGAGGTCGCGCGTTGTCGTGCAGGAGCAGCGGAGACGAGCGATTGACCAATGCTGGTTGGAGATGTGCCAGCTTCTCCATCATTGTGTTCAGTTCTTCACAGTACACATCTGCAGTAATGCTCACTCCGTTTGGTAAGAAGCTGTGTTGAATCACACCGGCGCTAGATCACCAAACAGTGACCATCACTTTTCTAGGGGTAAGTTTTCGTTTAGGGCTTTGTTTAGGTGCTGAACCAGGATCCAACCAACTTGCTGAGAGCTTGCGGTTATCAAACAGAATCCATTTTTCATCGCAGGTAACAATGCGGTTCAAAATTCCTTCATTTGTGTGTCTGCTGAGCAGTGCAAGGCACGTCTCGACGCGTACTTCGCGCTGGCGATCATTGAGTTCGTGGGGCACCCATTTGTCAAGCTTTTTTACCTTGCCAATTTGACGCAAATGGACCAATATTGTTTTGACGCTAACGTCGAAAACTGCTGCTAATTCAGCCGTAAATTGTGTATCATCAGCTTCCACAATCGCCATTAATTCGTCATTGTCGACTAAAGTCTTCGGACGACCGCGAGGTTAATTTTTCAGGTCGAAATTCCCAGAACGGAAGCGAGCAAACCACTGTGGTGCGTCGGTTTGTAGTGTTAGCTCCGTAAACGTCGTTGATGTTGCGTGCCGCTTGTGCCGCGTTGCTGCCACGACGGTACTCATATTCCATAATTACTCGAATTTTTAACGTATCCATGATGACAAAAAAGATTGAAATGCGATGAAAATCTAACACTAATCAATAAACAAATGACTACTTTTGGAAAAAGAATTCCATGTTTTTAAAATAAAATTAATTTGAAATTAGAATTCTTAGCCAAACAAAAATTATTTTGATTTGAAATGGCCAGTACTGCAGAACGGCAATTTCATAGGTAAAGACGTATTATATATAAGTTTAATATCTCTGTCAAATAGATTGTTTATATTTATGTGAAAAAGAAAATAAATGTTACAATTACTAAGTTATTATTACAGGTATTACTACAGGTTTCATGTATACCTTACAAATTCTTATTTGAACAAAAGCTAAAAGAAAATGAAAATTTCATAGAGATAAAGTTTACTTTTTACAGCACTTTAATTGATGGAGTTGGTTAGAAGATAATAACATAAAAACTATAAGCCAGTAAAATTATTGTGTTGTTGCGAGGATAGTAAATGAGGCGCGGAGGTGAGGGTCAAAGAAGCAACCCAGGGGTTACCGGGCAGACATTTCTTGATAATATATGTAGGATAGTTTGGATTCACAATTGGAACTGGTAGGTGTCCGTACAATCGGGTTTTAAAGTTTTTAAAGATATTTTGCGTTTGGAAATAAAATCGGAACAGGTAATAACCGATTTGGCACAGACGAAGTTGCGCGGCTCAGCTAGTATTCTTATAAAATTAACCTACAATATGACGAGTTAATTTCAAAAAGCACGTAAGGTATGGAACGTAAGTTATGTTAAAAATATTGAATATAGGATGAAAAATGGTAATTGGAACGTAAGAGTAAAATAACGGATGGTGAAACGTCATTTTCATTTACATGAGTGTACACGTTGTGTGTCATTCAATCTGTAGTGTGAGTGATGTATATTTTAATTAGTTTAATGTGTTTTAATGCATTGTATATAAAAAATAGCTTTGTACACTTCCCCTCTATATATATATATATATCTATAACTCTGCCAAATTTCACGTTCATCCGTTCCCACAATTCGCTTAAAAAGGGGTACAAATTTCCGCTTCACATATTAATATATATATAGTATTAATATATTGCAGTCCTATTCTTAGGTTAGAACCTGCCAGGATCTCGTTTTGACCAGCTCAAGCTAGATTGAATTCACCTTTCACTTCATTCATACTTTTAGTTATTTTAATAACAAAGATAAATTTTATGTAAGGTTCGAGGTCCACCGGCACAACTACTTTTCCTGCGGAAGAAACACAACTCTAACTTGTTGTATCTCAATTTAAAGGGTATGAGCAAAGACAGTTGTGAATAAAACACACCATTCGAGGGTAAGGACTTGGTTATTATTGTCCATATTCACCTAATCACTGTGACTGTATGCTAGCTAGTTTATGTGAAAAAATACCTACATTCTTCCTGAGTCAGCTCTCAAAACAATAGTTATTTACTTATCTCGTGGGTTCTCAAAGTTGTTATATCCAACAAAATTTGCAAGTAGACACATTTTAATACTCCCGAAAAATTAGTTATAAAACAAAAAGTAGAACACAAACTTATTGTAACATATCTACGCGAGACACAACGTCACGTAACACACGAGCTAAGAGATAGCTATGACGAGTAAAGTAGAAACAAGATCCGAATAAGGAAATATTTTAGTGTAGTTTAAGGTAAGTATTTCATTTTAGTTTGAAATACCGTCGATTCTAATTTCATAGTAATGTTGAATGCGTATCAGGAATACAAAAATTTCATCATTACTTTATCTCCCAGCGGCCTTCTAGATTATCTTAAACTGCTTTGATACTAATTATTTTGGCTTTTAACTACTAATTCACTTTAAAGATGTAGACGTACAACCCCCTATAAACCTCTGACGTCCATGTAATGTATGTCGTAGGTATTATATATAAAAACATGTGGGTAGTTTATATACACTCGTGTTTTTGACACTTGGTAATAAACGAATTTACAACAATCAGCGTTATTTTTATCTGGGATCTTATTCATTCAATAAGATTAGAAACCCATCCGAATTCTCGAAATACATCAGTCCATAAGGAGGCATTAGCACTCACTTCGAGAAAAGTGTGTCCTAACAATTTATTCAGTATACTATCAATTGTGTCGGAGGGGCAGGGTGCTCGGGGGCTCGGGCCCACTTAAACCATTATCATGCAATTTGCTTATATAAGTCCACTATTAAGATTGACGGATGTGATTTAAAGCTGTTTATGTCCTAAATCGGACAACAATCGAAGGAATGGAACCCGAATACGTACGACTAAAATATAAGACAGGGTACATTCAGCACTGTAACGTAAACCTTGTATTTATACAGTATAAGCTTATATTATATTTAAAGAGATGTTTATAATTTTCGATATTAAATAAGAAAGATAGTTTTTGACCGTAACTTATAGGATTACGTTTGACCTCTTCAATAAACGCTTCTATTGTGAATACATTATAAATTGTTGAGCAACACGTACGATTTCTACTTGTAAGTAATCTACAGACGATTTTAATAGGTTACGTAGCACTTCATTTAATTCGTAAACTTCATTTTGTCCTGAATAAGTGAAGTGAATTCAAAATAAATACGTGAATAGAACGGAACGTGAATTTCAACTCACCTCGAAGTCTCTTTTGAAAGTTGTAATAATGTACCGTCCGCTTCATATAAACGTGACTTGAATATCCATCTCTTATAAATTTGTACATTATAATAAAAAACTAGATTGTAATTGAAAAAGATAAGTACACTTTAATTATAATAATAATGTAAACCATAATATAAATGTAATCAGTAACGCGGTCGCGTCGACGTCATAGTGCGGGTAGCGCGCCGAGCAACCTGGACGACAATATTATTAAATTAAACAATTATTCGTATTTCCACTCACATATAACGATATCGGTGCGGTGCGATCGGCTTCACAATTCCGTCCGTGTAACTATATGCCCGCAGTTTGTTTGCTCACACACAATTTCTACGCTAAACCATTATACTTCATTGTTCGTTTCACAGTACAGGAAGTCCTTTCACTGGTCCATACAAATAAACTGTACAGTATCAAAACTTTTCATCAATATTTTGGAGCAAATGATAGTCTATAATTTGCATTTTACAGTGGCACGTAAAATTTTCATTTATATTTTGTTTCCAGCTCGATATAGTAAATACCGATTGAGTCCAGAACATACCACTATTGCGGGTGATACACCTAGTGCATGGTGGTAGCGAGCCAGTCGGACCTGAGTGTCGTGTTCTAGCACCCGGGCATATATTTTAATGGATCTTAAAGACAATAAGTTTATCTTGTTGTATCGTAAAAATTATACAAAGAAAATCGTTACATTCGTATAAAGTTGCCTCACTGTACATTCCACTCATAGTAGATTATGCATTACAAGCGGTAATTAGTTAGCAACCGTTACTCACCAGATGATTAGCGTATGAATTTGCGAGCCACTCTCTTCCCACAACTAAAAATATACAACAATATAATGAACTACTAATATAAACTCAAAAATACCATATTATCTGAGTATTGTATGAAAGTAAAACATTATTTTACCATACAAGCGTGTCAGAACATATATATAGTGATTATATTCTCCTATGCTGTTATCTCACAAATATACAAAGAGCGGATAAGAATACGTAAGTTTAGTGAATTTATTTCAAACCGTCGCTAAACAGAGGACCTTCGAGGCGGAAACCACAAGTGCTGTTATTGAAGTCAAAGGATAATATTGTGAACACATAATTAGTTAAATAATACATTCTTCTGACATAAATAATAGCATGACACAAGCAGAGCATATTATGAATTCCGTTCTGTAACAAAGTTTTAAACATTCCTGGAATTCGAACGTAATATCGGATCAGAGTAAATATAAGTTTTCCTTCAGAGAACTAATTATCTTTACCCACATAGCGTATACGTAGACTGGGTGTTACGGGACATGCAGTAGATATTGATCGCAAGTTATTTACAAGCTATATCCTCAATTACTGAGTAGAGAGTATACATGTGTGTTCGTAGTAGTATAGTAATAAAGAACTGTGCGCGTGTGAACACATCGTTAGCAAGAGAGCTGCGGACCCCTGTGCTGACAACATCCGTCAGCGAATGTGCGGAGTGCTCGGAATTATGTCGGCACACGGTGCGGTGCTACGCCCTGGAAACCAATCGACTTTGAACAGGGCACGGTACAACTAACAAACAGTCTACTGAAAATAGACACTCTATTAAAGTATCTAATAAGCGACTCATTTTCATGTGAACATCTCTTAACCTTCTTAAACAAGTTTTAATAAGAATAATATAAAATATATTGTTCCAGCATTACGCTTATTAATTATACGCTTTGAACTTGTAATCATGAAGTTGTTAAGCATTCTTCGAATTTACAGATATGCCGTTATAATTGTTTAATCTCCCACATACTCCCGAAATAACAGTCCAGTACGTCTTTTGTACAACATATTAGCTATATTCTTAGAGCCCTGCGTTTAAGTCAAGACAAGAATGTCAATATAAGTTTTCGAGGTGTGTAGTAGAACTCTTGCATACTCGAACTTTTCACTACACATACTCTTATTTTTTACATAAACTGTTGCAAATTGTAATGAAGTTATTAATAAATATTTTCAGAAAACTATTTCTGAACATTCTTAAATCCCAATTGCATACCACTTCGTCAATTCCAGAATAGGTACATTAATCTTGGTTGAACCCGCAAATTCGTGATATTAGTGACTCGGCTCAAATTCTACTTCACAGTGTCATTGTGTCGCGGCGGCTTTAAATTAGTTTTGGCTAAGCTAATACAGACACGTGAACAAGCACTCAAGACTTTTGAAGTACGAACTTATAGGTTTTCACAGTTTCAGTTTTCCGGGAAATTGTAGTCACGTTTATATAGAGTTCGTTTAACACTTTCTCTCGAGGGTTTTTCAAATGTTTTCCTTGAATATAAACGCCCCTCAAATGTATGGAGTCATTTCATAGCATAGACGGAGTTTCTCTTGCCTCTACCGCAGAACAGATGGACCACGTGAGCAAAACGTATGATGTGACTAGAATCGGCCTGTGTATGGTACCCAGTTGCTTTATCTATACTAATATATAAAGCTGAAGAGTTTGTTTGTTTGTTTGGTTGAACGCTATGATCTCAGGACCTACCAGTCTGATTTGAGAAAATCCTTCGGTTTTAGATAGCTCATTTATCGAGGAAGGCTTTAGGTTATATATCATCACGCTAAGCCCAATAGGAGCGGAGCACCAATGAAGAATGTTTAAAAATCGGGCATTTTTTTCGTTTTGATTGCTTCCTGTTAGCGTTAGTATTATATACGTTGCCATGGTAACGTGGTAAGTTTCTATCGCAAACATTTTCAAAGATTATTTTGTGTTCCTATTCAAAAAGTTTATTCTATGTTAGTTTTGTTTCTAATTTTTTATTTGCATTCTATTACGTATTATAAAAATAATGTATGTATATGTAAAAATAAATAATAACTTTTTGGTGAATGTATATAACTACAAATAACAAAAAAAAAGGTTTTGATATTCGGCCGATATTTTTATAATATTATATTTTGTCTGTTTGTTTGTTTGTTAGTTCCGGGTAATCTCCAAAATGGCTGGACTTATTTTAACGGGAATTATACTGGCAGACAGCCGAAATTATAGCGGTTGACATATTCTATTTTATGTGTCCGCGGCTTCGTCCGCATTGCTATTTCTAAAATGGTTGGACTGATTATCACGGGATATTCACTGGTAGATAGCAGACCTTATAAAAAGTAATTTTGGTTTTTTATTCGCCTTCGGCCGCAGTAGAATATCCAAAATGCTTGAACTAATTTTCACAGGACTTTCACTGGCAGATAACAAGCTAATGAGCTATTTTATTTTAAGCTAGCGGGCTCGGCAGACGTTGTCCCGCCTTGATAATAAAAAGAAAACCTTGACAAATTACACCTAACCCTTCCCCATGAACCGTTCTACCTATTGGTGAAAACGGCATGATAATCCGTTCTGTAGTTTTGACTTCATCGCGAACAGACAAACAGACAGACCAGAGGACTTTGTTTTACACTATGAAGTGATGAACTGTTACCTGGGCATTCGTTGGTGTGAATTTAATAAAAATAGTTTGTTTACTGTAAACAAGCGCGTGAGACGTGCGCTGTACTGGACTCCAAGAATAAATGTATGTAATTTGAATTATATTATCATTTTGGTCAATTTGGCGGCCATTTTGTTTTATTTACCGCGTTTGCATCTACATAACTCAGTGATTATAGCAACGTATAAGAATAATACAATTATATCGGCAATATGGGCATGTTATATCTATATAATAAACAATTTAACACATATTGTTCGATAATGTATAGTTTAAAATTTTCAGTACTTTCTTATATAGTGTTAATGAGCACTGAGGGTGGTATATAGTAGGTTAAAGTTCCAGGTATGTTGCTGATGATAAATCCTATCCCATTCGATATACTATTCGTATTCACATATCTAATGTACACGTTACATGTTACAGTAGATTAATTAGACGTAATGTAAAATTGTAAGTAGGTGTGTACATTACAGAAATGCTTTTTCAAAAACATTTGTAACTATGACACCATAGTTATTTAATACATTTAAGAAAAAGCGTGCGGAGCCGCGGGGGACAGCTAGTGTATTATATTGGTGTGCCCGGTACCAGCGTGTGGCACGCTAATCAATAATGTTTGTGAATATTTTTTCTCAGGGACGCTACAATAGTCATCAATTGTACTAATGATATTTGGATTTGTTGACTAAAAACGATGATTCAGAAGGACCTTTTCAAGATCACATCCGTTTCAACGAACAAAACTTATATATTATTATCTTATAATGTTAGCTTCAATTAGATTAGGGATTTCCTACGCATTAAACGAATACGATATAACATTAAGGTAAGCATAAATGATTGAGTGCGAAGGTGTTTGTTTATAATTCGCCATTGACTTCAATGATGGGCACCATTACGCTCGACCTTATTTTGTTTAGTCGGTTAATAAGCCTCAACCTCGCGCTGATTTTACCCAAACATCTCGTCATATACCTACACACGTTATATTCAGGTCTCTATCTAATATTATGAGTAATATTAATGTTTATCCGTGTACTCGTACTTCTTCGAAAGTCGCCTATTCCTGGTATTCAAATGTATTAGCTTTTCCATAAATATTTATATCATATGCACACAATTTACGTACGTAATAAGAGAGTATAACGTCGTAGAGACCTTTTAGTTTATTATTCAGTAGTCACGAGTAGGTCGGTTATCTAAATAGACTGTATGAAAAATGATGACGTCTGTAGATATGTATAATAGACGTGCAAAACAAAAGGAAGCTAAGAAGTGATTTGTTTTCACTGTGCACTGTATAAGACGCGATGTCACCCGGCGCGCGCTTGCCACGTCCACGTATTACTAATATGTACATGACACACTTTATTTTTGCCTAAAAAGAATACACGGAAGAGGAAAGATACAATACACATACATATAGCGCTATGAGATCACAAGCTGTGTCATTTATTATACGGATTCTAATACCCGTTTTCAGCAGTAAAGGTACGTTTTGTAAACCGCTTGCTCGCATTATGTAACCGAGTCGACGCGCAGTCGGTCCCCACATCGCGTCGCGTCGGTTCCTTCGCGTTTCACATTAACTACTCTCATTGTTACATACAGCTCAGTTCCCTTTATGCCCGTGCCTGAGAGCACTTCTCCCGCTGCGCAGCGCGACGCGCCACTCCGACTGAACGACATTTGGTCAGAACTATAGTTTATATTAGAACAGTGGCTATAATTGAATTAACTTATTTTTTTACATTCTTATGAAGCATCTTTGTATACCTACAGGCACAGTACGCACTTATTTAGATGTATCTCTATATCATAACAAATTTCGTTCCCTAGAATCTTATGTTCATGGTTGGATTTGAGTGTTATTTTCCTTAGTACGACATTTCTTAGCAAGTATAAATCAAGATGACTTTCCAATATACCATATAATAAGTATCACACCTCCGTATAACCCGTTGTTATTGGTGATTACTAGAAAATTAGTAATATGTTTGTTTGTTTTCGTTTTTTTAGTAAATTACAAACTCTTATAATATCATTAAAATTCTTTTGCACAGTGAATTGTTTTCAGTGCAATAGCGCCCCGCGCGCTTTCTTACAACTCGTAACACTGCCTCGTTTAATATTGCTCTACGTCGTAATGTGGCTGTCACATGTGCAGCCGGGTAATGTGCGTTTTTGCATCAATTATGTACGCTTTGGCATTTTTGTAACTATGCGGTTTAAATGACTCGCGACAAATTCGTGACTGCTGGATTTTTTCACATATTATAGTTACGGTCTTATAACGTTGAAGTCCGAAGAAATATAAAAAATAATCAAAAACACTTAATATGTCAAATTACTAATGCATTTTGCTCTACTACATACATCTACATAACATGCCTACTTGTTTAGTATTTGTATATTTGCTTGATTAAATCTTTGTTTGAAGTTGTTGAAGAGAATATTTTGTCAGACGAGGTCGCGTTGCTGTTGCGAACCACATATTTCAGTTTTAGCTCTAAACTATACCTTTTTTTATTTATTTTTTCTAACTGACTACGCTATTGACCTAAGGCCTTAACAGCTTCACCGGACTACCTAAACTATACTCGTTCACAATATTCCGTCATACTAGATCAGGCAACAGTCAAAGCCGAGGTGTGCCGCGCACCCTTGAGCTAGTTGTCAAAATAAATTCGGCTGAGTGCCTTAAGCGCTCGCCTTAGTAGTCCGGTGAAGCTGTTAAGACCTTGCTTGGTCAATAGCGTAGTCAGTTCGAAAAAAAAAAAAAAAAAAAAAGGGTGGGGGGGGCCATCATACTAGTAACGTCATGTTGCACATTGTGCTATTCTGGAGTAGCGGTGGGGTGACAATTCGTTTTATTTGTCATAAGTTTAAATTTATGTGATAAGAACATTTCTTATTAAATTCAGGTAATTCAGGCAGGAGTGACCATGATTCATGTGAGCAGAAAACAGAGAGGTGTAAAATGCGACACTAAACGAGGCGATCACATTACGCTACAAGGAGTATAGTACATCTTGGTACAGTGCGCCTACCTCTGCTATGTTGGGTACGGTGTATTTACTAAGCCATAGTGATATGTCTATAAGAGCTCGTGGGAACGATTGTCAACACATGTCTATGCGTGATATATTGTCCCCCCAAATGTTATTCTAAAACGAAAGTTCATCCGTAAAATCCGTTTCTGTAATTGTATCCGGCCACCTGAGATTCTTTCATTGCACAATTCATTTGAAAACACTATCATGCCTTGTCTCACTAACTGCAATAATTTACGAGGGAGTGAGACGGAGTGTACTACACAAATGGCTCGTAATAAATAATATGATAACGCGGGGAACGTGGGAAGCGTTGCGAAAAGTAAATATACCGAGTTTATACTTAAATTGTGTTTTATGTTCGCTCTAAGTTTTGTCATTTTATTACAGTCTTATCATACTTACAGGGCGGAGAGTTATGTATTACTTCATTACTGTACCTTGTAGCTGCCAATTATGCTAAGTGACAACGTGTCCGATTGCGATAACACGATGTTTAAAGATGAGGCAGGCTGTCGAGCACAGCTGTCGGAACACACGGATAAGTGCTTGGCGACAAATTTTCAACTTTTGAGATTGTTTGTTACTGAGGCGAGCACCAGGCAGCACATTGCTCTACCCAGTCGGACACAAAAGACCCACAAAAGACCTACCCCTTTTTGGTTATTGGGTATACGTATAAACCGTACTGTGGCGAGTATTACATGTCTTACTAACTAATCACTACATATTTAAAACATAGTCCTCTGCCACGTCTGTCTGTCTGGCTGTTCGCGATAAACTCAAAAACTATTGAACAGATTCATGTTTTCACCAGTAGATAAAGTGATTCATGAGAAAGGTTTAGGTACATAATTTATCAAGGTTTTTTTTATTATCAGGGCAGTACAATGTCCGCCGGGCCCGCCAGTACAAAATAATCTTTTATATAACTAGAAATACGTTACCTGTGATAATTATATTTGGAATAGATGAACTTTAGTTTTCAAAGCCGTGTTATAAATCCTCCCAAGGAACTATTATCTTTCAAAATGTTACTGAAAGTTCACCGGCGAACTCGAACCTCGAATACGAGGTAGAGGCGTCAATCGGCACTTCACGTATGTAGGTCAATCGAGATTTTATTTCACACGAGTAGGCAGTCTGTGCACCGCACCAGGCGGATAACGCGAACGTGTGACGAAATATTAAATTGGCCCATTATCAAGAGTTTTCGCGTAAACCATTGATAATTCCTAAATGAAATATCAATAAAGTTTAACGCCGTAAATGCCGTAATACTTGTAGTTATGGCCGCCGTCATTGCCACAGTCTAACATAAAATTATACAGCGTTTAATTATAATCTGTAGGAGGTGTGAAAGTAAACTTGCATTTCAATTAAATTCCATTGAATATTCAATTAATTTAATCATAGTTATAACAAGATAATTAATTCATTTCATTTAAAATCAAAATTAAGGGTAATTTCCGCAAATAAATGGATACTATAAAGCGCAAATTTGATGAATCTGTGTTCAGAACAATTAATTATAAACATTTTTTAAATAGTGTTTGCGCGTCTGTCTATAGTTATAATAAATGATTTTTAAGGTATACAATATGTTGTAATGTGTGTTGAAATAAGATATGCTGTCACGTTGTAAATTCCAACAGTGATTGAATCTAATAACTCAATATAATTGTTTAATAATAATATTACACATTACACAGAACATATAATATAACTAGCCGACCCGTGCCCACTTCGTTGGGCGGTAATAGGCATTATCAAGCTATCTAGCATTTCTCTAGAACTCAATCATATATATCTCATAATTAAGGCAGCGTTCGTAAGAAACGTTTTCGTTCGACCATTTTTCTCCGACTCCCCAGATATTACCCCCTACAACCTCACAAACTTTACCTCTTTATAATATTAGTATAGATAATATAATTAGTTAATAGCTTCTGCCCGCGACTTCGCACGCGTGGAATAGTTATTTTGGGCTAAGACGCAGCAGAAACTCTCAAATGGAAAAAAAATACCCCGATTTTAAAACATTTTTCATTGTTGCTCCGCTCCTATTGCCCTTAGCGTGATGATATATAGCTTATGACACTCACAAATAACTTGGCTTTCTATTGGTAAAATAATTTTTAAAATCGGTTTAGTAGTTCCTGAGATTACCCCCTACAACGACACAAACTCACAAACTTTACCTCTTTATAATATTAGTATATAGATTATAGCCCCTGCCCGCGACTTCGTCCGCGTAGTAATAGTTCTCTGGGCTAATGCTGACACACAGTAGAAGCTCTCAAAAAAAACATCTCGATTTTGAAACATTTTTCATCTGTACTCCACTCCTATTGGCCTTAGCGTGATGATATATAGCCTATAACTATTATCGATGAATGAGCTATATAACACTGAAAGAATTATTCAAATCGGACCAGTAGTTCCTGAGATTACCCCTTACAACGCCATAACGTCACAAACTCACAAACCCACAAACTCACAAACTTTACCTCTTTATAATATTAGTATATAGATTATAGCCCCTGCCCGCGACTTCGTCCGCGTAGTAATAGTTCTCTGGGCTAATGCTGACACACAGTAGAAGCTCTCAAAAAAAACAGTTCGATTTTGAAACATTTTTCATCTGTACTCCACTCCTATTGGCCTTAGCGTGATGATATATAGCCTATAACTATTATCGATGAATGAGCTATATAACACTGAAAGAATTATTCAAATCGGACCAGTAGTTCCTGAGATTACCCCTTACAACGCCATAACGTCACAAACTCACAAACCCACAAACTCACAAACTTTACCTCTTTATAATATTAGTATATAGATTATAGCCCCTGCCCGCGACTTCGTCCGCGTAGTAATAGTTCTCTGGGCTAATGCTGACACACAGTAGAAGCTCTCAAAAAAAACATCTCGATTTTGAAACATTTTTCATCTGTACTCCACTTCTATTGGCCTTAGCGTGATGATATATAGCCTATAACCATTATCGATGAATGAGCTATATAACACTGAAAGAATTATTCAAATCAGACCAGTAGTTCCTGAGATTACCCCTTACAACGCCACAACGTCACAAACTCACAAACTCACAAACTTTACCTCTTTATAATATTAGTATAGACTAGTATAGATTGACACACTTATTTTATCAGATTGGTAGTAAATACTTATCTGTGGCTCATTCGATTATTTTATAACAGGATTACTAATCTATGACTGACTGTTGTCGCTCTCAGATTTTACTTTGCACTGAATTGTAACAAAATAAAATAATTGCTTTCATTACACATTAAAATTCCTTTATATTTTAAAAATATTAACTCATCACAGGCTGATAATATTACAGTTGAAACAGTTCGATTTTCTTAATTAATCGATTATCCGAGGCGCTCGCGTCCTCTGAATTTGTTTTCCTAATCTGGTATCCCGAGAGCTGTCAGATTTGTAAAATTGGCTTATCATGTCGGCGAGACAAATCAAAGTTCTTTTCTGATCTAAAGCCCCGAGTGTGAGGTTTGCCTTCAACTGCTCCCAGGGTTGGTGCTGTGAGTCAAGCCGTGTGGTGTCTCAGTTTTAAGGAGCGTCTTGCTTTAGTCTCGAGCTCCTGGGGAACGGTTGTCGCGTGGTTTGACACGTCGTCCAGTTCCTCATCTAAACCGCGATCTTTGCGGTTTCATATTTTGATCTACAGGACCTAGCTGCTGCCTAGCACTACTGCGTAGTCCAGACCAAACTCTCTTGGAGAGTAGTTGAGCCTGCCGAGTTGGACCGCTGACCGACTGCAACGAGTACTGCGGTGCTCTGCTGACCAGCTGCCAGTCTGGGCGGTCGCAAAATCTCCCTCCATCGGTGCATTCGTGGATGCCCCTCGGAGTCCTGTGGCCGAAACTACCTGCAGCTAAGCTACCTCTATTCTTCTAGTGTAAGTCTTGTGGAGCCCTTTTCTATCTGGTCTTCCTTTCCAAATCGCCTTGGATTTGGCCTTGATTTCCCAACTCCCTGAAGTTTGTAATATTTAATAATTTAATTTGTTATTTTACTTATAGGATAACTTAAGTTTTGTTAAGTTCAATATACTATTTCACTGCAGTCCAGCGGTTTTACTTGCGCCGATTTGCAGTGTGATAATGCAATATATTACATAAATACTACAAATGCATAATAGTACGTAGTGAGTTAAACCACTATATAAGGGATATGGACTGTGGCATTGCAAGTTTGTATATGTCACGCTAAAAAATTGCATTGCAGTGGCGCGGCGCGGTACGACGCGTCATGTCACTAGCACTAGTTGGGAAGAGAGTCGGCGCGCAGCGTTCGCATGGTAACGTGACGTCATTACAACGTACATTATCCTATCATTCACGCTTATTCAATTGTACTTAATTAGAAATGAAAAATCTGCGATTTTAATTTATTTTAGATTTAGGCCATTTCGAACACCGTATAATTGATTACGAAATATATAACTAGTCTGGCCATAAATACTGTTAAGTAAAAACCTTTCTTTTTTTCAACTTTTTAATTATTTTGAATTTGGAATTTTCTTTCTTTCGAAATTTCTTTCGATTTTGCGCCATTTCACATATTTTTTCGTGTTCATTATCAAATTACAGTGTGTTAAAGAAAATAGGATTACAGTGATCGCCTTGCACAAAGTGGGTATGGAGCCGTCGGTCATATCTCAGACACTTCAAAAGCTTGGTATCAGCCGTATGTTCGTATATCGTACTATCAACAGATACAACAACACTTCCTCTGTCGAAGACTAGAAAAGATCGAGGCGGCCGCGTGCTGTTAGAACTACAAAGGCTGTTAATGCTGTTAAAGCCAGAATTCGTCGAAATTAGGAAGCAAAAAATCTTATCGCGAGAAATGAAGATTCCCGCTAGGACTCTGTCGCGTATTATAAAACAAGGCCTGAAGCTCGGTGATTATCGTCGATCTACAGGACATGCCCTAAATCAATATCTACAATTACAGAGAGTGGATCGATCAAAACGCCTTATGTCGCGATACGCAGGTGAAAGGCACAAAAATATCCTCTTTACCGATGAAAAAATTTTCACGATTGAAGAACACTAGAATAAGCAAAATGATAAAGTGTACGCTCACAGTTCTAGAGAAGCTGCTCAAGTGGTTGGAAAGGTACAGCGTGGTCATCATCCTGCGTCAGTGATGGTTTGGTGGGACGTGTCTTATCAAGGAGTCACAAAACTACATTTTTGTGAAAAAGGAGTGAAAACTTCAGCCAAAGTGTATCAAGATACAGTCTTAAAGATATTTTTTGTCCGACCGACGTTTATGTTTACTCAGTATGCTCTCTACTACCGGTGGTAGAAACAGGGAAAGTGATTGTAGGTCGCGTCATTACTTCATAATTCCAGAAACTCAGATAACTAGGTAACCCGATTGCAGGGACACCTATCGTTTCCAATTGTGGATGTAACTATCCAGGGATTCACTCAAACACATACCTAGTTGATATGCGTAAAATCTTCTTAAATAAGCCTAGAACCCGTTAGCAGCAGCACCTATCGGTTCCAATTGAGATAAAAACTAACCTACATATATATATATTGACGATAAATGTCTTCGCAGTAACCTCTGGGTTGAGTCCTGTGCCACTCACCTCCGCACCCATTTACTATTCTCGTAGGTCCAGCGGCAGCGACAACACAATAATTTTACCGAGTCATAATTTTTATTTTGCATTACTTTCAGACCAACTTCATCAATTAACATGCTGTGATAATTAACTATATCCCCATGAAATTTCCATTTTGATTTAGCTGTTTGTATTTATAAGAATTTGTAAATGTTACGTAAAACCTGAATCCAAAATTAACATAACATATACAGAATTAAATGACAAAATAAAACGACGCTTCTCGTGAATGACATACGCATGTATGGTTGAAAGTTAAGTGAAGTGGACGTAGTGCCATCTGTCATTGAAAAGCATAAATAATTTCGTTCTGTTTGAAATACGATCGACAGTTAAATGATATGGATATGGTTTATTAAAAAAAATCGCATTAAAAAATGGGAGCTTGGAGTTAGGAGCGTGAACATTTGGGGTTGTAGGAATTTTTTAAGCCAAATTTAAAAAAAAATACAAAAAAAAATTCGTCAAAAAATAGTTTTTTTTTCTTGAAATGGACGCCCTAATCACCTCACCATATTCATACCTACTAAATGTACATAAAAAAAATCATAAAATAGGTGGAGCCGTTTCGGATTGGCTCAACCACAAACATATACATTATATATAAGATATATATAAGATTTGTGCATATATAGTTTTTGTTGCCGGCGAGTCAGCGTAGTCTGTGATTTTTGCTCGTAGACAGGAACATTACGTATGACATTCTACCTATACGAAAATCTAGCCTTAAATTTAATTCGTTATCTTGAAAGACAGAGTACCTTAAAACCCAATCACGACACGACACAAACAGCACACGAGATATCGTGACGACACCTCATAAAGTGACAGACAGGCATGACAAAACAATAAAAGATATAACAGAACTGTTTGCCAGTTTTGATGAATAGAATTCCACTTGATATACGAGGTACGAGGTCGTAACCCCCTTTCGGCCCCTAAACCCGCTACTGTTGCATACTGCATACTTCTATACTCGTTATTATAACTACGTTTCACATCTATTCTATCTATATCTTCTTCTATCTATTCTATATACATATAATAAAAATGGAGTGTCTGTATGTAATATCATAATAAAAAATTTTTACCGATTGGTTATGAAAGTATACACGTTTCTGATAACAAAAATGCAATTTTTTAATTTTTTGTCGGTCTGTCTGTCTGTCTGTTTGTTCCGGGTATACCGAAACCGCTAGACCGATTTTGACGGAAATTTCACTGGCAGATAGTTAAAATTACAGCGGGTTATTTAGGCTACTTTAAATTAGACTAGCTGTTAACCGCGGCTTTGCCCGCAATGCTATCTCCAAAACGGTTAGACAGATCTTCACGAAACTTTCATTGACAGATATTTAAATAAATAAATAATATTTAAATAAAAAAAAAGTAATTCAAGCCATTTTAGTTTATACTAGCTCTTAACCGTGGCTTCGCCCGCAGTGCTATCTCCGAAACTGTTCAACCGATTTTTACGAGACTTTCACCAGCTAATAGCGGACATTATAAAAAGTAATTTAATCTATTTTAATTTATACTAGCTATTAACTGGGGTTTCGCCCGTTGTGCTATTACCAAAACGGTTAGACCGATTTTCACGGGACTTTCACTGGTAGATAGCGAACCTTATAAAAAGTAATTGAGGTTATTTTATTTTCGGCTAGCTGTTACCCGCGACTTTGCCTGCATGAAATTTAGCAAGATTTCAAGTCATTCTTTATTTTTAATTAAAGAAATAATTATCAGCTTATTGTTTACAATTCGACATTATAATTATTAATAACTTTAATGATATAGAGGTCTTCCTAATAAGATTTTAGATTATAAACGTATTATGTAAAGAGTTTCATAATACAAGAACAGACAAGCGTGTATTTTTTGTATAGTCACAAAATCTTAATTATAATGGCAATGTATATTAAATGTAATGTAAATGTAAATCTTTATAATAATATTTTAAGTTATTGTTTTATTAGTGCCTTATATAGTGTAAGTGAGCACTGGGGTAGTTATATTGTGGGTTAAGGTTCCAAATATGTTGCTGATGACAAACCTCATTTGACACACTGTTAGTATTTATATATCTAATGTACACGTTACATTTTACTGTAGTGGCGTGCGCGTCGTACTTACAATTGTTTTTAATGTGTATTTCTATAATTTGACATGATCTCACAATTTTATAATTCTTTAATACGATCTTAAAAAACGCGTGCGGAGCTGCGGGTGTACAGCTAGTATTCAATATTTTCATTATCCATGTCTATACATATAGTATAATGCAGAGGTTATGTGACCGACATACGATATATGCGACGTGATACCCTATAGGCCATAGGATTAGATAAATGTATGTATATCTTAATATATCATGTTTATCTGTACATGTGCTTGGTATTCTGCGGAACATGTAATGGCTGTATATCTATATTAATATACCTGTAGTTATGTTACACATTGTTTTTAAATTTTGTTATGCGCATCTTATATAAAGACGACTGATCACGAATACGACGTTAAAACGTTATGTCTGTATGTTTGTCGGTTTATTTATACGTCCGGATTTAACAGAAAAAACTCGTATGTACGAGTATAACGTATAATAACAATATTTTTGAAATTCACGTATGTGTAGTGTATAAACATATATTTAGTCGTGACCCATTACTATGTTATCAATATAATATTATAAAAGGAAAAATGAATCTGATTTTTTACCGGTTTCTTTTCGACAGACAGATATATTCTGCCTTTTGGGACTATATTTTAAAAAACTCAAAGTAAAAAGAAGTGTTATCTACTTTTTAAACCTATATTTGTAAATATTATTCAAGCTCTATAAATACGAAAGCTATTGATTTCTAATGTTCATATGCCTTGGGATTCGTTTAGCCTTTATATTTTACGTTTTCGTATTCAGAACATATGATATATCGTACAACAAAAGAGATTATCTCTCCTTTCGCTCCATATTATTGAATGAACTTTTACAGACTTTCTTCACGGTGTCACCTCTTTAATATGTTATGATATTGTGAACAAAGAACAGATGAGCTATCAGACAAGCACATTTGACGTGTGACATGTTTAACGATCGTGCGTTAGTGTCGCACAGGTATGGCTCGGTTCGGACTGTGAGTTGACAGCGCGGATCCATCACGCCAGATATGAGACGTGACTCGAGGAGATCTGCCTCACACCGACACGCCTCACACCGACACGCCTCACACCGACACGCCTCACACCGACACGCCTCACACCGACACGCCTCACACCGACACGCCTCACACTGACACGCCTCACACCGACGCGCCTCACACGTACCGAGTTCCTGTTGAGATGCTTATCAGTTCTGATAACGTCGTATAGACGGCACAATGCTACTCCGACGTGCTATCACTACACTGTGTTTATCTAGGGCCAACTCATATATAACTTTAATACTAATGGACACCCATAATCAAATGAATGGATTGAGGGGGAGGGGGTCACGCCGAATCTGACTAAATCTCACGTAGGGGAGAGAGGAAGTTTCGGTAAATATCACGTAATTTTTTCGTGCAAAAATGATGTAAAAATGTGAGAAAAGTTAAAAGGGACGGGACCCATGGGGCACCCACAACCGGTCTCAGTCGCAGGTGCTAGGGGGTAGGAGGGGTAGGAGAGTAGGGAGAGGGGAAGGGTAGAGGGAGAGGGGAAGGATCCGGGACGCTGACGGGCAACACCAAACTGCACGTTCGCTTTTCGCGGTACCCGTTGAAGTTGAAGTTGTACTTTGTGAGTTTGTATATTCGGGGTAATCTCTGATACCACTAATCCGATTTTGAAAATTCTTACACTGTTAGAAAGGTATATTAGACTACCTTTTTATGGTATATATATATTTTTTCAATAAAAGATTCAATAATTTCAATGTCATTAAAATTAGCAAAATTCTACAATATGGCGTGCGTTCCTGGAATGATTTCAAATAGAGTAATAACATCCATAGTAAAAATAATTACTGTTAGCTTTACAAAAAAATACAATACACATATATCTAAGTTTAATATCTCAGCCAAAAAGATTGTTTATGTGAAAAAGAACATAAATGTTACAATTACTAATTACAAATTACTGAGTTATTAGATACAGGTTTCATGTATACTTTACAAATTCTTATTAGAACAAAGAGATAAATCAAAATGAAAATTTCATGGAGATAAAATTTACTTTTTACAGCATGTTAATTGATGGAGGTGGTTAGAACATAATAACATAAAAACTATAAGCCGGTAAAATTATTGCGTTGTTGCGAGGATAGTAAATGAGGCGCGGAAGTGATGGCCAGAGGAGCAGCCCAGGGGATACCGGGAAGAAATTTCTTGCCAATATACATAGAATACTTTGAATTTACAATTGGACCCGGTAAGTGACGCTACAATCGGGTTCTAGGTTTTATAAAATTTTTCGCTTTTGGAAATAAAATTGGAACCGGTAATAACCGATTTGGCGCTGACGAAGTTGCGCGGGTCAGCTAGTAAAATATAAAATAAACTACATGACAGATTAAGATCCTTCCAAAAACTCCAAGAACCCTATTATTTATTATTTCACTTCGAAAAATAACATCAACCTGGCAACACTAATAATAGTAACGTTGACGTACGATAACGCTAAGATAAGGTCAGTCGCGATACACATCAACACGAGGGACGAGCAGATGCTAAAAGCGCGCCTCTCTCGTTCTTCAATAGAATTAGTTACGATAGTAACGTTGCGAAAGTACTGTATATATTGATTAGATCTGTTGTCGCTCGTCTATCTTATGGAACAAGCGATAACCCCTCAAATAGCTCTATTGTTAGTATGATTTTAGCTTACGTTTTAAAACAATGTTTTCCTCGATGTTTTGTATAATTCGTTGGAAAATTTGTCGCCTTGTACTGTTCCAATCCTCATTCGCGATTTAATGACTACCTTCCTAAACAGAGGTCGTAATACGTGTTCTCAGTGTATTAAAATATAATTAATTATTAATGTTGCGTCTTTTGTTTAGCTATTTATTTTACACTAGTATTTTTTTAAAGAGGACTCTTATTGAATTTATGTAACATTTTATGGTTCATATGATTAGAGGTTCATCACAAATTACGTCACACGTTATGTGCTACAGAGAGAGGGTTACCAAAATATGACAAGTAGGATTATTGAGCTTCTTGGCGTCACATGTAATGAAACTCTATAATTAGTGGTGTTTTAGTTTAACAATGTATACAATTACGAAACATGTGACGTCACGCCAAGAGATGGGAGTTTGTGTGACGTAATTTATGGATAGTCTCATGTATTTTATAACTACCAATGCTAATATAATACTACTGCGGGTACTGTAGGATTGCAGTACTTACTGGAAGCGCAATCATAATATTATTTCGGTATTTCCATCGGCGTGGCTTTGCCGTTCCCCATCCTAAGCAAATAGCTATAAAATAAAAGCACTTTCAGATATTTTCATAGTAAATTATAGTTGATGGCTCCGGGCACTTCAATCTGCGGTCACAAAGGACCGGCAGGAAATGTGGTGCGGTTTTTGTGAGCGGTCGTCACGCGGTGCGCCGGTAACGAACTCATTCGATTAAGGTTGCCAGTTTTGATCAAATTACTATAGAAAAATTAACGTTTTTAAACTTGTTATTTTTATGGCTCACATTGTCACAAATATATAAGTAAACGATGAAGTTTAGTAGTATATTAAGTCAGTACTCAGAGATAGCGCAAGAGTCGTTGGCATTAATCAATTCCAAAGATCTAAGTACTAGAAAATAGTCAGTCAAAACTGACACTCGATGCGACAGCTGAAGAAATTATGAAGTTAAATATCAATCCCTTTTCAGTCTTCAACTGAATTCACATTCAAGTACTTTTATTATACATAGTCTTTTTAATCAATGAATAAGAAATAATAATAATTTTGCGAAATAAATAATTAGACGAAACTAAATGGCAGCCCTGTGTGAGAGTTGCTGTGAATGTTCTTTAATCGCAGTCACAGGGCTTCATTACCGTCCTGGACTTACTGGCCGTGTAATATGATAGCTCAGTTCAAGCAGACATTGAACACAATAGCTTTTCCACTTCAAACAAGATAAAAAGATACAGCGTCCCTTGTCAATTTTTCTTACAATTATTACGGGGTGTGCACAATTTTTTCACGATACGTCAAACGTAGTGCACGTTTGTTTGAATAAAGAAATGTCTCATAGAAGAGTGGACTATCTCAGTACCCTTATCTAATTTGTGCTATAAATTTTAATTTTATATTGAAGGTGGGTGTTCGTCACGTGCTACCAACTATTTTCACATGTCCAATAACGTGGTAGTTAAGGCATTATGTATTCACATGTCCAATAACGTGGTAGTTAAGGCATTATGTATTCACTTTACATGGTAAAAGCTTTATATCTATTTTATTTGATAGATCACATTAAAATACCTGTATATTGTCGGCCGTAAGGAAATTCTAGTTAATTTAATGTAAACTCTACTTTCTAACTAAAACAACTCTGCTTTGATTTCAGTAACTAGAATGTCTTAGAAAATATGGTTTGGAGTTAAATATTGTTACATTTCTCGTATACAGTTGTTATCAGATTCAGCTTAGGGTTCAATGTGTTCATACCACATTTACTGTAAATACATATGAAGTAGTATTTACAGCGGAAATAAAATTATATTTTCCTGTAGTTATGTGTTTACTTTGATATAATCAGTACTGCGGGTGACCACAGAATTCAATTAGACCATTTGGTAACGATCAACACAAGGAAATAATATCATATTAATTACGATTTAATATAAACGATAAATATTTATATAACATTTTTTACATTTTTTAATTGCCGCGACATTCAACTTAATGATGTTCAAGTGGCTACCTGGCTATGATGAAACGTTAGAGCTACAATAGACACGTGTCCCCGAGGACGTGCTCGCAAGTCTTTTTTAGACTGAACTTTACATATAATCATATCTTTATATTATTTTTCTAATGATCATCTATCTAAAATCTATCATGTAATATGCTGAGAATAAGTTCCAGTAACCAGGCTCCGACACGCCGCCTTGTGATTCAGCGCGTTGTCGTCGGGTTTAAGCAGGTCGCGTGGGATTGCGGTCATATGTTACTTGAGGCTTGTTCTTATGTCGAAACGAAAGTGTATAGTAGTCAGTGATGCGGGACCATTGTTATATAGTTAATGGATTATTCGTTAAACGGAATATAACTCTGTTTTTGACGTAGTAACTAGACATAACATGTAATTCGGTTGGAAAACCGTGGGAAAAGAATGTATATACTCTGCGAATTAAACAGTACTGTAGAATGCGCAAGCATTCCAACTGAACGATTATTATTGCCACAATCCTATTTAAGGAAAAAAGGCAACCTTCTTGAAAATGTTATTATGTCTAGCCTAGAATGCTTTTCGAATTTAATGCCACAATTTTTGCACACATTACAAGTTTTTTATTTCAGAGTCAGACTGTTCCTAATATTTATTTTATTCCACCTCGGGCAATGTGCGCTGCTAGATACCGTACCTACAGATTCTTATCTAAAAGATAAATACTTTGAAGGTTGGCCGGTACAGGTTGCCAGTAGCGTGGATAACTCCCATGAAGCATGGCAAGACGCCAACTTTGTTACCTTGTTATAGTCCTTCAATTAATTCCTATGACTAGATGAAGTCACTGAAGTACTATTGCCGGGTAAACATTTATTTTATGTAAATATTGCTAAAAGCAAAGTCTTGTACCAGTGTCAGAAACCAGTATAATCACCATGTCGACCTACAACAAGGTAATTTCTTATTTTGAAACGCCATATAATCCACGAGTTCTGTTTTTGTACAATTTTTGGAGTTTGGGTTTGACTGGGGACACTCGTTCCCTTGGGACGTTTGATCCCTGGATCATAATTACAAAACTACAACTTATTTTTCAATCCGATATATGCAAGACTAATCATAACTGTTATTGTCAATGACAAAATATCATTTTGATAGTTTAGTGTAAACACGTTCAGAGTAGTGACGTCAGTTTATTTACAACATGTCAATATCATTTTTGTAAGTATTTTGATAGTTATTTTGAGATATTCATATAAATAAATCATTATATTTAAAACTATTTAAACCTGATTTATTAAAGTGTGTATAGTTATATGTTTTATTTAATTAACATATTGTTTTGATTTCAAAATGTTTTTTTTTATGAAATCCCGGTTCAGTGTACACTTGATCATAGCGAACTCGGGTAGACTTGATTATGGGATCAAATGTCCTCTACGTGTTTACAATACGTACACTTAACATACAAAAGGAAGGAAGGAGTGAAAAAACGCCAACTAGTTGACAAAATAAAATAAAAGCATAAAAAGCACAGCTAAAGCCTTTCAGTATCCTTATAATGACTTTGAAAAGGTATTCAGGAAAACAAAAGAAACAAGTAAATAACATAGCGTACGAGCCCACCCACCGACATTCTAAAACTTTTAGGGACGCACAGAGGCTGAGTTAGCCAAATACTTGGAAAAAGCCCGCAAACTACATTATGTTTTGTCCTCGCAATGCCTCTTAAGCTAGCGTATGACTATATTGTTCAAAACAATAAACCAGCTAGTAATATACGAAAATGCACCAACAATATCATCACGTTTGGCTTGCTCTACGGTTTCATGTGCAGAAATGGATACTTGTTCCCATATGATCATATCTACCCGATGCCCAGAACGTGGGACACTTGAACTCTTTGTAGTCTTCAGGGAAAACGAGACAAGAACAGGTTAACACAAATAAATTTCATGATTGAATGACGCAAAAAGATGAAAGGATAAATTTGGTAGGCAGTAATAAGAAAATATTCTACAATACCTTATTATTTTTAAAGATGTGAAAAAAAAACAAAATGGGGATCAAATGTCCCCAGTCTCCCCTACTACGAACATTTAAATCTGGTGATAGTGTTGCTAGTTAGTAAATATACACGAATTATGGAAAAGTTCTTTGTTGTATATAAGCTATTGTTATTACTTATGATGATGGTCAATATATAAAAAAAAAAACAAAATCAAAATGTCCTTTATTCAATTTACGCCCTGAGAAGGCGCTTATGAACGTCAAAGCTACCACCGGTTTGGAAAACAACTCAGTCATCGAGAAGAACCGGCAAGAAACTCGACTTGGGTTATCCCTTCATGTTATATATTTTTACAAAACATAAATAATTACATTCATGTTTAGTGGATGCACACAGAGGGGCGTCACTTCCAGACGTCACAATCCTTCACATATTGATCTACCCTACAATAGGCTTAAGATATTAAAATCCGCTTGACATGGTTCTTGAACTCACTATCCGGCAAATCGGTAATGTGTTTTGGGACTCTGTTATAAAATCTAACACTATTACCTAACAAACTGTTTTTGGTTTTAGTGAGCCTGAAGCCTGGAATGACTAATTTGTTGCTGTTTCTAGTATTAAAATTATGTTGGTATTTTACTAGATCCAGCATATATAAGTTTTTGCGGACATACATTAAATTATCATGAATATACTGCGAGGGCAGAGTAAAGATACTTCCTGACTTCCTGAATCTTAGTCTTTAATGGTTCGCGAGGCGCCATATTATAAATTGCTGGAACTGCCCGTTTCTGTAATATGAATATGGTGTTCACCTCAGCTGCTGTCCTCCACAACAATATACCATAAGGCATTAAGCTATGGAAGTAAGCAAAGTAGACTAACTTAGCAGTGGCAATGTCTGTAAGCTGGCGAATCTTTCTAACTGCGAACGCAGCAGAACTTAATCTTCCCGCCAATTGTTTTATGTGAGGACCCCATTGTAATTTCGAACCAAGTGGAATACCCAGGAACACAGTATTCTAGTCATAGTGTGCATCGTACATTTTTGTTAAAAATATTCTCATATCAAAACAATAACCATAAACCAACACACAAACCTATTACAGTGTATGGAATTTTTATCTCTCGATATAAAATAGTGCTAAAGCCTAACAATAATAAAAATATAGTTAAGTTAAATCGAGATGAATTTTGGATTCTGTAACTTTATAATATGAAGCTTTATCAGAGGGATGTCGGTGCCAAGTGCTATGTTATATTTAGTATAATTTTTTTATTGTATGATAAATACAGATTGTTTTTATAGTTCTTGTACAGTAGTTAAGCTACACAATGACGTTATATATGCGTTATATGTTAGTAATATTGATTAATTAACTTAACCCTATGTTAAAAGGTTGAAAGTCTGTTAAAATATGTCTCTGATCTTCTTTCAAGTTCATTTTTTTCTGTAAAGAATCTTATCCATTTTATCACATTCAATATCTGTACTTTTAATACATTAATTCTACGGCTATTATTATCTTGCCGTAATAAAGAAAATGCACAACTCTGATTTTACGAAATAAAATGTTTTTGGGGAGTTTTTATTTTGGAGGGGGGGGGAGGGGGGGGGAGGAGGGAGGAGGGGGGGGGAAGGGAAAAAAGGAAAAAAAAAAGGGGAGGGAAAAGAGAGAAAAAGGAAAAAAAAAAAAAAAAAAAAAAAAAAAAAAAAAAAAAAAAAAAAAAAAAAAAAAAAAAAAAAAAAAAGAAAAAAAAAAAAAAAAAAAAAAAAAAAAAAAAAAAAAAAAAAAAAAAAAAAAAAAAAAAAAAAAAAAAAAAAAAAAAAAAAAAAAATGTTTGAGAAAACGTAGAAAGATGAAGACGCCATTTAGTTATAGGAATGTTTCGAGAGGTATTCTAAGAAATGTGTGCAAAACAAGGATACAAGTCGAATAATAGCTTTGCATGTACGAATGGGAATGAGTACATGTGCTTTCAATACAATATAGAAGCAGAAATTTTCTCTGTAATCCATTTACATAGTTGTTATTAATGAATACTTTGCTGTTCAGTTGCCGCCGCCTTCCGTCTTCTAATATCCTACCAGCTGTTTAATATTGATACTTAACTTTGTATACCATATTTTTTTATTATATGTATTCGTAGCTTATCATTTACAGAACGAATTTGGGTAACAGTTTGTTGTTATATCTGTTCATACTCCTTGTCTGATTTAACGCTTCTTTTTTTACCAGTAGAAATATAGGCATATCTTGGTAAATTATAAAGATAGGAGAGTGTATTAGTGACGTGTGAATAAAAGTAGTAGCGTGTTCGGATATCACGTAGATAACATCGTGATATATCCATAAAACCACAACAGCTTTTTCTAAAGGCCGCCTGACTAGCTACAACCTTCAGGTTGTTGAAAGGTACAAGGTAAAGTAATGTGTGTTACGATAGTTGCACTTGAGAGTCAGTTCTCACGAAGATTTGAAATCTTTAAAATATTATGTCACATTGTCAATCATTAGGTGAGATTCTGATCAAAACCTAAACCAACGCTGTCTCTGACACGAGTTTCGCTTAATATTTTCTGTGAAGTACCCATAATGTTTTACTTATAATGTTACTTACCGTTATCTAAAATGTATAACTTTACCCAATCAATAAAAAAAACCTTGGGCAATTTGAACGCGAACTCGTTCAGTAAATTGTTTAATTTATGTTAATCTTAATCAGGAATTACCACAAAATCCCATTAATTGGAATTCACGTTTTAAGTGTGACACACGGAGGTCACGTCAGCCTATCGGACTGAGTTTTTTTTGTATTCTTAGCGTGGGTTTCACAACTACATATGAGGTAAATCTTGATTGATCAAAGTCGCGTCTGTGAAGACTCCGCTGCGACCGCCATCCGTCACATTTACTAAGTAGGAACAAGTATTTTTTTAAGAATGTAATACTTTTACATGAGCTATCCACAAGCTACTTAAGGCTTGCAGAGTAGAGAGGGGGTCCACAAAGTATGGCATCGTGTGAAAAGGAGAGAGCTATGCGTGTGAGTCATAAGCTTCAATCAATCTAAAGTGCTTAAACTCTAAACTTTGAGAATAACGACGAAATATTTAATTGAATGTCGATTTTATCATAGAAAGTTTTAAATAAAAATATATAAATAATTATAAAACAGCTTTTAATCATTTCTAAATTCGTGTGACGTAATTTATGGATGATCACTATTGGGAGGCACTTTTTATATAGGTATAACCTACCAACAATAAATTATTTTTTATGTAAAAAACAAGCCATAAAATACATTAATTATATTATTTAGTGTTTCTATTTTCACCTAAATACGTTTGTTATCTCTATATGAAATAGTTTATGAAGCGTTGTGTCTGTCTGTCGGTTGATAACAGTTTCGCCTGTGCATACATCGGAACACGGTGATAAACATTAGTGGGTTTTTATTTCATAATGTGTATGTGTATTTAATAAGTTATGGCGTAAGCGAGATTATTTCAGAAACAACGCCATCGGTACATACGATACACATACATTTATATTGTAATAATACTACCTGTTTGAAAAAAAAGCTGAATTCAAATCATCAATTACTGGAGTAATCATGGTTCAGGCGTCGACCACTCAGTCAAAGTATTAGTAAAGGTTCGAATACCACAACGATTCTATTGTAATTGCAATCCTTGTGGGGTTGTGAAATTTCGGACTTTACACCCGGTTTTACACCCGGCTGTACTTTGTAGTCGAACAATATATTAAAAAAAAGAAAAGAAAATTTGTGTCCGGAGATCACAACACCGTCTACCTCAGGTCTGTCTGTCTGTATGTATTTGTTGCGATCCGTGTGTAATATTATAAATCAGACTACTGTTAAAATGACTTCGCTTACATACTATATCGACACGACACGGACAAACCCGATCACAATAACAAGTTTTAAAAAAATAATTAGAATAAATGACTCCGCTAGACATATTTTCCGTATTAAATTATAATGTATTAATGGTATAAATCATTTTATAATTTTTTTTTTAACTTTCACGGGTGGACAATTTGAATGAAATCTTTTAATTTATTTTAATATGTCGGCTTTATGCGTGAACTGTTCATCGTCGGAGTATTTTAATTTATTTTCTAATTTGTGTTCTAATTTGCAATTTAAACTTCACCGTGACGATTTGAAAAACATTTCAATTCCCAAGGATGGCCCACGAAAATGCTTACAGCTTATCTTATCAATGTTGTCAATCTTGTTAAGGCTTCTTATATTATTTACTAGCGGCCCACCGCGGCTTTGCCTACGTGCAAAATATTGTAAGTTATGTGGAAGTTATAAGTGCGCAAATGATTTTTGGACAGTGAAACGGATCATCACAATGGCAAAGTGTAAAACTCTTCGTAAGCATCATCACAAACATCTTTTACGTGTTAAATATGCGATATTTTCTAAGATATTCATTGAAATGATACGCTGTAATGTGTAACTTTGGTTTGCATTAAATACCAAACGTGGATGAACATAAATAAAGGGAACAATTAATAGTATACTGGTCAAAATAGTGTCTTAGATTACCCATTATGCTACAATATTGTTGTAAATATTAAAAGTGACTACTGCGCTTTATCCTTAGTAAATAAGGATATTATAATTCTTTAGTACATTTTTGTTGAATTATCATGTATAAGGTATTACTTTCAAGTATCGCACAAGGTTTAGCTAACGTTGGAATGAAGGCACCTAAAATAGTATTTACAACTTGATTAAATTGCTTGCACTATTTTTTATTATCTATGTATAAAAAACATATAAATTAAGCTAATAAAATAAATCGACAATTTTTTTTCTCAAAGTATCTATCCACGTATTCGAGTAGTGAAAATAGACGCATGCGTAAACTGGAGTCGTTTTATTAAAAAACTAGCCGACCCGTGCCCACTTCGTTGGGCGGTAATAGGCATTATCAAGCTACAACTTTTCTCTAGAACTCAATCATATATATCTCATAATTAAGGCAGCGTTCGTAAGAAACGTTTTCGTTCGACCATTTTTCTCCGACTCCCCAGATATTACCCCCTACAACCTCACAAACTTTACCTCTTAATAATATTAGTATAGATTATAGATAATATAATTAGTAAATAGCTTCGGCCCGCGACTTCACGCGCGTGGAATAGTTATTTTGGGCTAAGACGCAGCGTAAGCTCTCAAAAGGAAAAAATACCCCGATTTTAAACCATTTTTCATTGTTGCTCCGCTTCTATTGGTCTTAGCGTGATGATATATAACCTATGACACTCATAAATAACGTTGCTTTATATTGGTAAAAGAATTTTCAAAATTGGTCTAGTAGTTCCTGAGATTACCCCCTACAACGTCACAAACTCACAAACTTTACCTCTTTATAATATTAGTATATAGATTATAGCCCCTACCTGCGACTTCGTCCGCGTAGTAATAGTTACTACTCTGGGCTAACGCTGACACACAGCAGAAGCTCTCAAAAAGAAAAAAAAACATCTCGATTTTGAAACATTTTTCCTCTGTGCTCCGCTCTTATTGGCCTTAGCGTGATGATATATAGCCTATAACCATCCTCGATGAATGAGTTCAAATCGGCCCAGTAGTTCCTGAGATTACCCCTTACAACGCCACAACGTCACAAACTCACAAACTTTACCTCTTTATAATATTAGTATAGATGATAAGAAACATTCTTTATAGAGCATTTAATTTCCTACAAAAACATATGTCGCTTATTGAAATCCGTTTATTGGTTTTTTAGCCAAATTAAAAGAAAAATCCTATGTTATTTATATGGAAAATAAAAATCCCCAAAGCGCGTCCTGTAAATATTAATATTAAGAGCTTCGGATTTCATAGACGTCTTTTTTAGTAACAGAAGATAATTTGTGTACAGATTTTGAGGAAAAATATGTTGTTTTTTTTTTAGACAGCCCTATATACCTAATCTACCCATAAATACTGAAACAAAGAAAAAATATATTTTCTATTGCAAAAAAACTTTTATTACTTTTACAGTGTGTTAGTTTAATACATAAATATAAAACAATTTCACATATAAAAAGATTATTCGAAGTGGTCTCCGTTGGCTGCAATACAGTCCTTTAAACGTTGAGGCCAGTAATCAATAGAAGCACGCACTCTTTCCATGGGAAAATTCTTCACGGCCTATCGTACAGATTGTTTTAGGGACTCCAAATTGTCATGGCGTTTAGAGCAAGCCGTACTCTCTAAAACTGACCATAAATTATAATCCAGCAGATTAAGATCGGGACTAGACGACGACCAGTCTTCAGCTCTGATGAAGTCCGAAACATTCGTTTCCAACCAAGACTGCGTAGACCGAGCTTTATGACCCGGCGCCGAGTCTTGCTGGAAGGACCATTCTTGGTTATTGAACATGGTTTTGTTAAGGGGCTTCACTACCTTCTCAAGAATGGTATCCTAATAAACTTGTGCCGATGTTTTGATACCTTTGTCACAAAAGTATGGCTCGGTCACTCCTTCATAGCTAATACCCCACAAAACATCACTGAAGTCGGATAGTGCCTATGTTGCACTCAGTCGACTAATTGGCAAGCTTCCTTAGAGCTTTGAGTATAAATACGGTCATTTTGTTTGTTAAAATGTTGCTCAATTGTAAAAATGTTCTCATCCGTAAACTATTTTTTTCTGTGACCTCTCTTTGCGTACCGCTTCAGTAGTTGTTTAGATTTTACCACCATATTCGTTTTTAAATTATCAGTTAAGAAATGACCAGTACGTTTCTTATAGGCTGCAAGTCCTAAGTCATCTTTTAAAATACGCGACATGGTTCTAGGTGCTATCTTCATCTCCCGAGATAAAATCTTTTACTTTCGGACAGGATTTCTTCGAATTCTTTCCCTTACTGCTTTGACCACCTTTTTCGTACGAACACTACGTGGAACACTACGTAGACGGCCAGATCTTTTTCTCTCACAAACAGAGAAGGTCTCAATGTACCTATTAATAGCCCGGTACACAAACATTTTACTAATACCAAGTGTATGGAGAGTTTTAAACATTGCATTTGGCTCCATACCTACTTTGTGTAATGCAATCACAGCGATTCGGTTCTCTTTATCACCCCACTCCATTTTAATATCGTAAAATATTGTACAATGTATTGGCGCGAAAATGAGATTCCAATGAATAATCATATAAAAATGACAGATTCAAAATTCAAATGTTATATTTTGTTTATTTTTAATTGTAACAGTATTTATGGCCAGACTAAGTATATATAAAAGTTCCGGAAGAAATTTTCCACTTCAAAATTCGTTTGCGTAGCTTATAAAAATAAAAGAATACACATAGACGTGAATAAGGACTTTAGTTTACATTATTTATTGTTGAGCCATAATATTAATTATATAATTATCACATTGATATCAATAATATGATAATAAGTTATAACTTAGTAATTATTTCGAGAAAGTACAAACAGAAACAATACGAACTATTATAAGGTTATATTTACTGATATAATGTTGTTAACATGTAAGAAGTAATTTCGGAACAGCTGAAAACCGTACGGTGTGATTTATGAACTCATTTTTTACAGGTACGTAATTACATATTTATTAGTAGCGGCCGCAACCGAAGCCGCGAGTACAACAAAGTTTATTAACGAAGTTAATTAGTAACTGGAATGCGAGGAAACAATATTAAATATAACATAGTGTGTTTACTTGGGTACGTACGGTTGTAACGTGTAGGTATACAACGCTCTTTGTTATTAGGTTAATTAACCAGACAGTTTGATAAAACATACTTTTGTGTTTATATTGTTCTAATGTGTTTTATAATGAATACTGTGTTATGTTATTAACTAAGTATGGTTATTACGTGTTTCATATAAATTCTAAATAGACGAAATTGTTTTGAACATTATGGTATTTTCAATATCATAGAATGTTAAGCGGTTAGTGAACCATTTTTCTTACTTTTCATTTTGTCCGCATCTACAGAGTTCAAAAAAATTAAATTTCTCTATAATAATTCATTCAAATTATACATCATCAAATCATCATAAAAACTAATTTGTAGGTGGTAGAGCCACACTGAAGCTATTAACGGTTTCAGCATGAATGGGCCGGCTGGCCCTGGGTAGTACCACCCTCTCACATAAAATCGACGAGAAGTAACAGCGCTTGCATTGTTGCGTTTCGTACGGTCAGTGAGAGCGCCAGAGGTAGCACTCCCCTCCCCTTCCCCCTTCCCTTACTCCCCCTCTCCCCCAAGACAGGTTGGCAGCGCATTTGCGACTCCTGGTGTTGCAAGTGTTTATGAACGGTGGTGATCACTTAAAATCAGGTGACCCACCTGTTTGTTTGCCTCCTTTGATATGAAACAAAAAATCAAAAATAAACTTTAAATGAAGTGTCTAACTACAATTATATAAATGTTTTCCCTATAATTATTTACCTATTCAGTGTTCTTTGCCAGTTTTTTAATATAAATTGAATAGAAACAGACATTGCTCCTATATTGTGATATACAGTTTAGTGAGTGTGTAGTGTAGATCAGTTTATCTCTGAGTGAATACTTATCGACGTCGTATCTTTTTAACACATCTATTCTCTGTTCTATTTACTAATCTGTTATAGTTTTACATATAAATATCATATAGATTCGCAACGACGTGCTTATTGTTGAGAAATTACATGATAACTGAATCAGTTCACCTATGTATATGTATATGTTAATATTTCATATTAATACGTAAAAAAAACATTACAAAACGTACTTTTAATACAAATTACGCACACGGAGTAGTATGAGATTGGGATAGTTAAAGTTCACGTGAAGAACTTGTAGGTACAGAATGCCTAATATGTGTTACAAATACATTACATTAAATAGAAGATTCATTGTTTAAGTGTGAACCTCCATATATAACATAATGTCAACAACTGTGGTCAAGCTTTTGTTCTGAGGAGATAGCACTACATCATCATTACATAGTATAAAACAAAGTCCCCTACCGCGTCTGTCTGTCTGTCTATTCGCGATAAACTCAAAAACCACTGAACGGATCTTAATGCGGTTTTCCCCAATGGATACAGTGATTCATGAGGAACGTTTTGGTATATAATATATCAAGGATTTTTTTTTATAATTAGGGCGGGACAACGTCTGCCTGGCCCGCTAGTAATATTATAAAACAAAATCCTTTGCCACGTCTGTCTGTTTGCGATAAACTCAAAGACTACTGAACTGATTTTCATGCAGATTTCACTAGTCGATAAAATGATTTATGAGGAAGGTTTACGTATATAATTTGTCAAGGTTGTTTTTATTATAAGGGCGGGACAGCGTCCGCCGGGCCCTCTAGTTATCATTAAAGAATAATGGTGTACTTGTACATACAAGCTCGCAGTTGAAGTTATAAAACAAAATTAAATATACATGTATATGGAATGAGTATAGAAGGGGTACCCTTTGAAATAGAAAAGTCTAATCAAAGTTTTCAATGAAATGTGGTCAGATTTGGACCACTAATACCTTTTTTATTATTGACATCAAATAATTTATCTTATACACACACGTTACTAGCTGTGCTCCCAGCTCTGCAAAATTTGTTGTAAAAAATAGTTGAGTTAAAGTCACAATTATACTGTAAATATTCTCCGTGCTCAGATATCTACACGTACTAATTTTCATGGTAAATATATCGAGCGGTACATAAATTGATTCACAGTAGCTCAATCTACTGGCGAGTTACAGTAAACTGAATAATTCACTTAATATTCATGATGATCGGTCAAAGGTTGTTTGAGTATTCCGATCTCGGATATAACAATATATATTTCTGTTGAGTTTAATTGACCTTTACTCGCATAGAAATGTGATTATCATATCTCATTTGAGACGATCATTGATTATCATTCATAAGAATGCTATTTTAAAAATCCGAGGATCCGCTCCTCTGTGGACCATCAACACGGCGTATTGATAGATGTTTCAAAAGTATTTAACGTTTTCCCACAAATCCTGTTATACAGATAGACCAAGGAATGTACGCGTACAGAATATAGGCTTTGGATTCGTGTTCCTATTGTGGAGTCTAATCCGCTCCAACGTAGAACGCTCCACTTGTGCTTATTACGCCAAGGGCTAACTATGACGTATTGCCACCACCACGCTCGGATAATCCGCGCGCCGCCCGCGCACCACGGTCCGCGGTCACACCTCTTCGCGGAGCGCATCGTCCATGGCAGACGTATTTTGTTATTGCAATATTTGTAACTTTTATTTTTTAATTATAATTCTTTTTATAAAGTTCAGAGTTGTTTTACATGCCCTACACATTACATGTGGAGGTGTGAACAAACATCCCCCACACTATTACTAAATCTATCGTATCTGTCACACTGTATCTATACCGAAATAACTTTGACGATAACAGATGAATTTCTCACCAATCTTTAAGTATATTTGTCCATTTTAATATACCAGAAATCTGTAATAAATTAGGATTACCATCACCAAATTTTCACTGAAAGAAGAAATGCCCGAATACTTTAGATCAAAAACAGGACGTAGTATAAAGGTAGTAATTCATAAATATGGGGAATTGAATTTGCGTATATAATATTCAATTGAATACTGTTAGAAAATGTTATGAAAGTAGATGTTATAAATCGCGCGGAGTCCATCGATATAACGATGAAGGCAGTATTGATATGCGATTTTTTTTCAGTTGGTCTACGAAACTGGTTTTAATTTGACAATTTGATGTTATACATTCTTTAGGTATACTTAAAATAAAACCCTTCTGGACGTAAAAACAGCTTACACTGTCAAAACGGTGCGTATGTGGAAAAATATAAAACTAAAATTTTACTTAAAAAAATTAAATACCCACAACTACGACGTTTTAAATATCCAAAACCATGATTCCAGAAATTCTGGAAAAACGGTACGATTGACCACCCTATAGCTATACATTAAAACATTATGTTAGATGCGTTTGTTAGTCTTATTATCGCTTATGTTTTAGTAAACTCACAATGCTTCGTTTAATTTGCGAGTTGCAGCCGCGTCGCGTCGCGCTCTCGACCAACATTTGTAAACATTTCGCTTTGTTTTTCACTTACACATGCTTTTCTCTTTCTCATATTCAAACCTAAGTGCTAAATGTTCTAACTAGGATTTGCTATTGTGTGAGAAAGTTTACTACGTATTCTTTTTTCTAAATTTTATACATATCTAGGCATATTTTGTTAAAGTTTTATAAGAAGACTAAACGCATTCGCACTCTCCCATTCATGATAATAATAGTCGCTTAATATTATATTTACTCACATTAAACACTTGCAAAGTGAAATAATATATTTTTATGAGGTCTATTGCTATTGTTAATAGTCTACGAAGACAGATTCTAAGTCTCCATAATTTTCTTTGTGACATAAAAACACGAATTAAACTTAAAAATAGTAAAATTTTCAATATTTTACACGCTATGGGCATCGTATTGCGAGAGAATAAGTAATCTGCAGTTCAGTTTGATTTATCATCGTCATTATTAACTATTCCTTTACACAACGTAATGTATGTAAATGTACATAAAAGGTATATTTAAACAATCACATAAATTAACTAAACATATCTGGATGTATAAACACACCGGCGTACAGAGAGACAGAGAGACTTATCCGACACAAAATACATATAAGAGTTGTTGAGGTATGTATGCCTGGTACACATATATATTTCAATAACTCATATAAGTATGAATATGTAGCTTAGCTTATATTAGCTCAGATAGGTCGCGAATTGCATGAGTCAGGCAACAGCCCAAGCCGAGGTGTGCCGTGCACCCTTGAGCTAGTTGTATAACACTGTACAGTTTTATAATATTAGTATAGATTATAAATATTATGGTATTTATATTATACATATTTTATTTTTGAATACTTATTATATGCGTTACGTCACCTTTATATACGTTACTTTTCAATCGCGAAATGAGAATGTATACTGAATTTAATGAACACCGACAAAGCCATTGTTTAATAAATCCAGATGTACAAGCAGACAGATGTAACGAGATAAACATACTTAAATATCAAATTCTAAACTAGTAACGATAAAAAAGATAACAGTCACAAAATTTGGAAAAAAATAGCTTCTACATACGGAACTATAGATTTATTAATGTAGATAAAATAAAACATGGACACGCAGCACCATAGACGGTTGTAACGAAATATAAACAGGATTAGAGTGTTATCTAAAGTCAGGCATAGGTAGATTACGGCTTCAGAGCATTAAGTAAGAAAGGTTCTTGTATCACCTACACTGTTTAGACTCGAACATAGATTTATGTTAAAGAAAAGTAAAATATATTGTTTGGGAAGTCCCAAGCGATTTAGATTTGCTAAAGCAGAATGTATGACTGCAGCGGGTAAGAGGGTTTGAAAAAAATCAACTTATTCATTTAAGATTAAATGGGATTGACTGAGATTTATTCCATAGTTTAAATGGCCTGAAGAATAAATCAAATTAAAACTAATTTTACTTTTAACATTCTATTATTCATAACGAATTATCTGTTACTTGTCCAAAGTTTAGTAGAATCTATGTACATGTTTTTTTTATTGTAAGCAATTTATTTATAACTAATAAATACTTAGTAGGCTAATCATTGCGTCATTATAATGCTGACTCGACAATTCATATCCGGCACTCGCAGAATCATCTTAGTAGCTGTTACAACGGTTTTTGTAAAATGTTGATTCTCAAAACCAAAGATAACTCGGAAATTGCGTAGATTGATATCTGTTTCAATTCTTTTCACAGCATTGGGTGTAAAAAATCATCGTGATAAAAGGGAATTTTATAGTACTTAATTGGAGGCAATCACGATGAAAATCTGTTGTCCATTCCATCCATTCTTGTATTACTGTAGCTGCACTTGACGACCGGCACACATTTCTATTATATAATACTAGCTGATCAGTGCCCACTTCGTTGGGCGGTAATAGGCATTATCAAGCTACAAGATCAAGATAATTACCCCCTACAACCTCACAAACTTTACATCTTTATAATATTACTAGCTGTGCCCCGCGGCTCCGCACGCGTTTTTTATAAATGTATTAAAGAAATGTAAAATTGTAAGTAGGTGTGTACATTACAGAAATGCTTTTACAAAAACATTTGTAACTACGGCACGCAGGCCATCTACTGTAACATGTAACGTGTACATTAGATATATGAATACTAATAGTATATCGAATGGGATGGTATTTGTCATCAACAACATACCTGGAACTTCAACCTACTATATATCATAGACAGTGCTCACTAACACTATATAAGAAAGTAATGAAAATTTTAAGTTATACATTATCGAACAATATGTCTTAAATCTTTTATTATATAGATATAATATGCCCATATTGTCGATATACTTAAGTTATTTTTATACATTGCTATAATCACTGAGTTATGTAGACGCAAACGCGGTAACTAAAACAATATGGCCGCCAAATTGACCAAAAAGATGATATAATTAATATTACATACAAATATATGACTTTCAATTATGTATATTTATTCTTGGAGGCCAGTAAAGCACACGTGTCACGCCGTTGTAACATGTTTTTGATCAATTTCACACGGACGAATGCACAGGTAGCAGTTCATCACTACATAGTGTACCAATTCAAATAAAAAAAGAATCATTAAAATCGGTTCACAATTGACGAAAATATCGATTAACACACATAAAAAAAAACATACAACCGAACATAGTAACCTCCTCCTTTTTCGAAGTCTGTTAAAAACAAAGTCCTCTGGTCTGTCTGTTTATCTGTTCGTGATAAAGTCAAAAACTACAGATCGGATTTTCATGCCGTTTTCACCAGTAGATAGAATGATTCATGGGGAAGATTTAAGTATAATTTTTCAAGGTTTTCTTTTTATTATCGGGGCGGGACAACGTCTTCCGATCTCGCTAGTTATCTGCCCGTAAAAGTCCCGTGAAAGTCGGTTCAATTCCTTGATTAGTGTGTTTGTAGAATATTGCAAGGCGACGTCTCGAGTACAAAATTCGCGCTGGCGAAAATAGTCTAAGTTACCCTTCTTATAAGGTGAGTTATCTGCCAATGAAAGCCCCTGGACAAATCAGTTTGAGCATTACGGATAGCTTGCACTGCGTCCGGATGGCGAATAAAAAAAACCTAAATTACTTTATTTGAGGTCTGCTATCTACCAGTTGAACACCCCGTGAAAATCGGTCCAACCATTTTGGAAATAGCAATGCGGACGAAGCGCGCGGACAAATAAAGATGGTACAATATGTCAACCGCTATAATTTCGGCTATCTGCCAGTAAAATTACAAAGGGGAGCGTTAAAATAGGTCCAGCCGTTTTGGAGATTACCCGGAACAAACAAACAAAGAGACAAAATATAATAATATAAAAATATAGACAACATATAAAAAAATTGTTTTGCTCATTTGTAGCCATATACATTCATCGAAAAGTTGTTATTTTAATTGTACATACACAAACTTTATTTTTATAATACGTAATAGATAACAAATTTTGAATAGGAAAACAAAATAAACTTTGAAAATGTTTGCGATAGAAACTTACCACGTTACCATGGCAACGTATATTATAATATTAACGCTAACGATATCTCTCAAGAGGAACATGGAAAAAGTCCCCGATATCTTTTGGTAACAGTTTCTTCATTGGTGCTCCGCTCCAATTGATCTATTGCGTGATGATATATAGCCTAAAGCCTTCCTCGATAAATGAGTTATCTAAAACCGAAGGGTTTTCTCAAATCGGACTGGTAGTTCCTGAGATCATAGCGTTCAACCAAACAAACAAACAAACTCTTCAGCTTTGTATATTAGTATAGATTTCTTCCCGCATCCAAACAGGCGATAGAGATCAATTTTAATACATTTTCAGGTCTATTATTTTTTGTTACATACAATAATCTTAATTTAATCATAATGAAGTAAACATTCGAATTGTACATATTTAAATTGAATACGTTATTACAACTGTATATATTAATATTGAGCAGAATTATTAACAAAGAAAACAAAAAACCTCACTACAAAACGCTGAATATATTTTTTAATTGTTTTAATGAACGAGTTGTTGAGATGAATATTGATAAATATAAATAGAACGTTTTTTATTGACGTATATCATACTTAAATATGACATGAGCTATATCATATAGCTATATAGGTTGAATCTAACGAGAAGTAATATGTCAAAATCCATCAAATTGTATCAAAACTATAGCATACAGGTGAGCAGCTTAAACTCCTTATTCTAAACCTACACATCACTATATTTTCACTTCAAATACCGACTTCAAGTAAGGTCACTACAAAATAGACGGACATTTATTTTTAACTGTCACATTTAAAACGTTTAGTTAAAGTCCCAGACTCCAGATTATAAATATGCGTGTCAGACGCACTCAGCCGGCTCTGTCCTCTGAAAAGATTCTTTCGAGATTAATTCAATACCCTGATAAGTAGACCGCGTGGTACATTAACAATCTACGTTCTTGTGAGTATAAGCATAAGTCAGGTTACCTAGAGCCGTTTTGTACACTTGGCAGGTTCGCACAGTTGTTGTTTGCAGTATTTTTTTATTATGGGAGCCATAGTTTACGTATTTCAAGATCCAGAGACAAACCGCATGTTTTATGTTAAACAGAGCTGACACACATGATATCGTGTCATGCGAAACGCTGACATGTGGCAGTACGGCGTGGCGGCGCGGTGCGGTGTGCTCATGGGAACGACGGCAAACTGTCGGTCGCACACTTGAGATTTCCGCGCCGATATTAAACTATTCGACAACATTTAATGCATCTCACCTGCTGTCGTAATAGACGCATTGCTTTTATTTTATTTGTGTTAACCAATCTTCTAATAGATTATAACTGCCATTATCAAGTAGGTAATGGCACTACAAGTTTTTTGCGAACATTTCAATGATCGAACAAGATGATGGCCTTCTTGTTAGAACTTTCCAGAGAGTTTTTGCAGCAAGTCAGTATCCATTCTCCGTGGTATTGTTTCTCATTCACTTCACTTGTGCACAATAACCAAACTATATTACGTGAAACACTACCAGCATTACAAAATGTAGAACACAAAGTTATGAATAAAATATAAAATCCCCTACTTGACATTTCAAGATCCCGCCTAAAACTCCAGGCATTACCTTAATACTAACTGGAGTACATATCCCATTATTGTTATTACATCCAAATACCGACAATGTTATTATTATGTAGATTATGTTGTAGATTATTCATCATAATTATTCCCGTTATGTTATTATTGTTTGATCATATTTGATATGTTTACTAGCTGACCCACGCGATTTCGTCCGCACCAAATCGGTTAATATCGGTTCCAATTTTATTTCCAATTGCGAAAAATCTTAAAAACCTAGTACCCGATTGTAGCGACACTTATCAGGTCCAATTGTTAATCCAAACTATCCTGTATATGTTGGTAAGAGATGTGTTCCCGGTATCCCCTGGGTTGCTCCTCTGAACCTCACCTCCGCGCTCTATTTACTATCCTCGCAACAACGCAATAATTTTACAGGCTCATAGTTTTTTTATTATTATCTTCTAACCAAATTCATCAATTAACATGCTGTAAAAAGTAAACTTTATCTCCATGAAATTTTCAATTTGGTATTTAGTATGTTTTAATAAGAATTTGTAATGTATACATGAAACTTATATATGTAATAACTTTAGTAATTTGTAATTAGTAATTGTAACATTTACTTTCTTTTTCAAATCAATGTTTCCTTAACAATATTTTTCGCTGAGATATTAAATTTAGATATATGACTTCTCGTATTTGTAAAGCTAATAGTAATGAATTTTGCTACGGACTTTATTCCATTATTTTAAATCGTTCCAGCAACGCACGCTGTGTTATAGAATTTTACTGATTTGAATTACATTTGTTGTAATCAAGTATTGAAAATAAATATTTTCCTAAATAAAAAGTAGGTTGTCTAACATACATTTCTAACACTGAAATAATTTACAAAATCGAATCGGTAAAACCAGAGATTACACCGAACATTCAAACTCACTAACTTTAATTTAAACTTTTTAATGTTGGAGTTTAATAGATACGAATACTACCAGCGTCAAGTCAGTCATGGGAGAGTCACTTTATAGGTAGTATTAAATTTTTATTATATAATTTAGTTCTTCCAGATTAGGCCACTGACTTAAACAAATAAATATATATTTACACAACAATTACTGTGAGTTATTGTGTTATATTAAAGTTTAATTTTGTTAAAACATATAAAATTAGCCACAGCATCGACAAAAGAAGAAAATACACATCTTTATGCGTTCGTTAAAATCAGACGGACGTAGTATATTGTTAAGTCAAATATTATACAACATAATACTAAATTGGGGAAAATGAAAAAAATGTGTTCTAGAGTACCTTCATTCAACCCACATTCACATATTGAGTTGACCTTGATTTTAAGATGCAAGATTGATTAATTCTTCATTCTGCAAGATGGGCTGGAGAGCACACCTCTACAGATAGATAGCAAGTTTGTAACATTCACGAAACTTATAAAGCCACAACTTACCCGGAATGTTATCCTGAATATATCCCGAAGTTTAGATCAGTTTGATTTCCATGACACAAACAAAAAAATGTTTAGAGAAGATAAATCGTGAACATAGCTTTTATAGTGATCAATGTATCCAGTCTGGGTAGCTTCTTTAGCAAGAAAATAAACAGCTTCATTGCCCTGGATCCCACTATGTCCTGGTATCCATGCCAGAACTACATAAATTCCTAAACAATGACATTGATACAAATGGAATTTAATAATTATGATAATTGTGAATTTTACTTTAGAAAAATCGGACTACATATGCTGAATAGTTTGTAAGCAACTTGGGGAATCTATCAATGTGATAGTTTGATCTAATTTATGTGATAATACATATTTGATAGTTTCTAATATAGCAACTACTTCACCTGTGTAGGTGGAGGATAAAGAAGAGTATTTATTACCTCTTTATAATATTTGTATAAATAAAAACGATATACATATACAATGTATCACATTGTCCTATAAATAAATGTATTATTTAAAGCGTACGGGTGATCAATGTCATTGGAGAAAGTCGCGAAATTAAAAAAAATAGCGTAAGCCATTTTGACGTAATTTGAAAAGCGAGGGATTAAATAGTTAATTATATTTAATTCAAATATGTCAAAGTAATATCGAAATGTAGTGCCAAATTTTCAAGAAGAATAAAAACCCTTTCTTTATTTAAGGCAAACAATTTCATTAATATATTTAAAAAAACGTTTATATATATGGATTTTTGGGCTAGGAACCCTCTCGGGCGTCCCCAGAACACCCGACTAAATAATTGTTGCAATCTGATCAGTAGTTTCGGCATGCATTGAGGACAAACATACAAATATTGATTTTTATATATAAATATTTATAAGCATTGTTCATTTTCCTTTAATTATTTTTATAATCTGTGTTATTTTCGAGAAGTAATAATCTATTTACCTTATAGTGATTTGTAATAAGTATTTGTATAGTATATATATCTATACTAATATTATAAAGAGGTAAAGTTTGTGACGTTGTGACGTTGTAGGGGGTAATCTCAGGAACTACTGAACCGATTTCTTTTACCAATATAAAGCCACGTTATTTGTGAGTGTCATAGGCTATATATCATCACGCTAAGACCAATAGGAGCGGAGCAAAAATGAAAAATGTTTTAAAATCGGGGCTATTTTTCCTTTTGAGAGATTCCGCTGCGTCCCAAAATAACTTTTCCACGCGTACGAAGTCGCGGGCGGAAGCTATTAACTAATTATATTATCTATACTAATATTATAAAAAGGTACAGTTTGTGAGGTTGTAGGGGGTAATATCTGGAGAGTCGGAGAAAAAATGGTCGAACGAAAACGTTTCTTACGGACGCTGCCTTATATATGAGAGATATATGATTGAGTTTTAGAGAAAAGGTGTAGCTTGATAATGCCTATTACCGCCCAACGAAGTGGGCACGGGTCGGCTAGTATATATATATATATATATGTGTATATGTAAATATGATATAAAAATGTTATATAAAATTTGTGCCTTGAATTTTCATATTTCAATATACTGAAGAATATTTTTTCTTATGGTGTAGTAACTGCACTGAGTTTGATAGGGAAATGATACAGATGAAAAAAAAAAGTCATTGTAACTGGTTTATGATGTGCATAGTTGTTGCGACCCAGTTGAGTATAGAAACATACCAAAATGATAGGTCTAGCTTCTGGCTTCGATATTGAACGATTCTGTATTCACCTTGATTCCATTGTCGTGATGTATGTCTGCGTCACTGTGAGTATCGTCACAGTCTGTCTCGAGTCTTATATATAGATTGCAAATGTACAGACATCTTGGGTGGCCATTCACCACAGATTATAACTATTACGTCTTAAACACAATTTGAATATAGAACCATTACTTACAGTAACCAAGACATTCCTTCACAAATATTCAATTTCCTTATTTTCCCAATTATACAAACAGATCTAAATTTAACTGTATATACGAGGACGACCTCTGTGTTTCGCGGCCTCAGTGTCTCGCTCAGGTCAACCAATTTAAGGTAACAGACGACAAACTCATTATTCACGACCTTTATCGTAATTACAAATGTCAGTTTGAACGCTTTAATAATATCCGAAAGATTTATGGATTTATTTATAATTGTATTTTTTGTTGTAGATATAACTAATTGATACACGCGGCTTTCTTCTCTTTTTATAATACTGTAGTTTATTTGTTTATGAGATAATTAATACATTTGGTAGATTTATAAAATCACCGTCAGTCCTTCCTATAATGTTTTGCCTGAATGCAGAGTATATTATACCCCTGGATGAAGGAAACAATCTGGCAGAAGGTCCAAATGATACTTACGTATTAAATGCAGCGCGCTCGTCGACCGCCGCCGCGACCGTCTCGCGTTATCTATTTTTGCAACTGCATTGCCGTTAATACGTAAGTACCATTTAGTATATTATAAACTTGATGATTTTTAAGTGAAAACAGTTTCATCTCAGTCTGGTTAGGTAAGACTTGCGAAAAAAGATAACGCGAGACGGCCGCGGCAGTGGGCGGCGAGCACGGTGCATTTAATACGTAAGTACCGATCAAATACCTGCGCGGAGATATGTACTATTTAACAAACAGGCACACAACTGTAGCATTTGTAATACCTACTCTAGTTTTGTATTAATAATATAATCTATAAATATTTATATTACATCTATTAAATAATAATATATATATATATATATATATATATATATATATCACAAGCTAGTATTTTTATATACATTTTGTTATATTCATAATGACGTGCTTCAAATTGAACTAGTAAACAAACTGAAGGATGCCCCAAACTGAACTTTACCGTCGAATAATATCCGTATATATTATTATAAGAAAACAAATTCCCTGCTAGTTATCGCTTCAGTTATTTTTATAATCGCTGTTTTCTCGTCTTCTTTATAATTTATTGTTGTTGGTCAGCTCATCAGCACAAGTGAAGTACATTCACACATACAGTATACTCATTACAGCTCATGATATCATCTATTCAAATCCCTAGATCAATATAATGGTGCTTGTTTATATTATATTGTAATTTATTTCTTTTTCGCATTCGTTTTATTAATCTGAGACAGACATAACATTTTGAAACGTGGTCATTAAATACGTTACTATACATTCCGATATACAATGTGTTAAAAATAAAAATATTTTTAAAATAACGACGACTTGGAAAAGTAAGTTAAGTGTGCACAATTTCTAAATAGAAGAAGACGTTTGCAAAAGTTAATGTGCAATAAATACATCAGTATTAATAGACGATGCTGAATTATTATCGAAATAATTTCCCGAGCACAACATAAAAGCGTAATGGCGCTATAAAAACGACTGTAGGCCATCAATAAACCTATTCAGAACTGCATGGTAGTAATATGTATGCGATACTATCTGTGAGCGCGCGGTCGCAGCCGACGCGTCCGGACGGACCCGCTGCATTCGGTTCCGAACGTCTAATTACAGCGGCCGAGATCGTCAGCTGTATGCGCGTGTGTGCGTCCTGTACGTACACACCGGTACACACAACACACCCACACGCGCGCGCGGCTCGTATCTCCAATCAGCTGATCGCTGTAGGTCGCCGCGCCGGCACGCACGAGACGCGCAGGCGCGCACTACACAGAGCACGGGGTGCGGGGGCGCGGGAGGGACATGGACCCCTTACACTAACTATACTAGATATTGCGAAAATTGCTTCCCTTTGATGCAGAATTCCCCATGAGATCACCCTTTAAAAACATTGCTTCAATCTCGCTCAGTATTTTTTCTAAAATGTTATTAGTAAATTACGAAAGAATAACGCAAATGTATGCAGTAGATCACTCCTTTCCGAATGAAACATGATGTATTCATAACGTTTTGTGTCTAAGAAACTGTTGGAAAAATGTTAATAAATAATCATCTATTTTCTGAATGTTCGAAATAAAGTCTCGTCTCGCAGAGGTTGCGTCGTATTACGTCAAAGAAATGTTCATAAGAAACCGTAGAGACACAGAAGAAGCGTTTTAGTTCGCCGTATTTACGATCTCAAATCAAGCATAACACTCCTTCTTCCGGAGGCGGAAGATGAAAGGCTTTTCTATCCCTTTCGTTTATACTAAAATATTGCAAGGCTGAAAGGGACGCACATCAGGCCGATGCGGGTTCTCCGCCTGTCAAGTTCGGTAGTTAAAATGGCCGATGGTTGCTTAGTTTCGTGATCGCCTAGGGAGGGAGGCGATGTCGATAATATTATGTTTTATGACGTCGGGCTGAGAGGGCGCGGGGGCACGGGCGGCTCTACGTAAATTGGGTTTTCGTTTTACGAGAGATAATGCCGACGATAAATTATACTCGCATTTCGGGAATCGAATTTCATTGGAAATGTTTCTTTTTTTTCAGTTAATATAAATTAGTACAAAGACCGTTTAAAAGAAGGTAGATAGGAGAACGGTGCGTACAGAGGAAGTCCGTAATTATTGTGTTGCTGTAACGTCGCGTTGTGTCGGATCGTAAAACGTTATCAGAGTGTAACGAAGGAGTTCATTATATTTTGCGATCGTTAAATATACGAATGAGAGAACTGTTATCCCGAGCTCGTTGTTCGCTGCAAAACTTAGTGATACCTGTTACCTTTGACGTTATTACCAGTCGTATGTTAACAAAAAATACTTTAAAAACGTTTATATTACTAAGATAGTTCTCGGAATTACCTCGCTTTAGGGCATTTAAATTATACGCCTCCGTAATAACAATAAACACCTCACGAAGTAATAAACAATACGTTTATAACTAATATTTTTCGTTTTTTTTTAAATATCTATTCAGTCGTAAAATATTACAAAAACTATTACGAGCAATAACTAGAGACGAGAAACGCCCTGAGCCTTGCCAGATAGCACAACGATACCACATCAGTCTCGGTACAATATCACGACCATAAAAAGTAACAATAAACTTTTTACTATCTCTGCGAAGATAAAATAAATATAGCTTTAATTTTGTCGGTCGCCATGCGGGAATATAATAGTCCCTTATCTCATGAAGAGGATTGCAGCCCCAAGGGGAGCGAAGGCACAAAGCGCCGCGCCCGCGCCCGACTGCCCACTAATATCTAGTTTCGATTCGGCGCAGCGAGCGTGCTGCAGACGCAGACGGAGCCATACGAGCTAGCGGCAGACACGACCGGGTAATCATCCATTAGTCTCGATGTTTATATCGTGTTTATTACGTGGATGCTAATTTAACGCCGTCGCTTGGTCCGATATCGGATAATGGACTATGTATTCACGAGAATCCGTGCTTGCGTGCACACCGGCATACCATACTCCTTACTCTAACTCCACAGAGCGCAAAGCCAACGCGTTTCTCACTAAAAACTCAACGATTTCGATCTATACGAGTGCATGTTAATTACACCAGTCGTGGATAATTGCCTCGAGGTTCGCATGAATGTAACGAATCATAATAATGAACGCGTTTTATTGTAATTGTTTCGTACGAAGTGTTATTTCCCTGAGCGGTTGTATGGAATGAATAATTTCTTTCTCAACAAGCATTGTGGATTATTCACGAGTCATTGTGTGTAAGTATGCCTTTCAAACAGAAAATAAAACGTCGGATGAATAGCGACGGTGCGAGTTGGCCTTTTGTTTGCCGGGTATTTTGGAAGTGTTGTCATTCAAAATGAAACAATGGAAGAATGACTCGCATAGAGGAGTAAAAAGTGCTGGCTCTCTGCTGACGGATCACACCTGCTTTGAAATTATTCTCCTACTTGACTAATATAAATAATAGTACGTCTTAGGTAAAAGGTACATGTTAAAGATTCAAACAGTAAGCATCAGCATCAGAAAGTACTACACACATAGTAAAAACAGGGTCTCATATCTGGTTTGTGAAATCTACATATATTATAATTATGACTAACAAAATCTATTACTTGTAATTTCTGTAATTTATTTGAATGCCAAAGTGAAATTGACGTGTAAGTTGGTGAATCACGCTTTAATAAAAATTGTCTAAAATACTACTATATCGTTTAATTTATTAGGAGGAGTAATATCAATTCATAAATATTTAATGTTTTCATAAAATAACATTTTGCTGATACTATTCACACTACCATATCATTATGACATTATACTTATATCACAAAGATGTTTGTAATGTTTAAATAAATCAATTTACATTCAGATCTCATTGTTAAAATCGTTAACGAGACCGAGTAACTTAGTAGTCTGATGTCGATATCCTCCATCGACAATGTCAACACCGCGGCACTAGCGTGCACGCTCGGCCTCACGATTAGCAAACAAGCCCTGGATGATTTATAGCTTTCTGTGAAATTATATCATTTATTTCAAAAACGTATCCATTTTATTGGCATTCGCCCGTAATCAATTACTCTGGACATCTAACGACGCCCAAAATAAATATGCAGACATTGAAATGTCTGCGACGTGCTAAAAGAACCAACTCGAATATAAGCGCTCAGTAAAGCAGAAAACGATATTATTCATTAATGAAAACATCGTAAATAATCATAAGCGACTGCGGCTGTACACTTCTCCAAAACAGAGACGGAACCTTTAGTAGCAAAATTGTAACAAAACAAATTAATTATTATGTCTTTTGCTAATATTTCACAGACTGTGACAAGTCCATACTAAAGCTGCTAGCATTAGAACCTAGTTACCAAGTCCAGCCTTTGAATAACCCTCATTTTGTAGCATGATTATGTTAAATAGAGTCATAAATTAGCATACTCGTGTACAAAAACATAAATATGAACAACCTTTCTGCTAATATTAATTTATAAAGGAAACATTGAGCGTTATTTGTTTAACAATTAACATAACTGTTTAGCTGTGACATCTGCAGTTATAGTAACTACGAAGTTGAATACAATGTTTCGTTAAATATCTCATATATGAGTGTTTAAGTTATTACTGTTGTAAATATGTACAAAATATTACTAGACAAAATTTACAAGCATTTGAGCCATAACGAGAATGTTGAAATATTTAACCAATAAACTGTCAGTAACAGAGTTAAAATATATAGTAAATTTGTTGAACATAAGTTTATACATTATGCCGCGACGGAATGACACGCACCCATACGAGTTGCAATTTTCACGGTTTTATTATAGTTTTTCCATGTTTCTATAAACTTTCATTATTATCGCTCGTAATAAAGTAAGCTTTCTTAAAAGCTGGCTTAGAAAATTCAACATTATCTAATTCTAACCATTTAACATATTCTTCAACGTTACACTCTAAAAACTATGTATCAGAATTGCACAATTCTTCATTTCACTTCAATCTATCTCTGTGTTATACTTTAGGTAAAATACATAGAAAGCTACAGTACAGTTAGATGATAAACCAAATTCGTTATGCAACGTTTACGAGAGTTGTTTATAAATGCTTTTAGTATTTATATAACTTATAAAATAATAAATGTTTTGTAGACAGAGCGAGGGCGCGGCACCACATCGCACCACAATATCTGTATACATATCAACTCTATTCAGTTCTACCGTAAAATAACGTATTTATATAAAATCATTCTACACTTGCAGTGTTTTATGTAAAATAAAGCTAAAATTATATATTTTCATAAAATTATGTTGAAGTAAATTTTAATAAGTCCATTTATATCACCATTATAATACTTACATCAGCAGAGATTTCAAGGTACAAAGTGATCCTAAATCTCGAGTAATCCTTAATACAAGACACTGATTCTCTGTGAACTAGGCACAACATGAGTTTAAGTGAGTCGGCACTGAACGGTCGCACTTGGACGTTGAGACATGGATTCTCACTAGCAAGCACTAGGAGCAGTCGAGACTGCTCAATCCGAACGTATGGAGATAAATAAAACGAAGCTTTAGGGATTTTTGTAAAAAGATAGTTTATATTTTTGGCATTGGACTATGACACAATATAATACTATGATATGCTAAGTAAGCGTTTTATAAAGACTTTTACATGCCGAATATTCGTTAATCAGACTATTCATCAGAGGACTCTTTATAGTATATAATTTTAACAAACATAACCGCTTACAAACTGAGAGTAGAGATACGATTCTAATGTCCCGCGTTCTAACACGTCGCATCGGTGGCGCCAAGCCGAGCACAGCAAAGCCGAGCACAGCTGAGCCGAGCACGGCCGAGCCGAGCGAGCGCGCGAGACTCCAAGCGAGCGCTCTACGCTCTAGAGCGGATAGAGCGTCTAGAGCTCCTTGCCTATTCCAAAACATAACTATGTCTAGTTTTATTCGTAATATTTTCTCACTTTCATTGTTTTATTCTACATATAGGTACATATTTATTATAATACAAGTTTTGAACATATAATCATCGATACCGATATGATATACAGAAACGCAACGAATCGGCGACGGCACAACACAACTGAACCGTGAAGCGTCGGTACAACACGCGCTTGCGAATAAATTATTAATTAATATAATATACAACACATCGTCCCCGCCGCGTCGACATCACCGGCGCTTAGCCGGCGTCATCCGGCACAACAACACAACAATCAACGTTTCAACAATATCAACGCGTACACACACGCAGCTAGTAGTATTTGGTATCGGGTTCGTATGCACGAGCACAGCACGGGGCGGCGCGACACTTACACTAACAAGGAAACATCACAGAGAGCGGCGGCGGCGGCGCTGCGCCCGGCTACATGTAGATCGGCAGCTGTGGCAGCTGGTGCAGCGCGCGCTTGTCAAACCGCTCGCAGGGCGCTCCCGGCTGCTGCAGCGCGCGTGCTATATCACAGTCGAGCGCCAGCCGGTCCAGCCGGTCCAGCGGCTCCGCCGGCAGGTACGGATGCGGCTTGAGCCGCGCGCGCGAGCACAGCTTGCCGCCCGTCGGCTCCGCGGCCGCCGCCACCGCGTACGACTCGAACCGGTAGCAGGGCTCCTCGGGCGGGGCGCGCGCTCGCTGCGCCTGCGCCGGCACCGGGTGCACCGCGGGCGCGGGCGGGGCGGGCGCCGCGCGGCAACACCGCCGCGGCTGCCTCGGAACCCGCCCGCCGCGCGCCGGCGTCACCGCCGCGGCCGCGTCACCGCGCGGTAAGTTGTTCACGAACGGCACACGCCTCAGGCTCTCGAGCCTCCGGAAGTGCGACGGGTGGATCATCAGAAGCGGCTCGATCTTGACGCCCTGTGGCGGCTTGGCACAGTCGGGAAGCTCGTATTCAATACTGCAGTCTACGTGTAAAGGCACCGAATAATCCCTGGGGGCGAGCGAGGCGGGATGCGCGTCCCGGCGGAATTCGGACTCGCCGCGCCCGTAACCCGTCATGTCGCCGCGCGCCGCCTCACGGCATCGGCGCCGCGGGGCGCGCGCCGATCACCTGATCGTGAATCGGGAAAGCGCACAAACGTGCGCACACACTGCCGACCGCGGTGAGACTGCCGCCCGACCCCGCGCCGCGCCCGCGTGCCCGCCCTTCGGCCCCTTCCCCCCGCGCTACGACGACGCGGAGACGTTCATCCCGGCTCCGCCCCCCGTCGTTCAGTCTCCTGTCCCACGTATCTCGCGGTGAAGAAATGTGCCCGAAGGAGAGTGGCGGCCGCGTTCTCTTCTCGATTCCAAAGAAGATATTGAGACGAAACGCGACGGGAGCGATACTGGTGTCTCCGCCGGCGCTGAGTCGAAATGGTCGTTCGTAGTGCGGGGCTGCGGGCTGCGTCGCCTCCGAGCACCGGACTTATCGAAGGATCGATAAAAATGGCGACGGACTGTGCCTAACGATGCGAGCGCTGCGCGGAGATGCACCGCGCAGTCGGGCCACGCGGCGGGAGCGGGTCTGTGCCGGGTGCGGGGAACGGAGAGCGGGGCGCGGGGTGCGGGTAGCGGTGGCACAGAGGAGGAAGGGAGTAGCAAACAGCTGACTACAAAGAAGTTCAAAATATCAAGTAGTCAACGAGGTTACGTTACAACCAACCAAATTGTATACATACACAATTACATAGAAACCGCGCGGACACAAAACGCGCGTCACACTGCGACCGACTCTATCACTGACAATTGCTAATTACAGTACATGACGTACGAATAGTAACATATTAATTAATATAAGTTAGTAATTAAGCTTCATCGATAACCAAATTACTATGAAATATGTATAAATTAGTTTGCAGATGAATAATCAATAAAAATAAAGTAGGGCGCGGCGCACGCACATTTTTAATAAATATTATTAAGCAGTTCTGATTACTGTGAAAGGAATGCTCTTGATAAATTTAAATACATAAGCAAATCTTAGTGTATAATAAACGAGAAAGTTAATGATATGTGCTACCTCTGTTATGCTTCGAACATAAAACTAATTTTCCAATATGTATTAGGTTGATAGTTGTTAAATTTCCTCCTCTAACTTCTCTAGTATTTTATAATACAATTTTATTATATAAATACTATACGTATCGGAGCTCTTTTCTGCCACAGTAAAATACAATTAAAATATACATAGTAGGTGAGCTGGCAGTAGCGACATTTATAAACTAACATATGCAGCAGCAAATACATTCACGTTTTGACACGAGAACTATGTAAAGTTACAATGGATAAAACAAATCTAATTCACTTTATTTTGTTTGAGTTAAACAATGGAATTTCCTTCAATTATTCTTTAGTAATGACAACACAAAAACAAAAAAGAAAATGTGAAAATATTTTTGTGTACTTTTATTAAGAAAATAAAATGGTGACGCGCAGTGTCTAACTACCTAAGCCATGCAGGCCAGCGGCAAGCTAATGTGAAGCTACTAAATAGAACACACCGTTCATATAAGTAACAATTTGACTTGAACCCTTTAAGTATTCGAACCCACTGTTTGTGCGATACAAAGCCACTGCACCTCTCACCTGTATACCCACATGGTTGTTATAAATGTTCTGTAAGGGTCCTTTTATAATAATTAGAGTAAGGAAATAACTGTCAGGTAATAAACTAAGTACACACACCAATAGTTATTAACAGGCTTTAGTGCTTGTCACCAGAACCGGTGTACCACTTATTAGGCCCTTCAAGACAACAGCGGAAGTAACTTGGAAAAAATACAAATTTGCTTAAAATTATATGATTTTCTGTTCCGAGTTTTAAATATATATGTATAATTATTATCATTACCTTACAATGATTTGATTGTATCAGTACCTGCATAAAGTAAACCGTTCGTGATACATTTTTTAAAATATTATTAATTCCATGAGCTTATGACCAATAAAACACGATTAGTTCTATCCAAAAATTCAAAACCATGTGTTCTTTGTGCGCAATTTTAATAAATTCTGGCGTCACGCTGCGCCGGAGGGATTTCTAAACGAATTGATATTATATTTCAACGGATTCCAGCATCACATGTGTCGGGAACAAAAGCTTGTGCACGTAGCGCTGAGTAACTCGACACTGCGCAGTAGTGTGCACTGAATGTACAGTACTAGTACCGAGAGTGCGACGCGACGCGACGCTATAACCCTATTGTTCACATCATGCAACGTATCCATATATCTTCTATACATATAATAACAATGAAAACCTAACTTGTCCGTACTTTTTAGATTTTTGTGACAAAAATTGTTGCAGCTGTCTTGGAATAAGTACTAAAATATATATTAATCATATTTAGAAATGTCCGTCTGTCTGTTTGTTTGAACACGCATCGCTGCTAAAGTACTACGTTCACGATAAACCTCATTAAGAAAATCATAAAGCATATCCTCGAGTAACATTTAGTTTTCGTTTCATTAAAATCGGTCCACTCTATCAAAAATTATTGCAATTTTAATGATGACGCGACTTAGGCACGAGAGAAAAGTAGATAGGTAAATGGCCTTAATAGCTTAATAATAGGTCTTTACCTATGAAATTGACGTTCGGCAGTACTGGCCATTTCAAATCAAAATAATTTTCGTTTGGCTAAGAATTCTAATTTCAAATTAATTTTATTTTAAAAACATGGAATTCTTTTTCCAAAAGTAGTCATTTGTTTATTGATTAGTGTTACATTTTCATCGCATTTCAATGTTTTTTGTCATCATGGATACGTTAAAAATTCGAGTAATTATGGTATATGAGTACCGTCGTGGCAACAACGCGGCACAAACGGCACGCAACATCAACGACGTTTACGGAGCTAACACTACAAACCAACGCACCACCTGTTATTGGTTTGCTCGCTTCCGTTCTGGGAATTTCGACCTGAAAAATGAACCTCGCAGTCGTCCGAAGACTTTGGTCGACAATGACGACTTAAAGGCGATTGTGGAAGCTGATGATACACAATCTACGGCTGAATTAGCAGCAGCTTTCGACGTTAGCGTCAAAACAATATTGGTCCATTTGCGTCAAATTGGCAAGGTAAAAAAGCTTAGCAAATGGGTGCCCCACGAACTCAATGATCGCCAGCGCGAAGTACGAATCGAGACGTGCCTTGCACTGGTCAACAGACACACAAATGAAGGAATTTTGAACCGCAATGTTACCTGCGATGAAAAATGGATTCTGTTTGATAACCGCAAGCGCTCAGCAAGTTGGTTGGATCCTGGTTCAGCACCTAAACAATGCCCTAAACGAAAACTTACCCCTAGAAAAGTGATGGTCACTGTTTGGTGGTCTAGCGCCGGTGTGATTCATCACAGCTTCTTACCAAACGGGGTGAGCATTACTGCAGATGTGTACTGTGAAGAACTGAACACAATGATGGAAAAGCTGGCACATCTCCAACCAGCATTGGTCAATCGCTCGTCTCCGCTCCTCCTGCACGACAACGCGCGACCTCATACTGCACAGCAGACGGTCTCCAAGTGGCAAGAACTGGGGTTGAAAGTTCTCCGTCATCCGCCCTACTCACCAGACCTTGCGCCTACAGACTACTACTTTTTCCAGAATTTGGATAACTCCTTGGCGGGAAAAAAATTCAATACCCGAGAGGCAGTACAAAATGCCTTTGAAGAATTTGTTGTCTCCCGTCCAGCTGATTTCTTTAAGAAGGGCATCAATAAACTGCCACTGCGTTGGCAAAGATGCATTGATTGCATGGGTGATTACTTCGATTAATACAAATAAAAGATGCATGAAAAAAATTCGTTTAATTTTTTAAACCTAAGACCTTAAAGAACTAATACATTCAGATGACTTTATAGTCACTGTCTTTTACATTAGGTTCCACGCGGACGGAGTCGCGGGCACAGCTAGTATTATTTATAAATTAATTTAATTTAAATCAATGGTTTTTAATCAGCTCTTTGCTTGTTTTATAGCTGTGCTTTTTCCCAGAGTACTAAATGATCCAGCAGTTGAATTTTCGAATATTACTTCTATAAAATAATTATATAATAATGTAGTAAAAGTTTGTGCGATACATCCGCTGAGATGTATATCTGAATCTTTCGGTATTTGCCGATGTTTTTAATATTAAATCTTTGAATTTGCATTTGTTCATGGATATACTTTGTGTTTGTACATGTACAGACTATGTATGTTTTGTACACGTTACACACTTTAGTAAAACCCACGAGAAACAAGTCCCTGAGACCTGCCCACACGTCTAGACATATCTATACTAATACTAATAATAATATTATAAAGAGGTAAAGTTTGTGACGTTGTGGGTTTGTGAGTTTGTGACGTTGTGACGTTGTGGCGTTGTGACGTTGTGGCGTTGTAAGGGGTAATCTCAGGAACTACTGGTCCGATTTGAATAATTCTTTCAGTGTTATATAGCTCATTCATCGAGAATAGTTATAGGCTCTATATCATCACGCTAAGGCTAATAGGAGCGGAGCACAGATGAAAAATGTTTCAAAATCGAGATGTTTTTTTTTTTAGAGATTCTGCTGTGTGCCAGCGTTAGCCCAGAGTAGTAACTATTACTACGCGGGCGAAGTCGCGGGCAGGGGCTATAATCTATATACTAATATTATGTGTAAAGTTTGTGAGTTTGTGACGTTGTAGGGGGTAATCTCAAGAACTACTAAATTTTTTGATAATTCTTTTACCAATAGAAAGCCACGTTATTTATGAGTGTCATAGGCTACATATCATCACGCTAAGACCAATAGGAGCCGAGCAACAATAAAAAATGTTTTAAAATCGGGGTATTTTTTCCTTTTGAGAGCTTCCGCTGCGTCTTGCCCAAAATAACTATTCCACGCGTGCGAAGTCGCGGGCAGAAGTTATTAACTAATTATATTATCTATAATCTATACTATTATTATAAAGAGGTAAAGTTTGTGAGGTTGTAGGGGGTAATATCTGGGGAGTCGGAGAAAAATGGTCGAACGAAAACGTTTCTTACGAACGCTGCCTTAATTATGAGATATATATGATTGAGTTCTATAGAAAAGTTGTAGCTTGATAATGCCTATTACCGCCCAACGAAGTGGGCACGGGTCGGCTAGTTCCTAATAAGAACGTAAATCTAACGTGTTGTACTTTTCCGATTTTCGTGAAAAAAATTGTTGCAGGTATCTTGGAATAAGTAGTTTCAATCATTTTTAGAAATGTCTGTCTGTCTGTCTGTTTGTATGAACAACTGCTAAAATACTAGGTTCACAATAAACCCTCAGCAAGAAAATCGTAAAGCATATCCTCGGGAGTAACTTAGTGTTTGCTTCATTAAAATCGGTCCCCTCTATCAAAAGTTATTATAATTTTAATGACGACGCAGCGTAAGTACGAGAGAAAAGTAGATAAGTAAATGGACTTAATACATTGAGATGACTTTATTAATAACTCTTTTTTACAAAAGCTTCCACGCAGACGAAGTCGCGGGCACAGCTAGTATCTAATAAAAAACTAAAAAAGTTAGACAAATTCAGAGCCCACCTTAAATAAATCGAGTTAGATGATACACTTTAATAACATATTTTGATTCATTAGCAAAATTACTTAGTTCATTAGATACATTCGCTTATTGACAATCTGACTTTCTGAAATTGGCGGCAAGTTGTCAATGTGAACACGCGGACAGGCGCTACAAAACGCGTTATAAAACTATAATCAAGTCGAGCTCATTATAATGCAATTCATTACACTTTCAAAATGAAAACATTCTATTTTATAATTATAACATGTTATAAAAGTAATTTAAATTGCTAATTAACAGAAATAAAACTGGTTTTCTATTAAAAAAATGTTATGCTTATGATTAGAATTGTAATTTGGTTTTGAAATGTGGTTCGCAGAGGACTGCACTACTCCCAATCACATTAATTTTACTAACAAGTAAATGAGATACAAATCTAGGATATATTTTATAGTTTGGTTATAATCTCACCTGATGTTAATGAACTATCTGCGGTAAGAAGGTAACACGCTAAACCTAGACGCTCTAGTTCTGAAATGCAGCTGCCAGAACACACCTATATGTGTTTGGCCGTATACTAAGTAATATTCATCCCAAGAGTGCTAGCTAACCAGGTAGGTCATAGAAAAACCCTACCACCATACTACGGTTTCATCACCATCGTTTCCTTCACCGAAATCTTCGGCTCATTGCAAGCTTCGAAACGTTGTAACTAAAACATATTTTATCTAGCTGTGTCCGCGACTTTCGGTTACTTCTATTTTATATCATAGGAGACAAACGAGCAGGTGGGTCATCTGATGTTAAGTGATCACCGCCGTCCATAGACACTAGCAACACCAGGGGAGTCGCAAGTGCGTTGCCAGCCTGTGTTTGGGGGAGGTGGCTGTCTGGCGCTCTCACTGATCAAACAAAACGCAACAACGCAAGCACTGCTACTTCACGTCGCTGTTTCTGTGAGAGGGTTCTTAAATATTATTTACACATTATATAATATCCTGTTTTTGTAAGAGATTGAATTGCATTTACTTACATACTCTTTTCTCGTACTTAACTGGAGCCGTCATTCAAATTAGAATAACTTTTGATAGACTGGGCCGATTTTATTTAAACATAGACTAAATGTTCCTCGAGAATATACTTTATGATTTTGTTGATGAGGTTTTATCGTGAACACAGTACTTTAGCAGTGATGCATGTTCAAACAAACAGGCAGACATACAGATAGACAGGCATTTCTAAAACTGATTGAAACGGTTTTTATTACTTATTCCTAGTGACCCGCAACAATTTTTTTTACAAAAATCTATATAGTACAGACACGTTAGATTTACGTTCTTATTAAATACTAGCAGTTCCCGCAGCTCCGCACGTGTTTTTTAAAATTGTATTCAAGCAATATAAAATTGTGAGACCATGTACAATTATAGAAATGCTTTTTATAAACAATTGTAAGTACGACACGCACGCCACCTACAGTGACATGTAACGTATACATTAGATATATTAGGTCTTTACCTATGAAATTGCCGTTTTGTATGAAAAAATTTAAACGATTTTTTTTCATGTATTTTTTATTTGTATTAATCGAAGTAATCACCCATGCAATCAATGCATCTTTGCCAATGCAGTGGCAGTTTATTGATGCCCTTCTTAAAGAAATCAGTTGGACGGGAGGCAACAAATTCTTCAAAGGCATTTTGTACTGCCTTTCCGGTATTGAATTTTTTTCCCGCCAAGGAGTTATCCAAATTCTGAAAAAAGTAGTAGTCTGTAGGCGCAAGGTCTGGTGAGTAGGGCGGATGACGGAGAACTTCCAACCCAAGTTCTTGCAACTTGGAGACCGTCTGCTGTGCAGTATGAGGTCGCGCGTTGTCGTGCAGGAGCAGCGGAGACGAGCGATTGACCAATGCTGGTTGGAGATGTACCAACTCCTCCATCATTGTGTTCAGTTCTTCACAGTACACATCTGCAGTAATGCTCACCCCGTTTGGTAAGAAGCTGTGATGAATCACACCGGCGCTAGACCACCAAACAGTGACCATCACTTTTCTAGGGGTAAGTTTTCGTTTAGGGCATTGTTTAGGTGCTGAACCAGGATATAATCAACTTGCTGAGCGCTTGCGGTTATCAAACAGAATCCATTTTTCATCGCAGGTAACAATGCGGTTCAAAATTCCTTCATTTGTGTGTCTGTTGAGCAGTGCAAGGCACGTCTCGACGCGTACTTCGCGCTGGCGATCATTGAATTCGTGGGGCACCCATTTGTCAAGCTTTTTTACCTTGCCAATTTGACGCAAATGGACCAATATTGTTTTGACGCTAACGTCGAAAGCTGCTGCTAATTCAGCCGTAGATTGTGTATCATCAGCTTCCACAATCGCCTTTAATTCGTCATTGTCGACCAAAGTCTTCGGACGTTCGCGAGGTTCATTTTGCAGGTCGAAATTCCCAGAACGGAAGCGAGCAAACCAATAACAGGTGGTGCGTTGGTTTGTAGTGTTAGCTCCGTAAACGTCGTTGATGTTGCGTGCCGCTTGTGCCGCGTTACTGCCACGACGGTACTCATAATCCATAATTAGTCGAATTTTTAACGTATCCATGATGACAAAAAAGATTGAAATGCGATGAAAATGTAACACTAATCAATAAACAAATGACTACTTTTGGAAAAAGAATTCCATGTTTTTAAAATATAATTAATTTGAAATTAGAATTCTTAGCCAAACAAAAATTATTTTGATTTGAAATGGCCAGTACTGCAGAACGGCAATTTCATAGGTAAAGACCTATTATAAATACTAACAATGTGTCAAATGAGGTTTATCATCAGCAACATATTTGGAACCTTAACCCGCCATATATCTACCTCAGTGCTCACTGTTTAAAAGAAATCCGAAGGAACGCGCCCCCCGACCCGGAGGGGGGAGCAAAAGTCGGTGCGGGAGAAATGTTATTTTGGGGGAAAAAAAAAAAAAAAAAAAAAAAAGGGGGGGGGGGGGGGGGGGGGGGGGGGCCCCCCTAAAAACCCCCCAAAAAACCCCCCGGGTACACTGTATAAGGAACTAATTAAACAATGAGTTAAAGATGTTATTATGATGATATAATATGCCCATATTGTCAATAAGTAATACGTTAATGGTCTTTTTATCTTATCTTTTTAGAAAGATCCCTTCTATCTTCAAATTTCCTATTAATAATTATAATGTTAAATTGTATACAATGAATGAGCTGACTTCTTGAACACTTGCATAAATATAAATCAAAATATAAAACTTTATATCTGTCTAAGCAGTTTTTAATATTCGACAATTTAAATAGTGTTCATCGACTTGGATACAATATTCTTACTATATAAAGCAAATAAAGCAAAAAGACAATATAATTCAAATTATATACATAGATACAAATATGAGTTTCAGTTATATTTATTCTTGGAGTCCAGTACAACGCACATCTTATGCACATGTTTACAGTGAACAACATACTTTTGAGAAATTTCATGCGGACGAAGTCGGGGGTAATAGCTAGTCTAAAATAGAATAACTTAAATTACTTCCTATAAGGTCAGCTATCTGCCAGTAAAACTCCCGTGAAAATTGGTCAAACCAGTTTGGACATAGCACTACGGGCGAAACCATGGTTAACAGCTAGTCAAAATTAAAATAGACTAAATGATCCTTATAACGTCCGCTATCTGCTGGTAAAAGTCCCGTAAAAAACGGTCATACAGTTTTGGAGATAGTACTACGGGCGAAGCCACGGTTAACAGCTAGTATAAATAAAAATTGCTTAAATTACTTTTTATAAAATCAACTATCTGCCACTACGGGCGAAGCCACGGTTAACAGCTAGTATAAATTAAAATTGCTTAAATTACTTTTTATAAAATCAACTATCTGCCAATCAAAGTCTCATGAAGATCGATCAAACCGTTCTGGCGATAGCACTGCGGGCGAAGCCACGGTTAACAGCTAGTATAAATTAAAATTACTTAAATTATTTTTTATAAGGTCAGCTATCTGCCAGTGAAAGTCCCGTGGAAATCGGTTCAACCGTTTTGAAGATAGCATTGCAGACAAAGCCGTGGTTAACAGCTAGTCTAATTTAAAGTAGCCTAAGTAACCCGCTGTAATTTTTTCTATCTGCCAGTGAAATTCCCGTCAAAATCGGTCCAGCCGTTTCGGAGATTACCCGGAACAAACAGACAGACAGACAGACCGACAAAAATTTTAAAAATTGCATTTTTGTTATCAGTTGCGTGTATACTTTCACACCCAATAAGTAAAAAAGTGTTATTTCTATATTACATACAGACACTTCATTTTTATTATATGTATAGAATAGATATGTATAGGCCTCGCAAGGTGTGCCGCCCTTTTTCCTCTTCGAGGAAGTGATTAGCAAAACTAAATGTGCAAATTTCAAATGTTTAAATTATTATGTATCGAATTTTATTAACTTCAATATAATTGTTTATCGATTAACATATTAGTATATACCGTTGCATATAAATTATATTTTTTTAAATTATATATATTTCTAGAAAGTTAATAACAATTTTTTAAATTACCATTTTTAATAGAAATTTCCTTTTGATGTATATAGATAAATCAATCAATCACGGCGTTGTATCTGTACATTTTTAAATGTACGTTCCCCGGGCCCGGAGCTGAATGCCCCACTGTATTTTACAGTTTTCTATATCTGTTACATCGGCATTGTCATAATATAGAGAACTTTAGTTGTCGACTATTTGAAGTTAAGACAATTGTCTGTTACTCGATGACAGTAGAGACGCGACTACGCATGTAGTTACTAGACAAGCGTGACTCTTTAATGAACTTTGAATAATGAAACTCGTTCGCTCTTACTTATTACTTTATTATCTGAATTTGTTACAAAGTAGAGATTAATTGTATAAATAATAACCACTGTATGAGGCGTTACATTTCAAAATTAGTTAAATCTTATTTTAGCCGTTCCTAATATTTTACATTATTTTTCAAAATCTTCTTACTTTGTGCATGTAATAAAAATGAAGATCATAAAAACAACTAAAAACCTTATAGAAGGCAATATAAGGCTAAACTTCGTTTGTTTGTTTGAACAAGATATAGGACTAATAAAATTTCAACTTGGCTTGTTTTCAAATGTAACGATTCATATCTTCTATTTCTATACTAATATATAAAGCTGAAGAGTTTGTTTGTTTGGTTGAACGCGATAATCTCAGGAACTACCAGGCCGATTTGAGAAAATCCTTCGGTTTAGATAGCTCATTTATCGAGGAGGGCTTTAGGCTATATATCATTACGCTAAGACCAATAGGAGCGGAGCTCCAATGAATAATGTTTCAAAATCGGGCACTTTTTTTCCTTTTGATAGATGTCGTTAACTTTAGTATTATATACGTTGCCATGGTAACGTGGTAAGTTTCTATCGCAAACATTTTCAAAGTTTATTTTGTTTTCCTATGGAAAAAGTTTATTCTACTTTTATTTCCAATTTTTTATTTGTTTTCTATGACGTATTATAAAAATAAAGTTTGTGTATGTACAATTAAAATAACAACTTTTTGATGAATGGATATGGCTACAAATGACCAAAAAAATTTTTTTTATACTTTGTCTATAGTTTTATATTATTAACCTCTAATAAATTTTGTCTGTTTGTTTGTTTGTTCCGGGTAATCTCCAAAACGGATGGATCTCTTTTAACGGGAAATTTCCTTTTTTTTTCTCGAACTGAATACGCTATTGACCTGACAAGCTCTTTACAGCTTCACCGGACTACAAGGGAATTTTACTGGCAGATAGCCGAAATTATAGCAGTTGACATATTTATTCTATTTTATTTGTCCGCGGCTTCGTCCGCATTGCTATTTCCAAAATAGTTGGACCGATTATCACGGGGTATTCACTGGTAGATAGCAGACCACATAAAAAGTAATTTAGGTTTTTTATTCGCCTTCGGCCGCAGTGGAATATCCATAATGCTTGAACTGATTTTCATGGGACTTTCACTGGCAGATAACTCACCTTATAAGAAGTAACTTAGACTATTTTATTTTGTTACTCAAGACTTCGTCCGGAATATCCTACTATCTCCTAATCGGTTGGATCGATTTTCACCAGACTTTTACGGGCAGATAACTAGCGGGCTCGGAAAACGTTGTCCCGCCCCGATAATAAAAAGAAAACCTTGACAACTTATACCTAAACCTTTCCCATCAATCATTCTATCTACTGGTGAAAACGGCATGAAAATCCGATCTGTAGTTTTTGACTTTATCGCGAACAAATAAACTGACAGACCTGAGAACTTTCTTTATAACCGACTTCGAAAAAGGACGAGGCTACTATGTTCGGTTGTATGTTTTTTTTATGTATGTTAATCGATATTTTCGTCAATTGTGAACCGATTTTAATGATTCCTTTTTTATTTGAATTGGTACGCTATGTAGTGATTAACTGCTACCTGTGCATTTGTCCGTGTGAAATTAATCAAAAATATGTTACAACCGCGTGAGACGTGTGCTTTACTGGACTCCAAGAATAAATATTCATATTTGAAAGTCATATATTTGTATGTAATATGAATTATATCATCTGTTTGGTCAATTTGGCGGCCATATTATTTTATTTACCGCGTTTGCTTCTACATAACTCAGTGATTATAGCAACGTATATGAATAACTTAAGTATATCGACAATACGGGCATTTTATATCTATACTAGCCGACCCGTGCTCACTTCGTTGGGCGGTAATAGGCATTATCAAGCTACAACTTTTCTCTAGAACTCAATCATATATATCTCATAATTAAGGCAGCGTTCGTAAGAAACGTTTTCGTTCGACAATTTTTCTCCGACTCCCCAGATATTACCCCCTACAACCTCACAAACTTTACCTCTTTATAATATTAGTATAGATTATAGGTAATGTAATTAATTAATAGCTTCTGCCCGCGACTTTGCACGCGTGGAATAGTTATTTTGGGCTAAGACGCAGCGGAAGCTCTCAAAAGGAAAAAATACCCCGATTTTAAAACATTTTTCATTGTTGCTCCGCTCCTATTGGTCTTAGCGTGAGGATATGTAGCCTATGACACTCATAAATAACGTGGCTTTCTATTGGTAAAAGAATTATCAAAATCGGTTTAGTAATTCCTGAGATTACCCTCTACAATATCACAAACTCACAAACTTTACTTCTTTATAATATTAGTATATAGATTATAGCCCCTGCCCGCGACTTCGTCCGCGTAGTAATAGTTACTACTCTGGGCTAACGCTGACACACAGCAGAAGCTCTCAAAAAGAAAAAAACATCTCGATTTTGAAACATTTTTCATCTGTGCTTCGCTCCTATTGGCTTTAGCGTGATGATATGTAGCCTATGACACTCATAAATAACGTGGCTTTCTATTGGTAAAAGAATTATCAAAATCGGTTTAGTAATTCCTGAGATTACCCTCTACAATATCACAAACTCACAAACTTTACTTCTTTATAATATTAGTATATAGATTATAGCCCCTGCCCGCGACTTCGTCCGCGTAGTAATAGTTACTACTCTGGGCTAATGCTCTCAAAAAGAAAAAAACATCTCGATTTTGAAACATTTTTCATCTGTGCTCAGCTCCTATTGGCCTTAGCGTGATGATATATAACCTATAACCATTCTCGATGAATGAGCTATATAACATTGAAAGAATTATTCAAATCGGACCAGTAGTTCCTGAGATTATCCCTTACAACGCCACAACGTCACAAACTCACAAACCTACAAACTCTCAACGTCACAAACTTTGCTTCTTTATAATATTAGTATAGATAATAAAAGATTTAAGATATATTGTTCGATAATGCTCATAAATTTCATTACTTTCTTATATAGTGTTAGTGAGCACTGAGTGTGGTATATAGTAGGTTGAAGTTCCAGGTATGTTGCTGATAATAAATCCCATCCCATTCGATATATTATTAGTATTCATATATCTAATATACACGTTACATGTTACAGTAGATGGCGTGCGTGTCGTAGTTACAAATGTTTTTGAAAAATTTCTGTAATGTGTACAACCACTCACAATTTTACATTTCTTTAATATATTTTTAAAAAGTGCGTGCGGATCCGTGGGTAACAGCTAGTCTATACATATAATAGGATGTCAATCTAATGTGTCTGTACTTTTTCGATTTTCATGAAAAAAATTGTTGCAGGTGTCTAGGAATAAGTAATAAAATACATTTCAATCTGTCTGTCTGTTTGTATGAACACGCATCGCTGCTAAAGTATTAGGTTCATAATAAAACCTCACAAGAAAATTATAAAGCATATTTTCGAGAATATCTGAGTGTTTGTTTCATTAACATCGGTCTACTCTATCAAAAGTTATTGTAATTTTAATGACGACACGGTGTAAGTACGAGAGAAAAGTAGATAACTAAATGGACTTAATACATTCAGATGACTTTATTAATAACTGTTTTTTAAACAAGGTTCCACGCGGGCGTTGTCGCGGGCACAGCTAGTGTATAAATATATTTGTGTGTCATTTTGTTGGCTCTTGTGTCTTTCGAGACTAAGCCCATAATATATTCACGGGCCTTGAATCGGAGGTGCAGGGAGAGAGGCAAGCTCTTAGAGGAGCACGCATACAAATTGCATTGCAGTTTTGAACATAACCTTATGAATTGTTAACTAAAAATATTCTACAATAAATATATTTTACACCCAAAAATATTATAACCTCTTTGCAGGATTCTACCTGGACCTGGACTACAGGACCTAATAGTTTTTTTTTAAGTGAATTGGAAAACTTATTTTTTTTACCTCAGCCCAAAATATGCTGAGTAAAGAGTAAAATATGTTTAGTCTTTGAGAATGTCAATAACTCAATTTTTGTGTGTGATAAATTTTGGCAAAGAACATTGCTACAAACCAATTATTTATAACTCCGAAACGGTAATCGTGTGTAATTTTACTCTGGAATACTATACCCATGAATCATTATTAAATTGACAACCCTCACTTTTCTTTTACAAAAACGTTTGAAAGAATTTTCGTAAGAAAACAGAACGATGTTTGTTTATGCATTTTATAGAAACGACATGAAAGGCAAATTAATTTTCTAAATAGATTTATTATAAAGACGCCCGTCATCGAGTCGCCTTTCAGTGATTTTATTTTATTATCAATTCCCAGAAATAACACGGACTAAGAGCCAAGCTATTAACACGGCCCTGCTAATTACCACAATGCTAGGGGACTTAACGCTATATGTTACTACCTGACCTTATGATTGTACTTATATATCGTAAGGACATGCCGCTGTTATTTCCTATCAAATGACATTATTCTCGTGCTTGAATGATCTTAGTAGTTATCATTAATGTCACATTTTGGTAGGTGGTAGAGCCACGTTGAAGCTATTACTGGTTTCAGCATGAATGGGTCGGCTCGTCCGGGGTAGTACCACCCTCTCACAGAAAACCGACGTGAAGTAACAGTGCTTGCATTGTTGCGTTTCGTTTGGTCATTGAGAGCGCCGGATACCCACCTCCTCTCCCCTTCCCCGTAAAATTTCCCCTCCCCATCCCCCACTTCCCCACTCCCCTCTCCCCCAAACACAGGTTGGCAACGCACTTGCGACTCCCTTGGTGTTGCAAGTGTCTATGGACGGTGGTGATCACTTACCATCAGGTGACCCACATGTTCGTTTGCCTCCTATAACATAAAAAAAAAAATACAGTCGAGAACAGTATAGAATTTAACAAAGGAGATTAGAGATATAGTCAATTTAATTACTCCATGCGTATTTTTCCGGTCGGAGATCGTGAGTTTAGTCATTTATCGTATGATTGCAAATCATCAGAAGTTTATGAACTATTTCAAAACTAACATAAATGTAATTAAATTATTAATTTTCATATTTTAGTATCTGAGGGAGATTACAAGTATAATCCTAAAAATATATGAGTCTGTTGTTCAAATGAAATAGTTTTACTACTGCATCACGAAATTAGGAGACTGAGCGGAGTACTTACTGTATAATAGAATATTAGTAGTAGTATAGTAGAATAGAATATTGTATTTAATACTTAAAATTCTACTATTAGATAACTCTATCGCTAGGTAATTTTTCAAAATAGTAAAATCATAATATTTAGATTTAATTTACATTTCATTGCTATATTTCCATTCAAAAGTGTTTCTGTCGTTTCCTACCTTATAATTAATGGTAAGAAAAAGCGACAAAACATAACCTTTAATATATACAAGCCGTAATGCAGAGTAAAATGTATACACTCTTCTAACTTGTTCTAGTATTTGGGTATAAAATTAGGACAGCACTAAGCATTGCTACGGCTTCGTTAAGACTGGCACATAATTTTAATTTGACAATTATAAGTTGATATTTAATCATTTCTGCCATTGCTTTACCTTCGCGAAATATGTAGATATGGGGCCAGTACTGAGTGTGTAGTCGTTATAGCGCACTCACATATTAGACGTTACAACAGAGTAAATATAATAGGATGGAACTCAACGAAGTCCAATAAAAGATGTAGTTAATATTTAGACATTCCATATTAAAATACTTCAAATGCAGAATGCATTAATATTATAGTAAATTTATTCATAAAAATTCATTAGCATCGTTTATACATTCTTATTGTATGTATATTATACGTTTCTACATTTAATGTATGTACATTGGATTATAGATACCGATGAGGGTGAACTTCGTAGTTCATTGTATTAATAATATATTAGTCGGGATTTAAATAGGGCACTATTTAATAGATGAATCAATTTCATGGAAAAGTGACTTAGTTATTTATGAATGTGGAAACCAAAACAGGAGCGAGCAGCCTTTATCCAGAGAGGATTTAGAAAGCAGACGCGGGCCTTACTTCTTACATTTCACTGTTTTAACAACTCTAATTTTGCTTACAATTTACCATATAGATATGTGTAGCTACCGAGTATGTCATCCTCGTTGGCAGACTGGCTGAAACTTTTGTATATATTATAAATAGAATGTTGTTCAAACAAATGAACAATTGCTTCTCTGTATAAACACCTTACATGGAGATATGAATAAAGAGTCTATTTTACGCATTCCGAGTATTATTATTACGTTGTCCGTGTCAGTCTAGACTCTTGTAGTAGTGAGCCCGAAGCTCCTACATTTGGTGACCCCGCTGTACACGCGCTCCAGTGATGATGCCGAGAGATGACGCTTTTCCGAGAGCCTTATCATCCGACGTGATGCCGAGATTTACTATCACGCACACTCACGTGATAATACCGCTGTTGGTGGTCAGTCTAGACTCTTGTAGTACCTAGTGAGCCCGAAGTTCCTACATATGTATACAGTTATTATTATCCTTCCAATAAGTGACGCAAATAATTGACGATTTCGATGTATACGTTTTAATTTCAGATTCATATATGTTCTCATTTATCAGCATCTCCTCAATATAATATCAAAAATACGACCAGATGAAAATTCCAAATTCATTGAGTAATTTGTTGTACAATAATATTTAATTATAAATTTAGTTATTTTTATACATAATTGGAATAGAACTGTGACAGTTGTTACTATATTATACTCAAATGGTAGCAGGGGTACCGAACCCCCGACAAAGTTTAGCAATCTAACTACATCCCTGCATTCCGATAACTTGGGCATCACGACCGCGACATCGGCATTGATCGCCTGTTGTTGTGGCAATCATATCACGAATCTTAACTTTCCTCGGCTATAACGAATACAATAGATGCAATCAGCTCGCATACCGTTTGTCAGTACAAAAGCGAATCCAATACAGACAATAATGGAACGTATGCAATTTTATTTTCATAGTGGAGGTGGTAGACATCCTTCCCGCTCTGCAAAGCAAGAATTATGTATATGCAATGGTCAAATGCTAAGGTAAGGATTCTTTCACAATTCGCGTATATTTGCTAATTTGAAGTTAACTAGTGAAAATAGAGGCTGATAGTAAAGGAAAACATAGTGAAGAAACGATAACGCTTGTGGCACATATACTCCTAGTACCATATACATATATAATATGGGACCTCGCTAATCATTAAAAACGAAATTCCAGGAATTCGGTATCTTAACTCTGCCCTCCCAATACATTCTTGATAATTAAATGTATGTCCGTAAAAACTTTGAAAAACTGAATTTAGTAAAAGACCGGCATAATCTAAATACATACTAGAAACTGTAATAAACTGGTGGTCCCATGTTTCAGACTTAGCAAAACCAGTAATAGTTTTTTAGTTAATAGTGTTAGGTTCTACAATAAAGTCCCAAAGCATGTTACCGATTTGCCGGACTGTAAATTTAAGCGCCACGTCAAACGGGTTTTAGTTTCAAAAGGATATTATAGAATGGATCAGTATGTGAATGATAGTGATGTCTGGAATTGACTCCTCTCTGTGCATCCACTAAAAGCATTGTATGATTTATTGGAAATATATGTAAAAAAAAATGTACCCGATCGAGTTTCTTGCCGGTTCTTCTCGATGACTGGGTTGTTTTCCGAACCGGTGGTAGTCTTTGACGTTCATAAGTGCCTTATTAGGGCCTAAACTGAATAAAGTATTTTTGATTTGATTTGATTTACTCACCATTTATTAGAAAAGTACAGAATCATACATTTTTTGTTGCGAAGTTGTGAATACGTCATAAGTTCGCGCAGTGATTTATTATATAAGATTGTTCGCTAAAATGGACCTTTGAATAAAAATGAGATTATTATTCATCAATATTATGTTTGACTATTTACAACATAATTATAAACGATTGTAATATACATTTACATATTATGAAACATGCTCTAATAAATCTAACTAAATACAGCGTTGTAAATATTTCATCGTGAGTTGGGAAAAAAAACGATAAAAAAACGAGCTTTTGGCTCAATTTTGCTTAAAAACAACGATTGTCTATTGAGTTTCAATTATTGTTTGAGGTTGTTATTAAATTGGCTGTAAAACCTCATTAATGTCGAACCTTTTTGTTGTTATGATTTTAAATATAATGTTATTTTGGAAGTTCTATATTTATTTTTGTCAAAGCAAAGAAACAGGAGAGTTTTTGGCTGCATTTGTTTGATATGTAGTGTATTTTATATTTTATTCATAAGCATAAGTGTTATTTGGCTCTATACTTTGTAATATTGGTGGTGTTGTACGTAATATGGTTTGATGATTGTGCACAAGTGATGTGGATGGGATAGGATCTGGAGGTGCTGATATTAACATGCGATGCGTCACTGTTAATATCAGCACCTCCAGATATCAGTATTTTTATCATTTTTTTGTCACTTTTTACAAAAATATACATTTATTTCTAATTTACACTATTCTTAATCCAAATTTATTAAATTTTATTTTCTGTTTTTTAGTTGGATTTTATATGAAAGCGTGTTTTTTAGTTTTTTAAACTATTATTTATTTTTTAGTTAAAATTTTTTTTAACTTTTTTTTTTCGGATTATTGCATTGTCATCGACCTTTGACAGGTGTGCAAAGTTTGAATTAAATCTAATCGTTCAAAGTAGGACAAAATCGAGCTCAAAGGGGTCGGTTACATACATACATACATACAGGTGAAGCTAATAAAAGCGTGATAAAAAGAGAAACAGGAAAGAAGAGTAATCTAGCACACGTGGACTTATGTAATTGAAAATATAATGCACGGAAATAAATAGCTTATTAAAGTATTCGTCGATCTTTATGAAATTGTAAAAATGTTTTAATAGCTCGTTTGTTATTGTCAGAATGCCTAAAAGATAATTGACACGTTATTGTTCATTGAATGAAACTATGTGTAATAAGGTTAATTATTTTCAATATTAATCCGGTCTCAATACGTTTAACAATGTGTCAGCTTCCATACTTATAAACCAGTTGCTACCAATAATTAGTCAGTGAAAACAAAGCAAAAATCTGCAGTTGTTTATGCGTCGTATGGATACATAAACCTACGGCTGGACAATTAGAATAATCACCAGTTAATCCATTACAGTGATTAACCAATATGATATAGATAAGTATTTATTTAATCAGGACGTACCTGTGGACGATATAAAATGTTTTTCGATTTAGTCTTAGATAGTAAACGCGCTAAACCTAGAGGGAATTGGCTCTCGAGAGTCTCGAGTGCAAGCACCAGAACACACCAACAGGTGCTTTGCGATACATTTCCAACTCTAGGGTGGTAGCTATTCAGGCGCACTTAGAGAAAGCTATATTATGGTTTCATCAGAATGTTTTCCTTCACCGTGCGCTCCGACTCAGTTGATAGGATTTAAACTTCGTCTAACAGCGCGCTGTTTCATATTTTTAACAACTTACAATCTAACATTTATACAGTTGCGCCGGATGCAATACCCTAAACACAGAAACGGACTTATGTCTAGTTTTACATTTGAATAAAAGTCACATGTGCCTTATATACACAAAAAAAATAGTTATGAGGCTAATAACAGGTAAACATATAACAGGTAGGCGTGCATGGCGGTCGCGGTGGTGCAAGATAAGTATCATCTATGTAATTTGTTCCCACTGTAAATGATTCGTATTGTTTGAATTTTAAGAAGCACTGAATAAATCCACCGCGCGGGTCGCGACGTGGCAACTCAAAATGACTAGGTTTTTCATTGTCAAACATCTAAGAGCTTCTACTTCTGTAATTGTTCGTTGATAATTTGGCTACAATCTCATAGGGTGACAAAAATGGTAAACACATTCACCTAGAAATACCTTATGGGTAGGATGAGTATCGCTAGTCACTACTGTTTTTCTCTTAATTTCTTTGCAGATAGTCTGCACAAGTAACGAGAGATTACAAACATTAAAATATAAAGCGGCTATAATTTCTAAGATTACATAAAATAATGTCATGCCAGTCACGTTTAGTACGCAATTACAATAGAAATACGTCCGAAACTATAGCATACCCATTTTAAATTGTACCTCTTTTCATGATTCTCCATTATTTTAATCAGCAAATGAGTATAACAAGCTTTCACGGCAACGTTTTCAATAGACTATACGTACGGTTGATAATTTGCAACTGGACGCTAAGAAGTTATCCATCTTTGATGCTTGTTCATAGATTTCGACTTGAAGGTGGTAATAAGTAAGACAAACACAAAAGAAAAATAACAAACTTACGTACGGATTCCCAGCAAGCTACGGCTGAACAGTACCTATACACAATGTCATTGAAAGTGTGAATAATGTAAAGTCTCACAAGCGTACTGCGTAGTACGAAGTAGATGAGCGACGGTACGCAACAACGCGTACACTTACCTTCAGAAGGACATTCTCCGAATCAATATTTCATTTCTTTGTGCGTCGCCGCGTCATGTCGTACCGCGAACCGTCACACCTTACAATAGTTTCGAATACAAAGTGTTAGTGAGAGAGTGCTAGTCGGTACTCAGCTATAGTGCAGTGGCTGCGCCCGGAGATCCTATAGATACCATTTTAACACGTCTATTGTGATTTGTGGAAATGGGATGAGCTTGCTCTGAGATATATCAATAGACAATTTATTACAAAACACACAATTCATTACTTTTGTACCTAGAAATGTTATTATATTTTAAACTTTTTACGACGTATATTTTTAGATCTGGTAAACAAAAACCTAATACTGATATTTTATCTTTTATTTCTAAAACGATGTGGATTTCTGTAACAAAAACATTTCAGAATAAGTAAAATGATTCCTCATTACAATGCATGAATTAAATTAATAGATTCGTAACAATAAACCATTTATCAGAAGTGGCTAGATATGCCTTGATTACCCAAATAATAAAAAATGTATAAGTACTCAAACCAAAAACAACCATATTGTTGTTGTACTTTGTGTTGAGATTGCCCCGCGGTATCATCTATAATAATACCGTGTATTCTAATAATAATTTACTACTCACAAGAGCACTAGCAGCCACCCGTGAATTCGTTTGCATTTGATATCTTTATAATGACGATTTTATACATTTTATGTGACTCTAGTAGTATATGCAATGCACGCAGGCATAGCCCACCCATGGCAGGATTTTTTCTAATTTACGTGACTCCTATTGCTGTCTTGGCCAAGTTAAAACATATCTACATAAAACAAAACCTATGCCAGGCTAAGATTTAACCTAAATACCCAAAGTTTAATTAAAGTCTGTTTAGAAAGAGCAATAAGAAAAAACGCCAAGAATACTTAGTCTGGCCATAAATACTTTCTTTTTATATCATAGGAGGCAAACGAACAGGTGGGTCAACTGATGTTAAGTGATCACCACCGTCCATAGACACTTGCAACACCAGAGGAGTCGCAAGTGCGTTGCCAGCCTGTGTTTGGGAGAGGGGAAGTGTGACGAGAAAGGGGGAAGGTAAATAGGCCTCCGGCTCTCTTACTGAACGAACGAAATATAACAATGCAAGCAGTGTTACTTCACGTCGGTTTTCTGTTAGAGGGTGGTACTACCCCGAGCGAGCCGACCCATTCATGCTGAAACCAGTAATAGCTTCAGCGTGGCTCTATCACCTTTTTTTTTTAACATGGGGTAATCCCTACGGAGTCCCACCCTAGCCGGGCAGCTGAGGGTGGGGTATGTTCGACTTGCACGGACTAAAACCCTATGGTGCCTTCAATCACCTATAGGCCTGGGAGCAGGAGCTGCCGAACTGGCACTACGTCTACTCCCCAGCAGGTGTCTACCCCTCGTCAGGGGCCTCGTCGCAGTCGAGGGGTCAGAATCGTAGACCCCTCAGGGGAGGACGAGAGTTGCCCTCCCCGAGTGGCTCTATCACCTACAAGAATACTGTTGTAATTAAAAATAAACAAAATATTACATTTGAATTTGGAATCTGTCATTTTTATATGATTATTCATTGAGTTTTCTCATTTTGGCGCCAATACATTGTACAATATTTTGCGATATTAAAATGGAGTGGGGTGATAAAGAGACTCGAATCGCTGTGATTCCATTACACAGAGTAAGTATGGAGCCAAATGTAATATTTAAAACTCTCCATACGCGTGGTATTAGTAAAATGTTTGTGTACCGGGCTATTAATAGATACAATGAGACCTCCTCTGTTTGTGACAGAAAAAGATCTAGCCGTCCACGTAGTGTTCGTACGAAAAATGTGGTCAAAGAAGTAAGGGAAAGAATTCGAAGAAATCCTGTCCGAAAGCAAAAGATTTTATCTCGGGAGATGACGATAGCATCTAGAACCATGTCACGTATTTTAAAAGATGACTTAGGACTTGCAGCCTATAAGAGACGTACTGGTCATTTCTTAACTGATAATTTAAAAAAGAATAGGGTGGTAAAATCGAAATAACTACTGAAGCGGTACGCAAAGGGAGGTCACAGAAAAATTTTGTTTACGGATGAGAATTTTTTTACAATTGAACAACATTTTAACAAATAAAATGACCGTATTTATGCTCAAAGCTCTAAGGAAGCTTCCTAATTGGTCGACAGAGTGCAACGTGGGTACTATCCGACTTCAGTGATGGTTTGGTGGGGTATTAGCTATGAAGGAGTGACTGAGCCATACTTTTGTGAGAAAGGTATCAAAACATCGGCACAAGTGTATCAAGATACTATTCTTGAGAAGGTAGTGAAGCCCCTTAACATCACCATGTTCAATAATCAAGAATGGTCCTTCCTGCAAGACTCGGCGCCTGATCATAAAGCTCGGTCTACGCAGTCTTGGTTGGAAACGAACGTTTTGGACTTCATAAGAGCTGAAGACTGGCCGTCGTCTCGTCCCGATCTTAATTCGCTGGTTTGGCAGTGAAGAATTTTCCCATGGAAAGAGTCCGTGCTTCTATTGATAAATGCCCTCAACGTTTAAAGGACTGTATTGCAGCCAATGGAGACCACTTCGAATAAGCTTTTTATATTTTAAATTGTTTTATATTTATGTATTAAACTAACACACTGTAAAAATAATAAATGTTATTTGCAATAGAAAATATTTTTTTCTTTGTTTCAGTATTTCTGGCAAGACTAGGTATAGTCAATTCCTACAAACGAATCACACACACTGATTTTCCTGTGATGAGTGCGAAATACAAAACAGATATACCGTTCAGTTCATGTTCAAGTTGTCACTGCAGCGTATATTCATGAATAACCAGTTTCAAATATAATTGATTCTATTATAGATCTATCGTTTATTCTGAACTTCGTTACTTGGACCATTCGCGTGTCTTTGACACTGGTTGACGCGAACTCTGCTGGTTTCAGCTAGAAAACCCTATTACAATCTTTAACAGCGCCCAAAATTTATATGATCCATTTAGGATATCGTTGAGCGTTAAAATATCAATATTCATCACGTCGATCGTACCGATACGCCAACAGACTAATGGGAAAAAGGGACCGTTCGATCGCTTAAAACATGCATTCATTAACTTTTTTTTACAGTCACGTCACATTTCAAAACGTTATTGCTTCCAATTAAATTCCTTTTTTCTTATAATACAATAGGGTTGCCGCGATAATACCGTGATATAATTATTTAATAACTAACGATTAATAACATCAATTGTTGCTTATCTGTAAAAAAATAGGATCTTACGTTTATTTTAAAGCTTCTGTTTCACAGCAACTTTTCACAGAGAATACACAATATGTTAGAAACTATAAAAAACGATAATCCATAAATTGACATCACACTCCACCAGTAGATTATTTTAGCAAAAACGGCGCGCGACAGTTGTAAAAGTAGGTATATCTGCCGAACAAGCCGCTCAGTGAAGCAACCCTAAGTACAGGGGCTTACTCTTACCCAAACCCGACCCACGTTAAATCCTATCCTGCTTAGTTTGACATTTAAAAAAAATGTAATTTACCCATGTACGAGGCACCACTCGTTACTAATCCCCGTACAATAGAAATTAAACAAAGGTACAGATATTAGAACTTTTTATTTTTACTAAGGGTTGCCCGCGATTTTGTCCGAGGAATATTTGTAATTCTTACGATACTTATAGTCACTTTTAAAAATATATCTATGCTGTCTATAATAAAACAAAATTCTAGACAGATTTCCTGAATATTATTCTCAGTTGGTATTAGATATATTTAATTAACTTTTGGCTGCCATATATTAGTCAAAATTTGTAATCATTCCCAGCACAATATATTAAGAATAAATATATGAAATTCGAAAAGAATGTTGAATTTATACTGCAGGCATCGTTTATAGCGAGCTCTTAAAATACCAACCCCTAAGAGGGTGGAGGGGGTATTAAGTTTACATATAAAATATTAACTTTCCCACTCAGATTTACTGGGTACAGTAAAGGGAGTGTGTTTGACTTTTTAATTTAACACTTTTAAAAACTATGTAGGTATAAAACTTTTTATTTCTCATGTAAGTCACCTCTTTTATATATACACCATACTTTATTTACTTTATTACTACTTTACATATAATCTACACTGTAGATATTGTATTATGTATGTAGTCTTCTTTTATCTATATCTTCTTCTATACATATAATAAAAATGAAGTGTCTGTATGTAATATCAAAATAAAAAAAATTTACCGCTTGGGTATGAAAGTATACACGCTACTGATAACAAAAATGCAGTTTTAAAAATTTTTGTCGGTCTGTCTGTCTATCTGTTTGTTCCGACTAATCTCCGAAACGGCTGGACCGATTTTGACGGAAATTGGACTGGCAGATAGAAAAAATTACAGCGAGTTACTTAGGCTACTTTAAATTAGACCTGCTGTTAACCGCGGCTTCGTCTGCAATGCTATCTTCAAAACGGTTGGACCAATTTCTACAGGACTTTCACTGGCAGATAGCTGACCTTATAAAAAGTAATTTAAGCAATTTTAATATATACTAGCTGTTAACCGTGGCTTCGCCCGCAACGTTATCTTCAATACGGTTTGACTGATCGTCACGAAACTTTCACTGGCAGATATTTGACCTTATAAAAAGTAATTCAATCAATTTTAATTTATACTAGCGATTTACCGTGGCTTCGCCCGCAGTGCTATTTCTAAAACGGTTCGACTGATTTTTGAGGAACTTTCACCGACAGATAGCGAACATTATAAAAAGTATTTTAATTTAAACTAGCTGTTAACCGTGGCTTCGCCTGCTGTGATATCAACAAAACGGTTAAACCGATTTTCACGGGACTTTCACTGGTAGATAGCCGACACTATAACAAGTAATTTAGTTTATTTTAATTTAGACTAGCTGTTACCCGCGACTTTGTCTGCATGAAATTTAGCAAGATTTCAATTCATTCTTTATTTTTAATAAGAGAAATGATTATCAGCTTATTGTTTACAATTCGACATTATCATCTATACTAATATTATAAAGAGGTAAAGGTTGTGAGTTTGTGACGTTGTGGCGTTGTAAGGGGTAATCTCAGGACCTACTGGTCCGATTTGAATAATTCTTTCAGTGTTATATAGCTCCTTCATCGAGAATGGTTATAGGCTATATATCATCACGCTAAGACCAATAGGAGCGGAGCACAGATGAAAAATGTTTCAAAATCGAGATGTTTTTTTCTTTTTGAGAGCTTCTGCTGTGTGTCAGCGTTAGCTCAGAGTAGTAACTATTACTACGCGAACGAAATCGCGGGCAGGGGCTATAATCTATATACTAATATATTACTAATATAATATTATAGAGAGGTAAAGTTTGTGAGTTTGTGACGTTGTGGCGTTGTAAGGAGTAATCTCAAGAACTACTGATCCGATTTGAATAATTCTTTCAGTGTTATATAGCTCATTCATCGAGAATGGTTATAGGCTACATATCATCACGCTAAGGGCAATAGGAGCGGAGCACAGATGAAAAATGTTTCAAAATCGAGATGTTTTTTTCTTTTTGAGAGCTTCTGCTGTGTGTCAGCGTTAGCCCAGAGTAGTAACTATTACTAGGGAGAAGTTGGGGAGGAGATATAATATATATAATAAAATTATAAAGAAAAAAAGATTGGGAGATTATGAGTTGTAGGGGGTAATATAGGAAATAAAAAAAAATTTTTAATATTTTTTTAAAAAAAAAAAAGATTATGGGGAGAAAAAACAAAAAAAAAAAAAGGGGGGGGAAAAAAAAGAAAAAATTTAAAAGGGGGATTTTTTTTTGAGCGACAAAAAAAACGGGGGGTATTAACTAATTATATTATCTATAATCTATACTAATATTATAAAGAGGTAAAGTTTGTGAGGTTTTAGGGGGTAATATCTGGGGAGTCGGAGAAAAATGGTCGAACGAAAACGTTTCTTACGAACGCTGCCTTAATTATGAGATATATATGATTGAGTTCTAGAGAAAAGTTGTAGCTTGATAATGCCTATTACCGCCCAACGAAGTGGGCACGGGTCGGGTAGTTATTACTAATTTTAATGATAAGATCTTAGATTATAAACGTATTACGTAAAGAGTTCCATAATACAATTTTATGCGGAACAGATAAGCGTTTATTTTTTGTATAGTCACAAAATCATAATTATAATAATGGCAATGTATATTTTTTTTTTTTTTTTTTTATTGTAGCTCGGCAAAGTGACTGTACTGTGCCTGATGGTAAGCACAGTACAATCCAAAAACAATGGCGACCGCCGAAAGACATACTATCCATCGCCGGTCGCCGCTGTCATGCCGGCCTGAAAGCGTCCCAGTTAAGGACAGCCCCCCCCCCCCGGTTGCTGGATATACACCGGCTGATCCCGGAACGCGACACGCCCAAACGTGCCACTATGGCGAGTGTTCCACCTGGTGTACGGTGGTCGCGATCCAGTCGGGTACAGACACCCTAAATGTAATGTAAATCTTTATAATAATATTTGAAGTTATTGTTTCATTACTTCCTTATACAATGTAAGTGAGCACTGAGGTAGTTATATGGTGGTTTAAGGTTCCAAATATGTTGCTGATGACAAACCTCATTTGGCAAGCTGTTAGTATTTATATATCTAATGTACACGTTACATGTTACTTTTAGTGGTGTGCGCTTCGTACTTACAATTGTCTTTAAATAGCATTTCTATAATTGTACATAGTCTCACAATTTTATAATTCTTTAATACGATTTAAAAAAACGCGTGCGGAGCTGCGGGTACATCTAGTTATTATAATATAAACCACATCGAATTTCTTGCCGGTTCTTCTCGATGACTGGGTTGTTTTTGGAACCGGTGGTTTTTTTTTGGTTCTGACTACGCTATTGGCCTAGGAAGGTCTTAACAGCTTCACCGGACTACTAAGGCGAGCGCTTAAGGCACCCAGCCGATTTTATTTGACAACTAGCTCAAGGGTGCACAGCACACCGCGGCTTGGGCTGTTGCCTGATACTTGCAATTCGCGACCTATCTTTTTTTTTTTTAGCGCGGGGAAATCCCTTATGGATAACCCACCCTCTCGGAGGAGAGGGTGGGTTATGTCCGACTTGCACGGACTAAAACCCCACGGTGTACGTCTGCCGCTATAGTTGGGGCGGCACGAGATCTCTATAGACTTCATCGTGCCGCCCCAGCGGTTGGCCCAGCAGCGAAAGCGCCGCCGCCGGACCCCGTCCTGTTAGGAGACAGCCGGGTACACACCGGCCGTCTCCTCCGTCCGCCGGATCTGTGCAATGGGAAGATGGGCCCCTCGACCCATCTTCCCTAGATCCGGTTACGGTGGGAGGAGACGGTCGAACTGCCGCCTCCTCCTGCCTGTCCTCCGTTGGCGGAGACGGCCACTTTGAGGATCTTCCTCACGGACCCTCTCCGCCGCCTCCTTCTGCGAGACGACTTCCTCGCAGAAGGAGGCCATTGCGTTCCATACATCCTCACTGCCGAGCATGGCCGCAACCACGCCAACCAGGAGAGGTCCCGTCCTACCGCCGGAGCCAGAGGGGGAGTTTGCTCCCCCCACGCAGAAAACTCAGAGAGAGTGTGTGGCGGGGGGTCGGGGGAAACGCGGCACAGAGGGGATATGGGGGGGGGCTCCCTGCGGGACACCGGGGGCAGGAACAAAACAAAGCCCCCGGGGCGGGTAAGCGACCGCCACAGAGGGAAAGTGAGGGGCCCCCATTTCCTTTGAATCCATTCGGGAAGGACGGGAGGGAGGGGGTGGATTATATATCGACCGTAACGCGCGCCCGCCAGGCCCCCCCTCCAACTCTCCATCCTCTCTTCTTTTTCTCTCCTTCTTATTTTCTCTTTTCCCCTGGGAAGCAGGGGCCCCCACATCTTTTTTTAGGCCCCCATAAAAGGAAAAAGGGGGGAAAGAGCCCCCCGCCCTACCCCCAGGGAAGGAAGGGGGCGAAAACGGGGCCCCCCAGGGGAGACTCGGGCACTATCATACACCCCCAACGCAGGGGAAGGAGGGGAGCGCGGGGGGGGGATAAGGGGGGGAGGGGGTAGAGGGAAAAGGGTACCCGTAGGAGAATGGGGGGAAGGACCCGATGAAAGGGGGGGGGGGAGGGGGGGCCCCCGGGGGGGGGGGGGGAGGGTCGGGGGGGGGCCGGGTGAAGGGGGGGAGCCAGGGGGGGCATAACGCGGTGTCGCGGGGGGGCCCCGGGGAGGAACAGGGGGCCCCAGGGACCAGGGGGGGATAGAAAAAAAAGAATATAAATATATAAAGAAAAAGGAATAATCCCAAAAAATATTTATATATATAATTAAAAATATAAAAAAAAAAATGGGGGGGGGGGGGGGGGGGGGGGGGGGGGGGAGGGGGAAGCGAGGGGGGGGGGGAGGGGAGGACACGGGAGGATCGGTAAAAATATGTCGCGGACGTCTTTTGTAGCGCACAGCGTTGGGTACGGTTTTGGATTTTGCGGTGGATACCACTAACGGACTGGGACGATTCGTGGCTTTTTCGAAGTAACTACTAGTGATTTTATGTACGTCCAGATAGAAGGCATCTCCAGGTCCATGTGAAGATCCTTATTCCGGACGTACCATGGGGCACCGGTAACTTTACGTAGAACGCGGTTTTGGAGAACCTGCAACTTATGAAGGATGTATTTTGGCGTATGTGCAAAAATAGGACAACTATATGTCATAATAGAACAGATACATGTCTTATACAAGGTGAACTTGTGTCTGAGGGACATCTTACTCTTATAACAAAGCAAAGGATGGAGGCGACCCAAGACCATAGCGGCTTTGTTTCGCACTCTATCTATATGTGACTCGAACTTTAAATGCTTATCTAATGTAACACCGAGATATTTGACCTTGCCGGCCCAAGGTATATCGGTTTCGTATAGCCTGAGGGGAGAGTGGAAAGGTAAACACGTTGTGCCGACCCTACTAACGTCGGATAAGGGTAAGCAGAAGAAAAAGAAGAAGAAAAAACTAATACGGTTAGATTTACAGAGTTCAGTCGAATCTAAGCTTCAAACAACACTATCGGTAAAGGAACAACGGCCGCAATAATCCGTCGCCATGGGCGAAACGCCCTCGCTTCCGTCATCCGGTAGGGCTTATAAAAATAAATAACCTTTGTTCCGGGACATCTAGCGTGCACCAAACACATATTAAAGTTCATTCAACTCCAATCATTTTGATATATGAATTCCTAGTTTCTTTTATATAGGCCGCGCCGGGTCGATCACTATCGATAAAGTCACGTGTGTCTATGTCACATCCTTAAATATGATATGTATAAGGCAACGGTCTCTCTGCCTGTTTGTACGCTTATAAGTCGGAGGCCACTGAACCGATTTACATCATTCTTTTGTCAAATCATATATTTATTCTCTGGTCTGGTTCGACTATATATTTTATTGCATTATGTAATATATAGAATAAGTTATGAAACGAAAAATAAATTAAATCGACACAAAATCACTACCTGGACATTATGTTGTAATGATTTGGTTATAATATTATACATTAACCAATATAATACAGTAAACAATTGTTTAAAATATTAATTATTTCACATCTAAATCACAGGACTGTTTTATAAGAAAAAGCAAATTACAAATATTGAATGTGGCGTATAAAACATTAATAATTGAATGAAATAGTTTCATCATAATAAAATATATTAGTCCTTCACGGCATCCAATTTGGTACTGTTGTTAAGGTACTAAATATTTAGAAGAAACATCAATTCAGATATAATTCTGTGGCTGACGCGCGCGGAGCCGCGGGAATAGCTAATTGACTATTAAACAATCATTAATCGGAAACGCCCGTATCACTGAGCGCCGGCGGCGAATTATGAACTCTGTTATCTTTTTTTTATTACAAGTTATCGTTTCACCATAACGTGATTTAATTGTAACTGACGTACTAGATAATGGTAGAACGCTAAATCTTTTGTTCTGACACGCATTTTAAACATGTTTTTGGTAGTAAGCGAGAGCCATAAATATGCAAAATAGTATAAGGAACTAGTTAAATAAGAGACGAGCAGAGCCGCCAGTAGAGATTACTATATATTAAATATAAATTCATTTAACTCTGCACGATACCTTCATTAATTCCCAGCGTTCCCTTGACGTCAAAACCAGAACACGTCACACGCAGCTCTGCAAAACATCAAAGCAGAATAATGCGGGAATAACTAAAGGCCCCTGTTTTCCATCTATAGCAACACTGTGTAATCAGCTTTATCTCCAATGTCTATGCTATGCTACTGAAAGCTAATAAATCATAATATATTTCATATCGTATAATGAGATATTAACGTTCCAGGTTCATTCCATGTCACATTCATGGTCACCGTGGTTTGTCTAGTTTGTGTAATAAACAACATCTCTAAGCTATATTTTCAGGGCTTTACAAATTTAGATATTGCAAAAACATAAAATAAATTTTGATTTATTGTTTTTTAATAAACTTTTGATGAGTGTAATGTTTTTGAAAAGTATTTCGCCGGTTTAATTATGTCAGTCAATTATTATGATGCACTATTTATGTGGGAAGAATAATTTTTTTACCCTAACACGATGTTTGCAAAGGCAATCGAAAGCTGTATCGAAATATCTTATAGTGTGAATAGTAGAGGGCAGTCAGAAAGCCACCCATGTCGAATTCTATGGGAACTTTTGCACAGCGCTTCAGTATGTTTACTCGGAGACACAAATGGCTCCCTTTGTTCAAGGGTGTATAGAAACCATCAAGTGCATTTGCGCTCCCCTTAATTGACATCGGCTGTGATCACTCTGTATAAGTATGCGATATGATTTCTAATTATGTGAGTATGCTTATACCTCTGTACAAAGTAATGGCAACGTATCATGGGTTTATTTCAGACAATTCTTACTGGTTGCGTATCAGAAGTATTTTTAATAGAATAATGTATGTAATTCTATACATATAATAAGAAAGTAAACCTAACGGTTCTGTACTTTTCGATTTTTGTAAAAAAATGTTGCAGGTGTCTTAGAATAAGTAATAAAATACATTTCAATCATTTTTAGAAATGTCTGTCTGTCTGTTTATCGTTGTCATGTTTGTTTGAACACGCATCACTGCTCAAGTACCGCGTCTGCGATAAGATTGCAGAAAATCATAAAGTATATACTCGAATAACATTTAGTCTTGGTTTCATTCAAATGGGTTCACTCTATCAAAAGTTATTGTAATTTTGATGACGTCGCGACTTAAATACGAGTGAAAAGTAGATAAGTAAATGGATTTAATACATTCAGATGACTTTAATACTCACTGTTGTTCTTACATTCGTTTCCACACGGACAGAGACGCGGGCACAACTAGTCAAAAATATATAAACCTTTATGCAAAGTAGATATATCAACAGTTACACAGTAACTAAAATATAGCATTAAACATATGCTTTATTAAAAACTTACGTCAAGATAATTGTAACGAGAATCAAAATGTTGTCTTTGATGTCATCTGTGACGGAAGTATGTGACAAGCATAAATTTGTTCCGAATCAATATAACGGACCTAAAAACAATTTAATTAGCTGTTTTACTTTGTTATAATACCCGTATTTATTAAAATCAAATATCATGTCGATGTAGCGTCTCATATAAGAATGTGTATTTCTCTATTTGTCCGGGTTCCTTTATCAGTTTGTTTCTCTAACATTCCGTCTAATAATGATCCACGTCGATGGATTAACATTAGATACGACTTATAAGTATTGAAACAACTCCGCAGTACAGTTATGATATCATGAAGATGGTTTAGTGATATGTCGAGCGCATGGCGGCGCGCGGCGTCGCTTCACGTTTCGAAGATAAAATAAATATCTTACGATTGCTCAGTCACGGATTCAGTTCCACGAACACGTTCTCGTCTCGAACGTTCGATTGATCACATTTTATATGTATGTGTTATCACGCCGCGAAGCGCTATGTCATATTTTGTCTTTTTTCTCGATCACAAGTCGTGACGTCACGTCAGCACAGCGCGATGTGACGAACAGTTCTATATATAAAAGTTAAATTCCTTTGTTTAAAGAAAACCACCTTTTAAATATCAAGAAATCGTTTACATCGCACCGCCATTCTGAGTTGCACTTAATCCAAGATGTATTAGAATTGTTATTACTGCATATAATAGTTTGAAAAAAAACTTCGTAATGCATTCGTAAGTTAGAGATTGTCTAAAAAATCAAATTATTTTGAAATAAACGTGGATAGTGTAAGAAATTTCTATTTCTTGGCGAATATCGGTAATAACCGACTTCGGCAAGATTGTTCCTAGCATATTAAGGAATTATCGGAATATTATCTAGGCATAATTGCGCTTTTCCACAGAAGTGAAATAGTAATTACTAAATTATAATTAAAAAATAAAATAGCCCGCAATTAATTCAGATAAAACACAATTCCTGTGAAATAAGAAACCATTTTCACCAGGACCAAGTTACGAGTATCAGCTAGTGTATAAATGTGTACTTTACATTTATTTTAGTTTTTCGATAACTTGTAATATATATTTCAGGGACGTTAAACTACAAAAATAAAAGTAAAATGAAATGGCAATGATATGTGGCCTGGAGAATCTAGCGTCATCCGCCCGTCTGCTCGACTGGGATGGACGATTAAAATTCCAGTGACTGTCGCTACACATTACAGAATAATAAGCGTGATGGTAAAAAAAGATATAGTAAGTGTGCGGCGCCCGACCGGCCGGTCCCGACGCGACGCTCTATCCAATGTAAACGTGAAGCAAGCCGAGTGGGATTGCCACCATTCCGTTCTAATGGTTTTCCAACATACCTTTCAGGAGTAACAACTTGACAAAAGTACATCCTACATTTATTATAGTACTTGTTATATATTCGGTGATTAAAAAAACAGACGCGAAAACTACTGTCAATAAGTTTACCACCGACTGGGCTTTTTCCAGGTTTATCTATCTTCTGTACTATAATAAAACTGTAACAAAGCCAAATCTGTACATTAAATATTTTATGAAAATTTTGATCGGGGTAGACTTTGTCATCGCTATAGAAGCCAAAAATAACCCTTTTAAAGTTTTTGTTTGTCTTTCTCTCTGTCTATCTGTCCCTGTAGACACGCATCACTCTGAAAGTACTGAACCGATTTTGACAAAACTTGACACAGTGATAACTAATATTACAAGATTACATCTAGGATACTTTTTGTCTCATAAAACGCAGGGATTCTACGGGACAACGGACGAAATTCAAAAATTTGTAGTTAATGAAATTCTTGACGGATTTTGGTAAATTTTCTTTGTGCTATATATAGCAGACAGATTAGTTAAAAATTTAATTATATTTCCCTAACTACTTTAAAAAAAAAAACAAAAAATTAGGATCTGCCTGTTTGTCTGCCCCTTCGAACACGTATCACTCTGAAAGTACTGAACCAATTTTGACGAAATTTGGTACAGTGATAACTAATATTACAAGGTAACTTCTAAGATTTGTATTTATACTAATACTAGCGGTCCCGGCAGACGTTGTCCCGCTTTGATTATAAAAAAATCTACGACAAATTATATACTAAAACCTTCCTGAAGAATCACTTTATCGACTGGTGAAAACCGCATAAAAATCCGTTCAGTATTTTTTGAGTTTATCGCGAACAGACAGACGCGGTTAACGACTTTGTTTTATACTATGTAATGATTATAAAGAGAGGTAAAGTTTTGTTTTTGAGGAATGCTTGCTACTACTGATCCGATTTCAAAAATTCTTTCACTGTTAGAAAGGTATATTATCCCAAGTTCAGTATCTCATTGAAAAAGGTGGTTTATATGTGAAAAATAAAATAAATTTGACAAAATTGAGATTGAATACAGATTTCATATATACTTTACAAATTCGTATAAAACAAACAACTAAAATGAAATGGAAATTTAATGTAGATAAAGTCTAATTTTTACAGTATGTTAAGTGATGAAGTTACAAGGGGTACTGGCAAGACATTTATCGGCAATATATGTAAGTTAGTTTTGATCTTCATTGGACACTTTAGGTAATGCTGCGAACAGGTTCTAGGCTTATTTTAAAAGATTTCTCACATACCAACTGGGTATATGTTTGAGTGAGTTCCTGGATAGTTTAGATTCACAATTGGAAGTGCTAGATTTAGCTGTAATAGGGTTTTAGGTTTTTTAAGATCATTTGCGTTTAAAAATACATTTGAAACCGGTAATAACCGATTTGGTGCAGACGAAGTTCTGCGGGTCAGCTGGTTTTACATCAAATTACATGATATTGTACCGCATGTACAAAGAGGTTTAATTTTTATGCCATATCCCTATCATCCAGACAATGACTATATGATATTTTATAATAACACTACCAGCCGCACGCAACTTTGTCTGTGTTTGTATCTTTACAAATGGTGGTACCATATATTGGTGTCACAAGGGTTTATGCAGCACACGCCGGAAAATCTTTCAGACGGTAAGATTTTTCCAACTTAACGTTTATCACGATGTCTTGGCTAATGATATATTTATAAATCTATATATTATTGTAATGTACAAGGTATGTTCCTGTAACGTTCCATCAAAATCCGTTCAGGAGTTTTTGCGTAAAAAAGTGACTAATACCTATCTATTAACATTAGCTTATCTACCGACTTATCTTGAATTCCTTATCCAGTAAGTAACGCATTCGGGTGCGACGCGGAATATTCCATAAACAATTTTATTTTTGAAGAACTGTTTTTCGCTACAAGACATTTTTTACTATTTTTTAAAGTGTCAACCAACCATTAGACCGCCTCATACAAGATAGGATTTTAATATTGCGAATTCATCTTGTAACTTCTCTAGAATATAAAGTGCTGATTGACACTACAACCAGAGGGTAATGCTATAACTACGTCTTAGGATTTTTTTTAATAAACCGTTTTTCTCTTATAAATATTTATACTTATATATAAATAACGAAATTTTATATAATATTATATATAAAACTTATATAAACTTTTGATGTAACTAATTATACACTATAGATAATTGTTTAAAAATTATATACGTAATGAAAGATAATTAAATGTACAATACAAATGTATCCACACTCTTCAAAGAATCAAAATGCCTTCTCCCGTTTTGAATACATGCACGACGACGACGAGGCGGCCAGTCAAAGTCATCGCTCGCAGTACGCACCACATTTATATCTGTTTCTACCGCTGCCTTAACCAGAGATACCCGGAAAGACTCCAACCTCTGATGAGGCTTAACGCAGACTTTTTTCTCCAAATGTTGCCATATTTGATACACAAACAGATTTGGTTTTTATACCTTTTTCGCAGAAAAAAACCTCAGTTAAGCCTGAATATGAGACTGCAAGCCAAATCCTGAATGGCATTAATAATTTAATGACACGAATGACAATACAAATTTTTTGGTCCGAAAAAGGACTTTTCGCGGTATTTTTTTCCCGCGTACCGCCGTACCAAAGCCCGCGATTTTTCCAGACTATTTTTTTCTAACGCTCAATCAAATAATGTTTGTTATTTTTACGATGAGTTTGTAGTTTCAGGTCTTCATCTAATACTCTTCTGATCGTGGTTCTGCTTGGCCTCGTCTGAACAGATAAGATGTTTTGCTTATCCACGGATATCTTTAGATTCGCGCTTTCTCTGTTTTAATGACCGCTGGTGTCCTAACTGTACACGGTAGGTCGCTCCTCTTAGGATTTTCGAAGCTTAAATCTTCAGTGTACCGTTTGACAGTGTGATAAACAGATCAACAAGTTTAAATTTTTGCCGAATGTGGAAAATCTTTATTGGCGCGTAACCACAGCAATGCGTCGCGATAACTGCGAATCTGTTTTCCTTTTGTGACCATTTCTACTTCGAAAATGAACAAAAATGATTTTCTTTTGAAGTGAAAACTTCTTTCGGCGCAATGAGCAGTATTTTTTTGGCAGGAGATAAATTTATGATTACGTGTCATGACATGCTAATAAGCGTGACCGACCGTATTGCGCTTGCGCGGCTTGCGTCAAATTGGCGACTCGTAGTATAGGGGCTTATGTACATCGAATATTTATATTTTGTATTGAGATTGTGCAGCCTATTACATGTGTCATTAATTAATAAACAATATAAAAATGTATATAATTATTGTTCAGAATGCCAATAGATGTGAAACCTGACAAATGACAATAATTTCAATTTATAATTTTGAAATTTAAATAATTCATGCTGTAATTGATTTCAAAATTCAAAACAGTACTTTTATTTTTATTTTCGGAGAGCGCGAATATTTTATTTCCAATATTAGTCAAAGTATATTCGAAAATTATAAAGAATAATGTAGTGAGAGAACTTATGTCCCGACTAGGTATATAGTAAAGAATAATGTAGTGAGAGAACTTATGTCCCGACTAGGTATATAGTAAAATTAGGAAGCTCTAAAAATTGTCTGTTTGGTAAAACTGTTAATTTCTAGAAGTACCGGTAAGATTTAACAAACTTTAAATATATTTTATAGCCTATCTATTGTAGAAGCTTATGAGCTATCTAGAAACTTGCTAACACCCTTAAGAGCGCAGCAATTAACATACAAAGCGTAGCTTAGGTCAGAATATATACTACACGAGAACAAAGTAATACCGCGGGTGCAGGCGGTTGGGCCGGACGACGGGGCATGACGGATAGAGGGCTCATAGAATGTTATTTTATTTTTATTACATTTTACATTGTAATTAACATGGAAGAAGCTCCAGGCGGTTGTTTCCTAGTCTGTTGTAAACGTAAAAATGATAATGTGAAAGTTATAATGTACTCTCAAAAATTGAGTCCTACCAGACGTACCTGACATAGTAAAATAAATGAGTGGCGGTTGAATACCTGCTTATGAAATAGACATAATAATAATTATAATATATATTTTAATTTTAAACTCGGCTATATTTTAATTTATAGCACAACAGTTGGGTACAAAAACAAAAACGTATATTTCAGGTTGACCCTACACCGAGCCCCTGGGCTATTGTTGTTCAATTGCTTCAGAACATTGACATCAGGAGTTCTTTGTTATCTCGACTGTTAGTTATATTCCTGCTGGTGTTCCATCATACAAACACGTGTTCGTGTACAGATTACAGAGACCTTCTGAGTAATGGAGCGGTCGAAGTGTCTGATTAAAAAGTAGCGGGTACCCTGCCGTGCTGCGCCGTGCTGCGCCGAAACAATTCTAATATTCTTTGTCTGGTTTTAGTTAATGAGAAATTCTTGTTCCACAATAAGTAGTCAATTCATCAACATTCTGGGGGTCGGTATGATGGATACGAATAGGGTTACCAAATATGTAACTAGATTTTGCGGGATATAAATAACAGGAATGTGGGGCGACGCGACGCGACTACCTAAAATGTTTCCTAAAATGGAGACATTGTAAAGAGTATTTATCGTCAAACTCAAACAGTGTTATCTGATATCACTTGCATATGTAACACAATGATGATAAGCATCCCAGGCTCCCCCGGGACACTAGAATCGAAACGGTTGTGAGCCCTAAGTAGGATTTATACATTTTCTTTATGCGATAAGAAGTTGTCAGTGTGGACTCTAAAGTGTACGTATGATATTTTAGATGGTAATCCTTCCTCGAACTGAACGAACAAAATCTGATGTGTTCTTATGAACTTCATCTTCGATTTCATTAATTATTTAATGCGCAATCCGTTTTATAACTATTATGTTAATTCATTTTCAAAATTATTACAACGTTCACGTCCTGTTTCATATCAAATGTTACTGAGTGCCTACCAAAAGCTTGTTGTTAGATATATATATATATATATATATATATATAGCTCTGTAATATTGTAATAGGGTTTGAATTATTTAAACAAAAACCTTCTAACAATGAAACGCTTTATTCCTCCTATTTGTAAAAGTATGGATAATTCTATTAGTTAAAATAATATTTTCATCCCCAAAATAAAAATCAAAGAGTACATTTTTTTAATGACAAACAGTATCTAAAAGCGGGACGCTTTTGTTATCGGGAGTTGCAAGCGAGAGCATCGAAACTCCTTTGTAAATAGAACGCTTTGTGCAAAGCCGCCGCGAACACACAATAACTAATGCAGCTGATTCACAAAATATCCAAAACGACGCAGCATAGTATTCTGAGACATTATGATTATGTAATAAAACATTCTTAACATTAGAAATGTCTATACCAATATTTATTATGTAATATATAGGAGTCAAGTAATGACATTTTCTCCTTCTGCACAATATTAAGAAATTGAAAATGTAAACAGTTCAGACGCTATTTGCTGTTATACTGAGTCACTAATTAATTATATTTATATTACTTTATAAACTGGTAAAACTAATTTAAAGTCAACAGAATATATTAACATATACAAATCCTTTTATCCGAGCTCCAGAGTGCTATAAAGTTATTCTATTATTCTAAAAAATATTTTTAAATATTCACGAGTGCGCCCATTATGCATTTGGGTGTACTATCTGTGAATACTGTAGTGAACTATCTGTTATACATAATTTGTGACTGTGATGAATAGAGATTACACATTTACACTACATTTTTCCTTTTCGTGACTAGTTACGAAGTTACAATAAATAATGGTCTTCTATATACTGTTAATGCTTCGTACTTTTCATATATATTTTTTATAAATTGTTATAGAAATTATTACGTTGAATAGATTAATATTTACGATCATTTTTTATTCTTTGGATATTATCAGAAATAACAATTGTATTGAATCTGACTGATATTCAGTTATGTAGGCATTCAAATACTTAACTATAGCACTAGGTATACATACAAACATAAGTGTTAGGTCCGTTCCCTCGGCGTGGAGCCCTTGCGTACGCTGCTCGCGCGATACAGTGCCACAAAATCTTACATCACTGCGACAACATTACACATATCACCTCCACACACGTGCATGCATACACGCTTACACATGCGAGTGGAAGGGTTTTATATTTTTCCCTTATCAAACTGAAATAGTTTAGAAAATTATCCGATACGAAATATATATAATAGTTGTTGAGGTATGTATACTTGGTACACATATATGTTTCAACAACTCATATATGTATGAATAGTTAGCTTAGCTTATTTTAGCTCAGATAGGTCGCGAATTGCATGTATCAGGCAACAGCCCAAGCCGAGGTGTGACGCACACCCTTGTGCTAGTTGTCAAAATAAAATCGGCTGAGTGCCTTAAGCTCTCGCCTTAGTAGTCCGGTGAAGCTGTTAAGGCCTTGCTAGGTCAATAGCGTAGTCAGTTCGAGAAGAAACAAACATAAGGGTATTCTATTAATAATAATTTAAAATACCTACTTGATATCAAAATACATTAATTCAATATTGTCTTGAAGAAAACTCAATGTCTTACGAAATAGAACAAGTAAAGATACGTTTATAAATAATACATTGAAAATAAAGTTATATAATTGATCAGATGACATCTATTTTTTCTTCAACTTTTTTTATACGTCTATAGATAGGAATAGAATATGTTCGTGTACTAAAACAGAAATAGCCTACATACGTATTGTGTACTAGCGAAAGATTTACATTTTCCCTAATTATATATCGATTTAGCCGCCAATTATCAGGACAGAGACTTAAACTATCGAATGGCTTCTGTAGTTCCCGGAACCTATACAATAAATGCTAATGAACACTTCAACGATTCGTAATAAGAAATAGGTCGCTCAGTAACGCGGGCGGTCTCTCGCAAAGTTGCTATAAAAGTTAAAGGAAAAATTGTACCCGATTTATTGCTTTGTTTTGATTCGTTCACGAAATACTGAAGCTCTAGTGACTCTTATTGCTTTTCTTTATCCTTTCAAACAATATACAATAGAGTGGATGGAATTATATTACACAGTGAAGGGAGGCAATTACAGTATATTTCTAAATTACGAATATCTATGCTTCGGCGTTCAGTAACACAAAAACTATATAATATTTAATAAAATCTGTGTTATATAAGTAAATTATTAAATACTAGCCGACCCGTGCCCACTTCGTTGGGCGGTAATAGGCATTATCAAGCTACAAATTTTCTCTAGAACTCAATCATATATATCTCATAATTAAGGCAGCGTTCGTAAGAAACGTTTTCGTTCGACCATTTTTCTCCGACTCCCCAGATATTACCCCCTACAACCTCACAAACTTTACCTCTTTATAATATTAGTATAGATTATAGATAATATAATTAGTTAATAGCTTCTCCCCGCGACTTCGCACGCGTGGAATAGTTATTTTGGCCTAAGTCGCAGCGGAAGCTATCAAAAGGAAAAAAGCCCCGATTTTAAAACATTTTTCATTGTTGCTCCGCTCCTATGGCCCCTAGCGTGATGATATATAGCCTATGATACTCACAAATAACGTGGCTTTCTATTGGTAAAAGAATTTTTTAAATCGGTTTAGTAGTTCCTGAGATTACCCCCTACAACGTCACAAACTCACAAACTTTACCTCTTTATAATATTAGTATATAGATTATAGCCCCTGCCCACGACTCGTCCGCGTAGTAATAATAGGTCTTTACCTATGAAATTGCCGTTCTGCAGTACTGGCCATTTCAAATCAAAATAATTTTTGTTTGGCTAAGAATTCTAATTTCAAATTAATTTTATTTTAAATTTGGATGGAATGATGAAATGAAAATGGATTTTTTTTTTCCAAAAGTAGTCATTTGTTTATTGATTAGTGTTACATTTTCATCGCATTTCAATCTTTTTTGTCATCATGGATACGTAAAAATTCGAGTAATTATGGAATATGAGTACCGTCGTGGCAGCAACGCGGCACAAGCGGCACGCAACATCAACGACGTTTACGGAGCTAACACTACAAACCAACGCACCACCTGTTATTGGTTTGCTCGCTTCCGTTCTGGGAATTTCGACTTGAAAAATGAACCTCGCGGTCGTCCGAAGACTTTGGTCGACAATGACGAATTAAAGGCGATTGTGGAAGCTGATGATACACAATCTACGGCTGAATTAGCAGCAGCTTTCGACGTTAGCGTCAAAACAATATTGGTCCATTTGCGTCAAATTGGCAAGGTAAAAAAGCTTGACAAATGGGTGCCCCACGAACTCAATGATCGCCAGCGCGAAGTACGCGTCGAAACGTGCCTTGCACTGCTCAACAGACACACAAATGAAGGAATTTTGAACCGCATTGTTACCTGCGATGAAAAATGAATTCTGTTTGATAACCGCAAGCGCTCAGCAAGTTGGTTGGATCCTGGTTCAGCACCTAAACAATGCCCTAAACGAAAACTTATCCATATAAAAGTGATGGTCACTGTTTGGTGGTCTAGCGCCGGTGTGATTCATCACAGCTTCTTACCAAACGGGGTGAGCATTACTGCAGATGTGTACTGTGAAGAACTGAACACAATGATGGAGAAGCTGGCACATCTCCAATCAGCGTTGGTCAATCGCTCGTCTCCACTGCTCCTGCGCGACAACGCGCGACCTCATGCTGCACAGCAGACGGTCTCCAAGTTGCAAGAACTGGGGTTGGAAGTTCTCTGTCATCCGCCCTACTCACCAGGCCTTGCGCCTACAGACTACTACTTTTTCCAGAATTTGGATAACTCCTTGGCGGGAAAAAAATTCAATACCCGAGAGGCAGTACAAAATGCCTTTGAAGAATTTGTTGCCTCCCGTCCAGCTGATTTCTTTAAGAAGGACATCAATAAACTGCCACTGCGTTGGCAAAGATGCATTGATTGCATGGATGATTACTTCGATTAATACAAATAAAAAATACATGAAAAAAATTCGTTTAAACTTTTTCATACAAAACGGCAATTTCATAGGTAAAGACCTAATAGTTACTACTCTGGGCTAACGCTGACACACAGCAGAAGCTCTCAAAAAGAGGACGTCTTGATTTTGAAACATTTTTCATCTGTGCTCCGCTCCTATTGACCTTAGCGTGATGATATATAGCCTATAACCATTCTCGATGAATGAGCTATATAACACTGAAAGAATTATTCAAATCGGACCAGTAGTTCCTGAGATTACCCCTTACAACGCCACAACGCCACAACGTCACAAACTCACAAACTCACAACGTCACAAACTTTACCTCTTTATAATATTAGTATAGATTAGTAAATTAGTAATTAGTATATTAGTATAGATTGACGGGATTGAAGTCGCCGGCTCCCGTACAGTTAGCCGATACTATACGTATACCTATTAATATGAATCTTAATATATCTGAGATCGATTATATTCAAGACCGTTTGTCTGATTGTCATAAAAGTTGGTACAAATTATTATTTTTAAAATATAGGTTTTTATGATATTTTTTGTACTGTACTTCGTAACTCGATAGCGCTAGATTATATTTTATTATTATTAAAATTAATATTGTAACTTAACGTGAATACAGCTGTCGATGGTTGTCATTTATAAATATTGCAGAAAATAATAAAGTTGATAGAGATAGCGAGGAGTGATTGTGAACGAGTCTAACACGTATCTCGTTAGTCGTTTTTATGATATTAACAAAGTTTTAATGAGAGAAACATCCATTTGGTGCGCATTCTGAAAGCTCGTAAACACATAATGTTGTTTTGAAGTGGCGCTACCAGCGAGCGGTCCCCGCACTCGGATATCACTAAACTTGTAGTTTTTATCGGCGCCCATTAAACCAGCGAACATGTTAAGGGCGGGGAAACGATTAATTATTTCACCGAACCCCATTTCTAGTATTGTGTTAGTATGAAAAGAATCCACGCTATATACTAAAGCTGAATTATTATGCGTTTTATGCATTGTAAGTTCAGTTTATGATGCCGTAACGATCAAAATGGTTTGCCAAATTTGCTTGCCATAGCTTTGGTAAATAGGGCCAAACGAAAATTTTTCATGGGAATCATTGCCTCTTAAGTTAGTTGTACATTAAATAAAAACCCGGATAACCTATTTCTTACAATAATATTAATGCTCAGTGCTGGAATGAAGTAGGTTATAGAATGTAGCGACATCCAACTATGGGGCCCCTTTCATTCGAACTCGTTATACGCTTTTGGTTGGAAGGGTTTTTACAACTCCACCGAGCTTGATGGCGAGCGCTTAAGGGATTTAACCAAAATAACAACTAGCTCAAGGGTGTCAGGGTGATCGAACCTCGGCTTGGCTTGTTGCCTTGCAATAAATTCCATGAATTGGATCTAAGTAACTATCCATTCGAGATGATTAATCATGGAGATATATGCATATACGCAGTATTTATATGCGTATATTTATTTAGAGATTCGACAATTTTCGCTAACTCGTTACTAGTCAATAAAGAAAAAGACCTTCCCTTACACAGGCTATGTAAGCAATGTGTGTGGGTTTGCAGGTGTGTAACATAATTAGCTAGTAAATGCAGTGTGCTCGAGGGTTTCAACAATTCTTGGGTGTGGGATTTTCAATTATTACGTAAGCACCAGAAGGGTGTGGGTTTCTAGGCTTTACGTATTTTGATGACATGGGGAATGAGGAGATCTGAATGGCTATTATGTCAGCTACATTTAGTTATTTAGATTAATTTGCTTTTTAAACTCGTAACGAAACTTACAAGACTTTCAAAATATCTAAAAGCAAACAAAATCATATTTTCCTTTATTTTTCTTCAACACTGAGGCGCCTGTGCCTGCAGGGGCCGCACCGCCCCTATAGTCCTATGTTAGGGTCGATCCTGTTTATGTTGAAAATAGTTTTGTGATGATTTAGGAAAGTAGAATATTTAATGAAAAAATCACAAGATTAAATATTATATACAAACCAACAAAATACAATTTTAATTAGCAGTGTAAATTTGATTTAACGTTTGCCGCCATGAATATGTATCAAAACATGCTTATCTGGCTGACAGCAAACATTTCCAACAAACAGAGCAAACATGTAAATTATCTATACATATGAATGAAATTGAAGTGTTTGTTCAGGTTAATCTTCGAAACGGCTTAACCGATTTTTACAAAACCGATAAACAGCGAACTTTTTAAAGCACATATCAATAAGCTTTGTCTTAGGGGATAAGTAGTAATGACAACATTTTACTGAGGTAAGTTAAACACAGATATTATATATTCATATAATAAGGATATAAATGTAACGGGTCTGTACTTTCAGATTTTTGCCAAAAAAAACGATTGCTTATGTACAGGAATAAGTAATAAAATACATTCAAATAATTTTTAGAAATGTCTGACTGTCTGTCACTTTGTTTAGACACGCATCACTGATAAAGTACTGCGTTCACGATAGTATCTCACCGAGAATATCAGAAAGCATATTCTCGAGTAATATTTAATCTTTGTTTCATTAAAATCGATTGGCTCTATCAAAAGTTATTGTAATTTTAACGACGACGCCACTTCAGTACGAGATAAAAATAGATAAGTAAATGGACTTAACACATTTAGATGATTTTATTAATCATTGTTTTTTACATAAAGTTTTACGCAGATGAGGTCGCGGGCACAGCTACGTTAGATAGAGCATGTAGTTCTAATGAAACAGTAAAACGTTATTCATGAGAACAGAGTCGCGAGCCCCAACTAGATTGACATACGCAAAAAACGTATACTGCAACCTCCGTATAATATGACAATCACGTAAAAGTTGTGAAATTATTTGAAAGTCTACAGACCAGTTTGGTTAACGTGTAGACTGTTAAATTTAGTTAAAATAGTTCCGTCGTGTGCTCTACATCTTAAGTGGTGTGTCAACACGCGGCAACATGTGCCGCCATAGATCGATCGATTGCACTGATACTTTGCAACTATAAAAATAAAACTTTTTACTATAAAATAAAACTTACTCGTGTGAAATTTAAAACTTATTAATTACAGTAATACCCTGCACTTACGCGATAAGTGGAACCGAAAGATAACCATGTAAGTCCAATTCGCGTAAGTCGGTATTCAACTTAACATACAAATACATATAGAGTATATTTAATCCAGAACAGAATCTGAAGAAAATGATAATTAAAAAAAAACATGTTTAATAAAATGTTAGATAATAAAAAAAATTACATTATTGAAGTGAAACTTCTTTATCGGCGTTGGAAAAAATTTACCGTCACATTTTTCGGTTACGCGCCATCTTTTTTGTATTCATGTCTATGATAATAAAATCCTTTTTTTTAAATTTTATTTAATTTAATTTTTTTTTTTAATATATTAATAAATTTTTCAAAAAAGAAAGAAAGTGTTTTTTTTTGTAAGTTCATATAGATCATTGAGAAAAAAAAGGCCAAAAACAATTTCCTTCTACGTGTGACACTACACACCCCAAATTTATGAATAAAGCAATGTGGACTGAAGTTATTTTACTGACGAGTTAAGTTTTTCTTCTTCTTACGCAAAATTTCCTCGTACCGTCTCGGTAATTTTTTTATCCTTTGTTTTGTAAGAAAAACACGCACTTCATTGAAGTATATTGTTTCTAAAATTGGTAACCCCTTTTCAATCGAATTAAGGCTTTCTATTAAGTTTGCAATCGACATTTGATCTTCCAATTCAACTTAGTCTAACGAATCAGCTTGTTCAATGTCTTGCTCATGTTCACGCATTTCTATAAGCTCGTCAATTGTTAGCTCTTGATTGTGAGAATCCGGCAATTCTTGAACGTCATCAACATCCACCAGTAAATTTCCTTGTTTGACAATATCGACCACTTATTCAATTATGCTCTTAATTCATCCAGGATCTTTCAGAATCTTCAGGATTCATCTAGATAAAGCTTTTTCCAGACACATGACCATCAAAAAGAAAAACCGCGTATCTCCGAATTCGCGTAGAACGGGGTAGCATAAGTCATGGAATTACTGTAGTCAATGTTTTAATTGAACGATATCTTTTCCATCAATTACATTACTCAGCCGTGAACCCCGACATAATACTTTATGAAATTAAATTAACTGAAAGAAAAGCAATCCCCTTTTGCATTTAAATAATAATTCGTTGATGATTCGTTCAATCGAATATCAAATAATATTATTTTAAACCACTTTATTGTTATACTAGGATCGATCGACTCTGAAAGGCTGCGAGTATGAGTGATGCAGGAATGGCCTCTAGGTAGGTATAGATAACTCCCGCTAAAAACCATAAAAGAAAGTGATGAAAGGGTCATTCTAATCTAATTGTGGATGAAATAGATTTTACTAGTTTATTCAGTATACTTTGTTTTAGTTACCTCCCTACTAAAACAAAATATCTGAATAGTTCTATATCGGCAAATTTTTCTCGAGATTGATCCAAAGAGCGCTCGACCGTTTAAGCATCTCTGCTTTAAACTAATTGGTGTCTGCAACTTTGTTCTGTAAATATGGATTTTGCATTTTTGAACGAATTTTAGTCTCTTTTTTTTAATCATGTCTACTTAAGTTTTATGACTTTTATACTTCTTTTAAGCCACAGTTTACGAACAATACTGTTTAACATATATAAAAAAAGCTTTATGATATGTAGACTAGATAATACTACATGTTCTCGTCATAATTAGCAGGTACAATAACAATATTATTATTTATCCCATTCCCTCGAATCAGCAAACAACACATTAAAAAGAAACGAAATAACACGTTACTTGTACCTATAAGTCGTAAATATTTAGCCTAATGATCACAGTTCATTATGTTGATCATATTTTGGATTAAGTAATCGTTCATAGCATTGCTAATTATTATATCCTCTTTGCAGTTGTTTGTTATGTTCAACGTATCTAATATAACAACTAATTGTTCTTCTCAGGCATTATTCACGTCCTGTACAACATTAATTTAATAATTTTCATACCTCTCCATAATTATTATATTGCTTATGCTAGCAGTGACGGGGTAGCTACCCTCATGTACATATAGAAGTATAAAAGTGATCATTAAAGAGTGCGCGGAAGTGGGAACTAGTCCGGTGGTTGCCAGCAACTATAAAGAAAGGCTATTATTAAAGCCAGCACAATACCGACAGCGGCGCATTGTTCCACTAGGGTTGCCATTCACTTGTTTCTAACTAATATTTTGTTCCCAAATCTTGACATTAAAGGAAAATTCAACAAAGAAAAAGGAATACACCTTTTGAATTCAGCTCCCCGACGAGGCATTTACGAACAACAGAGTCGAGAAAACATTCCCGAGCCATGGCAATACTCAGTTTTTATTAAATTCAGTATTCATAAAATTAATATCATACAATAAATTTAAAAAATATATTATACGTGGTAGGTTTGATACTGTAAGAAGAGTTCTCAAATTTTTAATTGGAATGCTTCAAAAAACTATACAAATTATATTTTAATCACGACATAGTCAAAGCACACAAATTTATCAAAAAAAAAATTGTATTGGGAAAAGGAAAATTTGAAAAGTAGATTAGCTTTATTAACTTTAAGTAGTGTCTCGACGTTAGATTTTTACTTGATACCTGATCAATTGAACAATTAACGATTTCATGACGTTGTTTTGCTTCACCGAAAACTTCGTCCTTTTTCTATTCCTTTTCTGTGTACCATTATCATAATGTTTATAAACGCGTGGAAACCCTAAGCCGATACTGACTCATTGATTTGAAACTGTTCGCCAGAAAACATTCGTTTGAATACATGATATATTCGCTTATTGTTTATGTTTTTTTGTTATACTCGCAATTTAGTCATATCTGTTTGCATTGCTGACTGTCATATATATTGTCTTTTATTTGCTTGCTATCGAGGCCATCTAAAAGTAAATAATTCATATCGTATTCAAGAAATTATATCTAATGGATAAGTTTAACAAATATATAGATTTAACACGTATCTAACACCATACCATATATCATTCGCAAAAATGTTTTTCAAATGCATTCAAGTTTAATATACTGATATTGTATGCGTTAAGTAGTGATGGTTGAACGGTTTGACCAGTGGAATATCAATTAGATGTCTGCAGGTCCGAACCCCGGCATGTACCTACCAATTTTTCGCAATTCGCATACATATATTAATTAAAGTTGGTTACACTATCGGCTGACGGTGAAGAAAAATGTAGTGAGTAAACCTGAACCTGCGAAATATTCTTGTAGTACCATAGTATGTGGGAAAATATAGAACTGTAGATTTCTCGGAGTTTGAAAAAGCCAATACGTCGTATGCTGACGTGGTGATATACCCATACCTTCCTTCGGGAAGAGGCATATACCCTTACAATGGGTCTCTTACAGGTTGATGATGATGAGGCGGTGGTAACGAACTTGAATAAGCATTTAAATATCTCGGTACAGATGACACGCTGGAGCATGCTCTTTCCACTCACATAGATAAACTAATTAGTACTAAGTATTTCATTTGCGCTCCATAGGTTTTAAAACTGGTGATAAATAATAATGAGACATGTCGTTTCTAGTACATGGAGAAATTGACTCAATGGTTATTCATACATAATGTAGGTCAAACCTATTTTTTATATTATTAATTATTATATCAGATTACAGTTTAATGCTGATGTGAAAATAAGTCGCATAAATTCTCGTGCCCTTAATATAATGTGTATATGGAAATATTTTATCTATAAATATAAATAGAATTGAAATGTCTATTGTTTTGTCCGGATTAACCTTCAACACAACTGAACCGATTTTGACAAGAATTGCAGGTACAAGTATTTTCTGAGGATTATATCAGCCATATATAACTATGATTTTCCATAGGAACTAATTTGTAATAACAAAACTACAATTATACAACCAAATATAACCTAAACTGAATGCGGATAAACCACGTAATTCTTATAAACAAGAAACCATTTTTATAAGTGTGAACACGCGTGCTTTTTTGTGCAAGGCCTTAACAGCTTAGCTCAAGTGTACGCGGTAAACCGCGGCTTGGGCTGTTGCCTGATTCATGCAATTCGCGACCTATCTTATTTTTTTTTTAACTTTGGGAAATCCCTTATGCATACGCTAGCCTCCCGGGAGAGAGAATGGGTTATGTCCGACTCGCATGGACTAAACCCCACGGTGTACCGGCAGACCGTAACTGTTGAGGCGGCAAGGGATCGTACTACGCTACTCAACCTTGTAGAGCGGCCCAACGGTTCGCCCGGCGGAAGGCGATCACCGGGCTCCTACCTATAGAGAGGCAGACTGGACACACACTAGCTGCTTCTCCTCGTCCGCCGGACCTGTGCACTGAGAAGATAGCCCCCCCGGCCCATCCCCTCAGGTCCGGCTACGGTGGCGGGAGGAGTTGGGTAAAGCGCCACCTCCTCCCACCGGTCCTCCGTTGGCGGCGACGGCCACTTAGAGGGTCTGGCTCCGCGGGCCCTCTCCACCGCCTCCTTTTGAGAGATTACCTCCTCGCAGAAGGATGCCATTGCTCGCCAAGCCTGTTCGCTGCCGAGCATGGCGGAAACCACGCTCGGCAGCGATAAATTCCTTCCAACCACCGCGTCTAGAATGCGGCGTTGTGCCTCCCAGACTGACTGACTCAAACAGAGTGTGCTGCGTGGTATCCTCATCAGCGCCGCACTCGTGGCATGCGGCGGCCGGCTCCCTGTGAGCGATATGGTGCAGGTACCACCCGAAGCAACCATGCCCGGTGAGTACTTGTACCATTCTAAACGTCAGGGAGCCCCACTCCCGGTTTATCCATTCTCGCAGGACCGGGCGGACGGCGTCTACGGTATAGCGCTCATAGGGCGCGTCCCCCAGGTTTTGCAATTCGCGACCTGTCTGAACTAACCTAAGCTAAGCTACATATTCATACTTATATGAATTATTGAAACATGTATATGTACCAGGCATACATACCTCAATAACTCTTATATGTATTTTGTATCTGATAATTTTCTAAACTATTTCAGTTCGTTAAGGGAAAAAAGCAAAACCCTTCCACTTTCATGTGTAAGCGTGTGTACGTGCACGTGTGTGGAGGTGATGTGTGTAATGTTGTTGCAGTGATGTAAGGTTTTGTGTTAGCAACGTGAGCAACGTACTCAAGGCTCCACGCCGAGGGAACAGGCCTAGGCTTGAGCCACTGCCGAGGGGAGCCTAATCTGGAGAAGTCGCGTGCATCAACTAGTAATGAACAAAATGGATCACAAAAGAAAACCGGCAAACCAAAACTAATTAAGCATATTTTAACTGTATACTTGAATTATTTGAATAGAATTATGAATTCTCGTTAAACGTCCCGACAAAACAATGTAGTAAGAAAACGATTACGGAGAGTAAAAATGAAAGCAATTTTCGTTTGAAATTACCAAGTAATAATTAACATATAACGTTATTCAAATGTTACGTACCTACTACAATAATGTAATAAATATATATTACAAAATTATGATTAAACCTTTTGTAAGTACCGTATTTTGTTAATCCTGCAACTCTCCGCTCCCCGCCACGGGTCGGCTTATAGCCCAGGGTCTAAAACCGCTCGTTATGCCTGTCACAACCCATCACAATTAGCGGAACTTTAAAAATATATAATCTACAATGTAATTTACGTTTATTATTAACTTAGAAACAAGATCGTTACTGTTTTATTCTAAGCTTAGTGATGCTAGTAGCCTGCAATATTATACAACATTATCATATGAAACGAAACGCGCAAGTCTCTCCTATTATTATGTGTTTAGATCAGTTTTGCTTAATTTGTCTATAGTTGTAAGCAGGGCTTTTTTGTGGAGGCACGCGGGGCACGCAGTGACCTTAAAGGGAATTTCAAAGATATCAAAAAATTGCCATAAAATCTGAAAAAAATGAAAGAGTTCGAATCTATCTTGGTAATCTTTATTAAAAAAATGATTTTATTGAATAAGTCAAAGTTATCCGAATACGAAATCTAATCTATCTCTCTTAAACAGTTACCGCCTCGCACAGTGGTTTGTCTCTGTACTAGAGATCGGAAAAAAATGGATTTATAATTTTCGAAAAAAGAAAAAGAAGAGACAAAAAGGGCTGGTTGTAAGACTGTGGTTCACTAAAGTTGTTAAACATCATTAACATATGAGTCGTTACATCTAAAAATTAGCTAAATTTAAAAGTTAAAGCTAATATAAAACTGAAAACATATTTAATCTTATTAAGATTGCCAGTTTTTGTGCCAGTTTGTATAAGGTTTTTAGTTTTTTTTAATGATCTTCATATTTTACATGTACAGGAGTTTAAGATGTTGAATAATAACGCAATATATCAGGAACGGTAAAAGTGGATTTAGCTTATTTTGAAATGTAACGACACATATAATTATGCTAATGCGTGTTAAGTGTTGTGGTAACATGCCACGCTAGAGATACAGTTCTGCTGTTTGAACACACCGCAATGTGTACGTCGCGATCATTAAAAATGAATATCCCACCAGAGTTTTCAATGGATTACTTTACGATATAAAAAACGATTCCATTCGAGGTTTCGTGCAATAACTCGATTATTTAAAAATGCTACCTATCCGTTAGTTTATAGTACATTAGTCCTAACGTTATCGCCATCTTTTGCCGTACACACCGACATCGACATCGGGTGGGATTTAGCTTACACAATAAAAACACATTTTTTTAACATTAATGCCCTATATTATTAAGGTAATGATTGTATTTATTACATTATTTAAAAAGCATAAACATAATTAAAATTGTTATATCACATACAGAACAAAAGAATTTTCGTGATTTGATGATGACGTTTGATGAAGTGACTGGACTATGCCTGATGTTACGTATAGTGGTCTAAAAACAGTGGGCACGACAGTGACCAGCGGTCACTATTTATATTATTATACGCTCTCAGTGTTTATATTGATGTTACTGGTATAGACATACAATAACTGAATGCAAGCTCGATAGCGAATCGATTTCGGTTTGTAATAGCGCAGACGAGCGTGACAGCGTTTCTATGCCGTTTTACACTCCACAAAAATGTCCTATGATATTTAAATAAAATTGCCACAGATATAATTACCTTGTAGTCAGAAATATTTTACTTTTAATATAAAAAACAAATTACTAAAATAATTTCAAGCAGCTGCTGTTATTATTTGTTTAATTTAAAAAAGCAATTTATTTTCAAAAACATCATAAATATGTCTATAGTATTTCATAGGGGTTGCCAGTCACTCAGCCGGGAATCGAACAATAAACCACTTGAATTATTCGTGAGGAGGCGACACGGTGCGGCGACGCGCCTGTGCCTGGTATAAATCGAATGCAATTAAAAATGAGATTAGAGGCCGCCATTGTCGGCGCACCGTTTCATGTGAAATGGCCCATTATCGAAAATGCCCCATGAAAAAAATAACAAAGGAGTTTCCGATGCGCACTGTTATGAAATGAGACGGAACGGTGCGTGAACTCGCCCTCTGAGCTCGCCCCGCTCCCCCACCCCCTACGAGTCACTCTGTTATTTCAGTAAGGCCACGGCCTATATGTCCATAATATACATGTTCCTAAACTTCATATAATTAGCTATGCGGTGTGCCATTAGGGTAATTATATTTCTCTGCTACTGTGTAATCAAATTTAATGATTTCGTGGCTAAAGCGATTCTTAGCTTTTAAGCGAAATCTCTTCAAATCGGAATATATAAAAATATGTTTATTTCTTCCCTATCTCGAAAAGTTTATCTCCTATACTTATTCTTTTTGAATGAATGTACAGACCTTTACAACGCATTTTTAGAATATATCAGCGTTATAAATTAATGTTATTATACAAATTATAAAATAACGTTATAAATGAGCACTAGAATACTATAGGTTGTAAGCAACATTGTATTCTTTTTTTTCTAACACATTTAGCTTCCCACACAATCGAAGGAAACAGTTAATGTTAGTCTTGTTTCAATTATATTAACAAAGTAGGTTTGTTTTTTTTAAAGTAACAAATAAAGCTTTCGTTTTAACTAATATATAATTATATTTATAGTTTTTATCAAAATAGTATTATACAATTTAAAAAAATCTCTGAAATTACGTAATTTATTGTTTTTATTATTTTAATCTTCGTTTGAGCGGAGATTTTTAACAGATGAACGAAGTAGAGTAATTGTCCCGATCCGTCATTCTAGTACACAGTTGTATACTTACTAAACATATATTTGTATGAGAATAATAAAGTAACATGTAAACGTAATTAAAGTTAATAATTTATTAGCTTAATCTTAATTTATGACACAGCAACATATTTAACTTGCCTGTGTGCTGTATGCTATATATATTTTTTTGTATTAGGAATACACAGATTGTGTATGATGTATGTTACCATGCAGTGTGCATGAACGTTAAGGATTTCGTGTATAGATACATTAGGGAGTAAAAGTTCACTAAAGGTCGCCGAGTTCAGAACAAAATTAGTAAATATAAAACGAGCAATCTTGAAACTCGAACAGATCAGGCGGCGGCGGCACGACTCAGTGTGGGGCAAGATAGCTCCTCTGACTGAACATTAATGTGTGTAATGTATCGATTCACTAGGTTTTTCTATTACGCGCCGTCACGCGTCACTCGCAGCTGACGCCCTGCGTCCTGCGCCCCCCTCCCCCACTCTTCGAGTCCTGCATCCTACGCACACTGCTCATCCTTTTTGGTACATTCTTAACGTTTGAGATTTACACATTAAATTTGAGGGTTCACTAATTAATTTCACATGCAGCATCATATTTGTTACTATAGGTATGTAGATACATTATACAAAGGTAAAATATATAATAATCACTTATGCTGCCATTTGTTGAGTATGTATTTATTTCTGGACGTATTATTATTAGGATGTAGTAGAACTTAGAGATAAATGTTAATTTATCGATGAATTACGATACCTATACACAGGGTTAAAACAATCGATACACACAGTAATAACATAAACAATATCATTCATTTATTTATAACATTTAAATTTAATTGCAATTTGAAGAATGAGTTTGATAGACAGTACGTTAAAACAAATCTGTCCGTGACCGTACGTATAATATATTTTTTCTCAGTCGTGCCATTAGAAGTTTCACATTAAAATTGTAAAGTAAAATATTATGTTTACAACTGAGTTAACAGTTGTACACGTTCAAAGCATTTTAATACCATGTGACGTTCGTGTAAATGCAACTTCAGTTGACAGATATTTCGTTTCGAAAAATAATAATAAACATGTACAGACAGCATAAACTTTTACTAATTTTGTTTTTCGTAATAAATTGTCCGCAACTATACGCACAACAGTCCATTAAATAGTTTGGATATTCATCTATACATATAACAAAAATGAAGTGTCTGTATGTAATATCAAAATTTTTTTTTTACTGATAGGGTACGAAAGTATATAGGCTACTAATAACAAAAATGCAATTTTTAAATTTTTTGTCGGTCTGTCTGTCTGTCTGTTTGTTCCGGCTAATCTCCGAAACGGCTGGACCAATTTTGACGGGAATTCCACTCGCAGATAGCTGAAATTACAGTGAGTTACTTAGGCTACTCTAAATTAGACTAGTTATTAATCGCAGCTTTATCTGCAATGTTATCTCCAAAACGGTTAGACCGATTTTCACGGGACTTTCACCGGCAGATAGCTGATCTTATAAAAAGTAATTTAGTTTATTTTAATTTAGACTAGCTGTTAATCGTGGCTTCGCCCGCAGTACTATCTTCAAAACGGTTAGTCGGATCTTCACGAAACTTTCATTGACAGATACCTGACCTTATAAAAAGTAATTCAAGCAATTTTAGTTTATACTAGCTGTTAACCGTGGCTTCGCCCGCAGTGCTATCTCGAAAACGGTTCGACCGATCTTCACGAAACTTTCACTGGCAGATAGGTAACTTTACAAAAAGTAATTTAGGCAATTTTATTTTATACTAGCTGGTGACCGTGGCTTCGCCCGCTGTGCTATCACCAAAATGGTTAGACCGACTTTCACGAGACTTTCACTGGTAGATAGCGAGCCTTATAAAAAGTAATTGAGGTTATTCTATTTTAAACTAGATGTTACCCGCGACTTTGTCTGCATAAATTTAGTAAGATTTCAAGTCATTCTTTATTTTTAATAATAGGAATAATTATCAGCTTATTGTTTACAATTTGACATTATAATTATTAATAACTTTAATGATATAGAGGTCTTCCTAATAGGATCTTAGATTATAAACGTATTACGTAAAGAGTTCCATAATTCAATTTCTTGCGGAACAGACAAGCGTTTATTTTTTGTATAGTCACAGAATCTTAATTATAATGGCAGTGTATATTGAATGTAATGTAAATGTAAATCTTTATAATAATATTTTAAGTTATTGTTTCATTAGTTGCTTATACAGTGTAAGTGAGCACTGAGGTAGTTATATTGTGGGTTAAGGTTCCAAATATGTTGCTGATGACAAAACTCATTTGGCACGCTGTTAGTATTTATATATCTAATGTACACGTTACATGTTACTGTAAGTGGCGTCCATGTCGTACTTACAATTGCTTTTAAAGAGCATTTCTATAATTGTACATATTCTCACAGTTTTATAATTCTTTAATACGATTTTTAAAAAAACGCGTGCGGCGCTGCGTGTATAGCTAGTTTAAAATATTATTCAAAGATACAGGACAGGTACTGTTAACCTGTCCGTCCGTTAAGTTGTTGTGATAATATAGCTATTAATCAGAGTTAATACGCAGCTACATAACGAAAATTGCCGGCAAACGTTAGTCGACATGAATACATGAGAAATTCAAACAACTTCACCGGGCTAAAATCCAAAAAAATGGTGACCACAATCTATGGGTTCTTTACATAAATAATACTATTTTACATAAGAAACCAGCTGAAGGATTCGTCCCTTGCCGACGACTTAACTAATGTCCATTCAAAAATATTCAGAATGTTAAAAGCAACTTTACATAAGTGAGTCCGTGATAAAAAGATCTCCAAACGAATATGTCTTTGAAATCGTGTTTAATTTACAACAATACGTGAATAGATGTATGAGGGGAGCGTGGTAACGACTCGAAATGGGGCCTCTGCGTCTACCTATAGAGAGCCTCGTGGTCTAGGAGCTAGGAGTTATGAAACCTTTCTTTGTCATTTAACTAGATTTTATAAAACCCCTTCGCCCACGCCAAACTACGCTTTAACATGTTATGTTTCAATGATTTTTGTACTAACTATCTGATCCGGCTCAGTTATTACTTATTACATATTCAATTGAATAAAACACGTGCACCGTAAAATAAACTGAAGTAGAAAAAGAAATTCAGAATTAAAACGTGGCATGTGATATCTATAACAATCGGTGCTACAGTTTTTTATCAACAAATTAATTTAAAGCGCCATCTGTTCGAGACTGATGAAACTTGCAATTAAAATCAATAATCAACATTGACATTAATTTAATTTTAATAAAAAAACAAATTGAGGCTATTTAGTTATCTCTCAAGTTTGAATAAATTCTACATAAATGCCAACTTTCATGAACAACATGACACTAGATTAATATATATTTATTGTCATCGCGTTGTCGTTGAAATTGTATAAACAAAATTCAAGGGGTCATACGTGTGTTTAACTAGCCATTTATGACGGCCATTACTATTTATTACCTTTATGATTATTTACTAATTATACATAGAACAACCGCTTTCTTTGTACATAAATAAAATTTATACAATTGGTTCTTGCGAGTTATTTAATTCTGTAACGGCTTAGGGGGTATATTCAATGACAGCCTGATTAAAGCTAATCATCTTTCTAATACCATTACCTGTTAATGTCTATAAATCATAACATAAGGTAATTGAAATTTGTAAATCTTCAACGACACAAACAGTGATAGTAATCCTGTTTAAGTTCATCATTATTCCAATATTTTCTTAGAAATCATATTAAAGAATCGTACAATAAACCTATAAAATTGATATAATAATAAAATAATATAAGAAAGGTACTCGTAGATATTCAAATAGTCCTGATTGGTAATGTTAAAGAGAAAGTTTATGGCTCCTGGCCCACATCTTATAAACATAAAAAATCTTTCATCTCGCATTGACGTCGGCTTTTGACGGGAGCCTGTTATTGTAACTTGTTTGTGAATCGCCGGGGCCCGATAATGTAGATTTATTATCAAAGGAAAGTTGTTTTCATCGTGTTCCATTCGACTTGTGAGAAAAATAGTACATTATACCTAACCCGTGCAGCTGGCTCCACTCGGCTCCGTCCAGCTCGACACGCATGACAACACACAACTTACAACAAGTATATATCTTTTATATAACTTCTTTATATTGTTACTAAAGTATTTTATATTATGTCTTTGAACAATCATCTCTCGGAGGTCGCGTTTGTTCTCAGACTGTGTTGTATTGACACTGTAGATATAAAAGGACTTCCTTTATATGGAATACAGTAAAATACACCAGGTATAAATACTATATACAGTTACAAATACAAATGAAATTCAAGTGTCGCTTGTCTGTCCGAGTTCATCTCCGAAACTGTTGAACTGAATTTCTATAGTTCGATAGAGAACTTATACAAAGTATATTATTATCTAAGGTATACATTATTAAAAACTATTTATAACATGCGGATTCACCTTTTGTAACAGAACTTTTTGGACATAAAAATATATACTCTGTCTCTTTCTGTACGACTGATAACGTGTGTGCAAAATTACATGAAGATCAGTTGAGTAGGTAAGGCGTGAAAGCGCAATAAACAAACATTATATACATTTGGATTTATTAGTTACGACTACGATACATTGCTATATGATTCAGCAGTAATTATATAATTAAAAGCTGTAACTTAAAATCAGTAATAGGACTGTGGGGGTAAAAGAAATTAGAGAATAAAACACAGCCCATTATAATTAATCTATATAAAACGCATAATAACAATGAGACATCGAAACCATTTTCAACAGAATGCACTTCCAATGAACTAAAATTCATGTCATTTCCAATGTCTATTGTATTGTCCATGGAGAGTCTAATCATGATTTTGTAAACGTTTGGTTCTTTGTAATTTCTATAACACACTTTCTAGTTATAATTACTTGTATTGTTGTAGTGTGGAACGTGTTGGAGTATATATAATATAATACTTATATTTTATTTTTTACGTTTTTGTCTTTACGCGTATTGTAAGTCGTTTAGTAAGTTCTACAAAAAGTTTATTTAATCAGGTGCATCTTTGTTTCTTTTGTTTCCTTTGTGAGGTTATATTGAAATAGCAACAGACAAAACAGTACTGTTTATTGTTTCACAAACTTTAACCCGCAGTTCCGCGTACCGCGTGCTTAAACTCGACATTTCCATTTCGAATATTAAAATGTTATTAATGGTAGGTATGTTATATTTACAGTGTACTTCACGGCTTAAGTTATCAGTATTTGTGTGTATTCTCAGGTAGAAAAGGTTGTTTTTAATGAGGAATTTAGTAATGAACGGCCGTCAAGGTCTATTGGAGTGAGTCGGGTCGCGGGACTCGCTCCGAGTAATCCGAAACTATTAGGGAGTCGGAAATTTGATCGAACGGACGTTCATGACGATGATTGGATACATTATACGATGTGACAGGATTAAATTTTACTTATCATCTTGATTTTATATTCTTTTTTCAATCCTTCGTTATTCATAGTGTTGAGGAGAACTCGAATTATTATACGGAATATGTAATTATAGAACATTTTAAAGAAAATGTTCACTTTTTCCAATGATTTCTATCTAAATCTAAATTATGAAAATGACACAATGCATAACATTAATAGCGCCAATTTAGTAAAAATGTTGAACTATGTATAAGTATATCTTATTCAAATGACGTTTTGATGTTGTCTCTGTTGGTAACCTAAATAAATAAATTATTACAATCTTATTTAGCGAAGATACATGTCCAACTGAATTGCGATGACAATACACACGGTGATAAGCCCCTAACAGTGATTCTCTTTGCATTTGCAATTTCCAGTTTCCCTATGAATTGTAGATCTATAGGTGTTCGCCATTGTTTTTGTGCACCACCACCACCATTTGACACCAGCACCATGAATGTTGTATATTAATAGATACACGATAAATTTTAATTCATGTTCAGTTTCAGTCTCACAGACTTTAATCAAACCTTCGGTCAGAGGCTTTAATCACCATTAATACGTTGCTATCTCTTATGCCTACAAGTTTTGATACAACGATGGATTAAATAATCTCTAGTGACGTCACTAAAGCAGTCGGTCTAGATGTCTAGACGCGTAGTACTAAACATGTTTTGATGAACTTTACGAATCTAATGGATGCAACAGGAATATATATTTATATACTTTAGGAACTACGATATAACGGTTTTGTCTTTGAACTGAGAATCTTGTATTTATTTTTCTTAAATTTATGGCGCTGCTTCGTGTGTAAGCAGTACACAATTCCGCCAATGTCACGTAGGTCGTAGAGTGTGTGCTGTCTGTGGTAGATTGTGTCATAAATCAAGGAGACTTATCAATGCATGTAAATCGAAAAAATAAATAATACAATTTGTATTCTGAACGAGTTATCTATCAATACAAAAATAAAGACAGTCATGACAAAATAGGAGTTTTTGACGGGATCTTCGAATGTCGTGTAGTGGATGTTGTATTGTATTCATAGTCCTGTAATACTGGACTCTATATTTTGTAACATTGGTGGTGTTTTGTGTAACATAATTTGATTACTGTACTCAAGTGGATAAGAAATAATACTACGGAGCATGGATTCTGAATTGCCACAAAAACTCCCTGGAAAGTTCTAATACGAGGGCTACGGAGAATTGGGGCAAGGGGTGTGACACTTATATTTCTTTTTCTGTACATAAAATATATTGAAGGCGAACGAAGTGGCGGGTGCCAGCTAGTTCTAAATAAAGATAAGGCAAGTAAAAGAAAGCCTGTCTGTACAAAAGAGTCGTTTTCATCCGAGATCCCTGCACTGTTATGTATATTCATCGTGAAACAATAACATGCCGTCGCGTCCTCGCATTCAAATCCAGGTATAACTTAAGTTTATTACGAGTCGCAATGTTCACAAGCGGGATGTTTTATGACACGGAACTTTAGAGCGTATTTGACTGAAGCGAATCTGTTTTTACAACTATGTACTATAATAATGAATGTGGATATATAACCAATAGTTTTATTATAGACTAGCTGTAGTGGCAGCTCCGCACGCGTTTTTTAAAAATGTATTAAAGAAATATAAAATTGTGAAACCATGTACAATTATAGAAATGCTCTTTAAAAACAATTGTAAGTACAACACGCAAGCCACTTACAGTGACATGTAACGTATACATTGGATATATAAATACTAACAGTGTGTCAAATGAGGTTTATCATCAGCAACATATTTGGAACCTTAACCCACCATGTAACTATCTCAGTGCTCACTTACACTGTATAAAGAACTAATGAAACAATGACTTAAAGATATTATTATGATGATATAATATGCCCATATTGTCAATAAGTATTACGTTTATGGTCTTTTTATCTTATCTTTTTAGAAAGACCCTTCTATCTTCAAATTTCCTATTAATAATTATAATGTTGAATTGTATATAATGAATGGGCTGACGTCTTGAAATCTTGCATAAATATAAATCAAGATATAAAACTTTATATCTGTTTAAGCAGTTTTTAATATTCGACAATTTAAATAGTGCTCATTGACTTGGATACAGTATTCCTATATGCTACTATGGTTGCGGAGTTATGTAGACGAAAGCGCGGTAAATAAAGCAAAATCACCGAAAAGACAATATAATTCAAATTATATACAAATTAGATACAGATATAAGAACTTCAATTATATTTATTCTTAGAGTCCAGTACAACGCACATCTTATGCACATGTTTACAGTGAACAACATATTTTTGCTAAATTTCATGCGGACGAAGTCGCGGGTAATAGCTAGTCTAAAATAGAATATCTTAAATTACTTCCTATAAGGTCAACTATCTGAAAGAACCGTGAAAATTGGTCAATCCATTTTGGACATAGCACTGCGAGCGAAGCCACGGTTAATAACTAGTCTAAATTAAAATAGACTAAATGACTTTTTATAATGTCCGGCTATCTGCTGGTGAAAGTCACATAAAAAACGGTCGAACCGTTTTGGAGATAGTACTGCGGGCGAAGCCACGGTTAACAGCTAGTCTAAATTAAAATAAACTAAATGACTTTTTATAATGTCCGCTATCTGCAGGTGAAAATCCCGTAAAAAACGGTCGAACCGTTTTGGAGATAGTACTGCGGGCGAAGCCACGGTTAACAGCTAGAATAAATTAAAATTATCTAAATTACTTTTTATAACATCAGCTATCTATCAGTGAAAGTCCCGTGGAAATCAGTCCAACCGTTTTGAAGATAGCATTGCAGACGAAGCCGCGGTTAACAGCTAATCTAATTTAAAGTAGCCTAAGTAACCCGCTGTAATTTTTTCTATCTGCCAGTGAAATTCCCGTCAAAATCGGTTCAGCCGTTTCGGAGATTACCCGGAACAAACAGACAGACCGACAAAAATTTTAAAAATTACATTTTTGTTATCAGTATCGTGTATACTTTCGTAACGAATCAGTAAAAAAAAATATTTTGATGTTACATACAGACACTTCATTTTTATTATATGTAATAGATTGTGTGTAAAAACGTTTGTCTGTATTTCTGTTAGTGATCTTCGGTACTACTAATTTCATCCTTTATCCAGATGTAGTCAGGTGGAGACCTCCAGGTCAAAAGCAGATAGTTCGAAAAGAAAATCCAGACCCAGAAGAGAACTCTGAACCGTCATTTATTTATTAATTTTAATTTTGTTCTAATCCTGTTCAAGACTATATTACAAACTTTTTTCTCGTATAGCTATTAATACATTTTTCTTTTAATTCGTTATTTGAAATCTGACATTGTCATTTGTCGTGTGTATAAAAATTATATTAGGTCTTTACCTATGGAATTGCCGTTTGTATGAAAAAATTTAAACGATTTTTTTTTATGTATTTTTTATTTGTATTATTTTTCATCTGTGCTCCGCTCCTATTGGTCTTAGCGTGATGATATATAGCCTATAACTATTCTCAATGAATGAGCTATATAACATTGAAAGAATTATTCAAATCGGACCAGTAGTTCCTGAGATTACCCCTTACAACGCCACAACATCACAAACTCACAAACTTTACCTCTTTATAATATTAGTATAAATATATATAGACTATTTGCAAAATATTAGAGATAAAAATGAACAGATAATAAAAATTGAATCATTACGAAGGTAATAAAACAACAGTAAAAACTAGAAACGGACAATAGTAGCTGAACAATAGACAGAGCTAAAAAATTAACAGTTCGCCACATTATGTATTTGTCAGTTATTCGGCCCCACTTCCTCAAGATGCCGGACGACCCGGGAGGACACGATTCTCTCGAGCATTTTCCCGCCGTCGTCCAGCAACACCAGGGGCCGGTACACCGACGCGCAGTCTGGAGGGCGGCCTTCTTTCACCATAAGGCAAAGCCGCCCAGTCTTCCAGATCTTCGGGAACTGTGCGACCGCAAAACAGCGGTCAAACAGTTCCGGAAGCCACCCTCCGAGATGACCCAACGCTATGGCCAGCCACCCGGCTCGGGGCCCCATCAGGACCGGGTGCTCTCCGTTTCTTGAGGAGGTGCTCCACAACCCTCCCCATCTCCTCCTCCGTTACTGGGGGAGGGCCGCTGTCCACCTCTTCCACTACCGCCCTAGGTGGAGGCATGGAAGGAGGTGGCAGCATGGGAGGGTCGGGGAACAGTTCTTCCACGACCCTCGCCACCACCTCCGGCTCGAGGTTCTCCGTCGCCGGGGGCGCCCGGCTACGGAATTTCTTCCGGGCCACCCGGTACGGGCGCCCCCACGGATTCCTCTCCAGCTCTCGAAGCATCTCCTCCCATGCCTCCTCTTTCGCTCGGCTGATAGCGACCTGCAATGCTTTCCTGCTGACCCTGTAGTCGCCATACAGCCGAGCCTCTTCCTCGGGGTCCCGCTTCGTTCTCCTCCGACGGCTGCGCCCGTACAACCGCCGGGCCGTGGAGCAGGCCACAAGAAGATTAGCAATCTCGTGCGACCACCAGTACACCACCCTTCTGTTAGGGCGGTGCACGCTCCGCGGCATCGACTCGCGACCTATCTGAGCTTTTTTTGTTTTTACATGGGGAAATCCATTATAGACACACCACCCTCTCGGGGGAGAGAGTGGGTTATGTCCGACTCGCACGGACTAAAACCTCATGGTTGCCCACTACCGCATTAACAGGGGGACAAGGGATGACAAGGCACTCCGCATGTCCCCCCGGCGGCCAGCCCTGATTCTGGGCCTACAGCGCTAGAAGAGAGACAGCCTGGCAAACATAGACTGTCTCCCAGACGGCTGAACCAGTGCAATGGAGAGGAGGGCCCCCAACCCCTCTCCCCTTGGTCCGGCTTAAGGACGTACGTAGGCGGCAACTAATCACCTTCCCAACGTCTACGCACCCCCTTACAGGGGTCTTGGCCCCAATGCAGTCAGGCCTTTAGCAGGAGGTGGCCTGCACACACGGCACAGTGCAGTTGAGTAACCACACAATTCAGTGCTTTGTGTCCGATCTGCCCACACCGGAAACATAGAGATCCCCTGTCAACCTCCGCCGTGCACAGTGCGCGTGTGTGACCCAGTCCAAAGCACATAACGCACCGTAAAGGTCTTTGCTCGAGGAGTCGAACCCGGGCCACGCTCCAGCCCACTTGAAGGCGTCCGTCATCTACTAATGCCCTCGCAGCAGCAACAGAAAGGGACATGTGGACACTGCCTGTTCCTCCCTTCGTCGCGCGTATATTGCCATCCTTGATCTAGCCCGGCACGCAATTCCCCTTCGCCGCCACAGACGTGACAATCTCCTCGCGTGTGACGGTGTCGTCTAGGCCAATAATACGGACATCAGCCCGCTTTACCGGCGTATTGACTGCAACGACATTCGCCAACACCTCCCGAAGGCGCTCAGCCAGGAGGCCGGCCTGTTCCGTTCCTTGAGGAACCACAAGTTTCCGAGAACCTGTAACCGTCTTCCTGACCGAGAGACCCTCTATACCCAGGCTGGGCAGGTCAATCGCATGCCTGGCCTTCAAGACCACGTCTTTATAGCTCACGCCCTGAGCCACTGCATTATCCTGCAATGTTATCACCACCACCGCCGTGCGTGAGTTCAAGGGGAGCTTCTGTTTCGGCTTTTGGACCTTGGTGGGAGCTGCCACCTTCGGTGCCGTCGAGGCCCCTGGGACCACAGCAACATCCTTAAGCTTTTTCTCCCTTTTGCGACGGGACACAGTTGTCCATGTCGCATCTGGGGCGGCTGGACCCGGGAGTGGGGCCCAGTCCATGCCCAAGGCAGACTCTTGGGCTGCTGTCACCGTCTCCTCCACTGGCACTGTCGCAACAGAAGAGGCAGGCTTGCCACGCGGCGCAGGGTGTGCGCGAGACGCAGGATTAGTGCGGGGTGCAGGCTTGGCACGGGGCTCAGGTTTGGAACCCGCTGCTTTAGCGGCCGATTCGGCCATCATCCTTTTATCCGCCGCCAATGGGGGACGGATTCTTTCCACCGGGAACAAGCGATCCTCGAGCACCATCAGGCGGGCGCTCATATCCGAAACGGACTTCTGGAAAGAGTGCTCCAGACCCTGTATAGCACTGATGATATCGACTTGTTCCTGGTGAACGGGCTCCGGCTGTTGCTCAGGTGGAAGTTCCACAACCTCTCCAGTTATCAACTCCATGGTAGAGTGCTGCGACTGGGAAGCAGGAGATTCTGCCTTCTTCATTTTCTGCATCTCCACCTTGAGGTCAACAAGCTCTCGGCGGAGCTGCCGGATCATTCTCCGGAGGCAGATTGTCTCCTCCGTAGCGGTGCCAGAGAGAGCAACTGCCAGTACGTCCTGGAGGACTTTCGCCGACTGCTTAAGAGATTTTATCATGGGGCCTTGAACGTGGCCCGACTTCGCGCAAACTGTGTAGATAGTATCCACACTCTCGCTGGCTATCAGTCGCAGCTGCTGTGGGTCTTGCGCCTCAATGTCGAAGGGCTTGGTCTCAGGGCCCAGCCCATCATCCTCCACGCCGACTACCTCATCCTCTTCGCGTGGCGCCTTCGACGCCACTTGACCTGCGCCATTGGTATCGCTTGGGGCCATCTCATGATCGCGTTTGCGACTGGTGCTGGGCATAGTCTCCAATATGACTTTGGCCTTCCTGGCCCCAGCTATGGCTTCCGCCTTAGCATCTGCCGCTCCAGCAACTGCTGCAGCTTCAGCCATAGTGGCTTCCGCCTGTGCTGCCTTACCAGTAGCTCGGGTGTTAACCCCCCCCCCCTCCTTAAAACTAAGATTAAAATTTTAAGATTTAGATGCTGAAATTTTGATCCCACGAGTGTGGAGGAAAGACGGTCCGCCCAGACAGTGCCCCCTGTGTCTGGGTAGGCCTAGAGTGACCCGTTGAGAGAGTCGGCCGGTTCTCCAACGGTGGTCGCACTGGCGACGGATCTCTCTATCCGCCACGCATCGCCTCGCGGTGCGCCGCCGCTTGCGATTAGGGTAATTTTTTATAGAGGTTTTCTTCCTCGCGGTCCGGGCGATTAAGCCAAGACCCTCGGTCCCGCTTGGAGCCGCGAGACGTGACCACGACACTCCAAACGGGATTACGAGTTTGGCGGTGGCAGATACGGCAGAAACGCTGCACCCGCCTGCCCGATGGCAGTGTGAGTGCACGCCGGACCCGCTAACGCCCCGTCATCCGCCTCCTCTGCTAATCAGAGGAGTGCTCGACAAAGCGGTCCCCCCCCCTACCAGAGATCAGCCGCCGACCGAAAAACGGTCGACGTTGCCCGGGGTGCGCCACGCGGAGGCTCTCTGGCATCGCACCCCAACCTATCTTATTTTTTTTTTTTTATAACGTGGGGAAATCCCTTATGGGTACCCACCCTCTCGGGGGAGAAAGTGGGTTATGTTCGACTCGCACGGACTAAAACCCCACGGTGTACCGTCCGAACGTAATGTTGGGGTGGCAAGGGATCGTGCTGGCTAATCACCTTGTAGAGCCGCCCAAACGGTCTGCCCGGCGGAAGGTGACCGCCGGGCTTCTACCTATAGAGGGACAGACCGGGTACACGCCGGCTGCCCCCCCTCGTCCGCCGGACCTGTGCAATGAGGAGATGGGCCCCCCGGCCCATCCCCTCAGGTCCGGCTACGGTGGCAGGAGGAGTTGGGCAAAGCGCCGCCTCCTCCTGCCAATCCTCCCTTGGCGGAGACGGCCACTTAGCGGGTCTGCCTCGCGGGCCCTCTCCGCCGCCTCCTTCTGCGAGGGGGTCATCTCTTGCCATCGCTTACCACGCCTGTTTGCTGCCGAGCATGACCGAAACCACACTCGGCAGCGACAGATTCTCCCCTACCGCCGCCGCCAAAATGCGGCGCTGTCCCTCCCACGCCGCACACTCAGAGAGAGTGTGCTGCGTGGTGTCCTCGTCAGCGCCGCACTCGTGACAGGCGGCGGTCGGCTCCCTGCGAGCGATCCGGTGCAGGTACCACCCGAAACAACCGTGTCCGATTAGTACCTGCACCAGACGGAACGTCAGGGAGCCCCACTCCCTTCCTAACCAGTCCCGCAGGACCGGGCGGACGGCGTCAACGTCCCGACGCTGCGCCTTACGGAGCGCACGCACGTTGGCGGCACCGAGGGCGTCGGCCCACACCGGTGCCCCGTAGGCGGCCATCGCCTGCACGACTCCCATGTAGAGTCGGCGGCACCCGGCACCCGGCCCCCCTATATTTCAATTTGATAAGGGGAAAAAAATTAAAACCCTTCCACTTGCATGTGTAAACGTGTATGCGTGCACGTTTGTGGAGGTGATATGTGTAATGTTGTCGCAGTGATGTAAGATTTTGTGTCACTGTATCGCGCGAGCGATACTGCCGAGGGGGGCAACTCAATACTTTTGCACACAAGCATAACTTTACACCTCACTTGAATGTTGGGAATGATAAACAAATAACGCGCCTGTTATTTTTTAAACATTTATAATAAAGCTATCTGAGCCGGCCACGCGTTGCTGTGGCGCAGTTATTACATGCTGAATTAAAATTATGATAAAGTATTTGGTACTATGGGGTAATTAATGAGTCTACCTAAAAACTTGATATAGAAAAAGCGAAGTTACGTAGTAAATAGATGAACAGAACATGTGCACCATAAAATAAACTGGAGTTGAAAAAGAGATTCAAAATTAAAACGTGGCGCCATCTATGAGACATTTATAACAGTCGGCCCTACAGTTTTCTGCCAACAAACTAATTTAAAGCGCAGCAGTCTCGAACGAGACTGATGAACTTAACAATTAACAACAATAAACAACATTGACAATAATTTCATTTTGTTCTTTAAAAAGTATCGAAGCCATTATTTGAAATACCTATAAATGATCGTATTTCTCAAGTTGGACCAAACTATACATAAATGTCAATGTTTAATGAAGATCGGTTGAGTAGTTTCGGAGTTCATCGTGGGCAGACATCGTAACACTAGACTTTTCTATATGTATTTAGAATATAGATAAATAAAAATAATTATTGTTAGAGGAACAGAAGCAGAGCAGAGTAGAGCGTTGTGTTATAGTGCAGTATAGGTATTTGGTAGGTTACAACCTAGTAAAGGAATTTAATAAGAAACATTTCCTTTATATCGCTTTACATTGTGCGAAAAGGATTCGCACCGGGACGGGAGCGGAGGCTTGAGGAGGGAGAGGGGGCGCGGGGCGCGGGCGCGGGAGGAGCGAACTCCGAGGTCTTACAGAACTGTTTTATAGTTTATTTTACGAGGGCACCCGAGAAATAATAAAAACATTATTTTTCGAACGCTATTAAACATGAAAACCATTTCAAGTAAACTCTTACAACACACAATGTAGCTAAAAAGGTTTTTCTTATCTATTTTTGATAAAAAGATACAATCCCACATGTAGACTTCATCCACCCCTTTAATCACGTTATCTAGCAAAAGCATAAATATAGTTAAATGTTGGGTTTGAATTGGTGATTCAGGTAATAGACCAGTCATCCTCAATCCTTCGCAAAGCAATGACAGTGCTGCTTCCAAAGAACCTTCCGAAGATAAGTAATTGATTTGATTACTATGGTCAGTACTTAATTTATTTTGGTGTGGTCTACCTCCTATGCCACTAACATAATGCTCGGTTCCAAAGTGGCTACATATTACACATAGGATTATGAAACAATTTACATTGACCACTCGCAGCTTTGTTACTCTATGATATTACAACATGTCTAGAACGAGTAAAGTACTATAAACTACTAGAATAGTTATTACAAACAAAAGCCACGTCTGCAAATAGTGCACAACAGCGCGGCATAAGTGTTTCAGCTCTCATAGCATCGGTATTTAGTTCCATGCGAAATATTTATTCATACTCTTGCAGTGTTATATCTCCAACACTTTCTATAAGAGAGAAGTCTTTTACCGCTTTAGAAAGCTTATCCAGAGTTTAATGACCAATACTAATAAAGAAAGCATATCCGTAATTACGTAGGTCAAAAATAATATTATGAAATCAGATAAAGAGGAGGTATTATTCATTTGACACGTAAAGACAGTCTGGAGTGAACAAGCCGACTGTTATCTGATTAGAATGGAGAATAAAGGCGAGATGTTATCGCTAAGTAATTTTAGTAAGGAACTAAGAGATTATAGAAAAATTTCTTAAGCATGTTCACTTGACAGCGCACGAACACTTTAAATGTTACACGAAATAAACTGTGTCAGCTAAAACCTAAAGCTATGGCATGGAGCACTGAAAATAAATAAAAAAAGTGGAGTTTTTGGCGGGATCTTGGAATATCATGTAGTGGATTTTATATTTCATTCATAATCTTGTGTTTTCCGTCTCTATATTTTGTAATATTGGTGGTGTTTGTGCACCTTTGTAGTGGGTGGGAAAAAATACCACGGAGTATGGATTCTAACTTGCCACAAAAACTTTCTAGCAACACGGCCCCCATCTTATTAGTTCAATTTAATGATCACAAGACACTTGTAACTTACTCGATAATAGCAATAACAGTCTAGAAGATTGGTTACAAAAAAAAATAGGTACCAGAACACACAGAAAGATGTTTCACAATAAACTTCCAACGAGACACGATAATATGAATGGTAACACGCCAGACGCTACCTAAATTAATAGTAGCTAAATTCGTCAATTTGAAAGTATCATAATATCTATATATGCATAAAATAAAATTGAAATACATTTTGTTTGTCCGCGCTTATCTTCACAACGGCTGAATCAATTGTTTATATAATATTTCAAAAGAATCTGTTTATCAACTAACTGCATTGTGTGCTACATCGACGCGTGCGTTTACCGTTTGAAGACAACAATTCACTCATCGATTTTCTCATAAACCGCCAAAAGAAATAATAATTTTAAAATAACATATGTTTTGACGTGATTCGATCGTTTTATGTATATTTTATGTATAGTTATCCGTGTATTGAACAAGCTAGTTTATTAACACTGTAACAAGGGGGCATCAAAAGAAGTCGATAAGGGGCACCGCCCTCCGGGCAACTTAAGATTCGCTATTTGTACATTTAGTAAAAAAAATAATGGAACTCGATTTAGTATAATAACAAGGGTGAGGGATATAGAAAACTAAACCTATACTATAATTATATTGGATGGCAGAATTTACTTTTTTTTTCTCGAACTAACTACGCTATTGACCTTGCAAAGCATTCCCAACTTCACCGGACTACACAGAATTTACAGTAGTATATCTGTGTATGGGTTATATCAAGCAGACAACACTTGAATTTGGTACTATCATCAGAAATTAAATTTGTTCGGTTCGATTTAGTGCCGTGTGCTACCTCTGCACACTTACGTACTCCTATGGAAAAATACATGTGTCATGTTTATTTGAGTAATCATCAACAGTATTAAAAATTTGATGTCAGAGGTATGATGTAGGTCGTTTCGTCGAGGTAATGTTTCAAGGAATACTTAGACTTTGGTAAGTAATGTGAGTCATAAATATTGATTTCAAGTTTCAAGTGACGCGACGTGACGTTTTTGTAATGCTATAGTCCCTCAGCTTCGGGTTACAGCACCGCACACCGCACACCACCGCGCGCCGCCAACTACACTATTATGTTCAAGTCTGAAAGGATACGTGTGAGAAGACATTCTATAAGCTAAAGTAATAATAAGATCTGATGCGTGTGTTTGTTTGAATTCGAACAAAACGTGCAGACGCTGCAGAATCCACGAACAATAGAGAACTTCGTGAAGGCCAAATATCGCATTTCGAAGAAAAAACAACCTTATAACTATAATATCATATGTGTATATTTGTCAGTATGTTAAAATGAGGTAACTATTTAAATTCGGCGACAAACTGTATATCGCAGAAGATCAACTAAAACAGAAATACAAACTACCACCTATAACTGCAACACCTCAGTCAACTCAGGCATTGATATTATACACTACTTCACTTGTTCACGTGGTATGAAAAATAATTTGTAATTACTTTTTTTTATTACGTCATTATAAAATTATGATCATGCGGGTTTAGAATGTGTTTTTACGTATGGATTGAATATTGATATCCATACGGATCGCGTCGCGAGCAAGGCGTGTGAAACCATGCAGGCCGAAACAGCAAGCAATTAAAATAAGTGAAAACGCTTTCTAAACCCGCTTAATCATACTTCTATAAACTTTATATGATAATTATGAATTCATATGGCCGCTAATTTTTATACGAGTTTATTAATCCAAATTGCCCATACTTAAATTATAATTGGCAAAGTTCAGACCTTTACCTATATTACACCGATGAGCTATTTTTTTAACGACGTTACTTTTTGTGCGTAACTATTTTTTGTATATTGATCATTAAATTATTTATTACTGGAAATCCGTCTAAAATGTATGACGTGATAACATTCTTAAGGTATAATTTCATTCTTCTCAAATGGAATAGAAGTGATTAATGAAATGAATATCAACTTTACATAAATAGAAAAACATGATAAGATATTAATTCGATAAAGTGTTTCCAAGCACTTGTACGTTCGACTAATTGGAATTAGTTGTCTCACTTCTGTAATCAATGACAATCGATTATATGACAGACTTTCCGATTTGTGCGTTCACAGCGCGTCACTTGAATTGACTCATTTGTAATAACAACCATAGGGTAATGACAAACCAACAGTGATATAAGGATGTACGGAGCTTTGTTCACAGAGTAATCAGTCCAACAGTATTATTAAGTATATGTATAATGCGCTAAATGTACAGCAATGTATGTGTATGCATTGGTATACGTAATTCGCGTGCGAGAGTAGAGCGGATTTTTCAATTGTTATACTGCAGTTTAAAGCGGTTGTGTCAGGAGTAACATGAAACTTGTCGCCAATTTCGGCCGAATATTGCGCTCGTACGGTATTTCCTTCTGGGACAGCCCTATAATAGTAGGCTACAATAATAATTTATGTCATTAAGGAAGCTGTTTTTTGTAGCATTCTGCTCAGTACTCGAAGTCGCGCGTCGCGACCCGGATGTGGGGTTACCCATTTCTTTGTAGAAAGTGTGAAGTATCTCCAGTAAGGTCTCCACGTGGTACTTGCTAACTGACACAAAGACAATAACGACGTTACAGGACATTCATCAATCGATAGTCGCCATTCTTGAATAATAATGTACTTACCTTAGTATATACAGCACATAGACTTTTCATACAAAAAAAAAATTGTCTGTTGAATATAGAATCTTCCCTGACTCTATTTATTATAAACAAATATCATTAAAATACAAATAAATATTTAAAAAAATTCAAACCTTTACAAGTGTTTCAGTTTGCTTTGTTCGTTTAGTTTGCAGTTTGCTTTGTTCGTTTAGTTTGCAGTTTGCTTACAGCAACTTAATATGTAAGTCGGTATGCTCTTCATAATTTGAACACTATTCTAGCCAAAAAACGAAGTTCTAGTTGTAAATTAATAAATTATACAAATTAAACAATGGAATATTTATGATGTATATATACATATAGTGTATAATATCAATATGCTATAAGAAAAGATGAATACCTGAACTGGACTTTTCGAAACAAAAGCAGTACCGTTTAATGTAGAATAATAAAACTCTAGTAACGGGGGAACATCGTAAAAACTGAACAAATGAAATTTAATACTCTAGGTGTTGTAAAACGGAAGGTAAATAAGTTTATTGAGGGCAGTTAACTTAATTTAGACCTTCGTTGGGCTCTTACGAGTTCAAACAGCCGCGACGGTCACGTTACAGCGAAATGCCGGTTGACATACATTGTTTCTTCATGTTTATGTGTTTTCTTAAATTCCCTCTGACAATCACAAAAGACAACTGGACAGCGTAAGAAAAATAAATAATGACAGTCAGGCCAGCTTAGTTGAAAAAAAAGGCGATGCAGTTATGACGACTGCCGTCAGAAGTGAAAACTCAAAGCACTGGAATAACTGTGTTCGCTTTTGAATTTTTTAAATAATTATACTATAAATTATTTAAATTTCATAATTTATAAATTGAAATGATTATGATTAGTCTGGTATTCACATGTATTGGCACTCTGAACTATAATTATATACATTTCTATACAGTTTATTAATTAATTAATGAAACATATGATGGGCTGCAAAATCTCAATATTACTTATAAATATTAGATGTACCGTTGCCAGTAGACGCAAACTGCGCAAGCGCCATACGGTCGATCACGCTTACTAACATGTCATGACGCAAAATCATAAGTTTATCTCTTGCCAAAAAAATACCGCTCAACGCGCTTACAGAAGTTTTCACTTCAAAAACGACACTAGCAGGTGCTTAGTCTATTATTTCTGTTTACTATCTGCAGTTTTTGAAGTTATTCTATTATGATTCGGCATCGCAGAAGAATTTACAAATATTATATTGCCACTAGCTCTACCCGCAGCTCCGCACGCGTTTTTTTTTGTAAATTGTGTTAAAGAAATATAAAATTGTGAGACAATGCACAATTATAGAAATGCTATTTAAAAACAATTATAAGTACGACACGCACGTCACTTACAGTAACTTGTAACGTATACATTAGATATATAAATAGTAACAGTGTGTGAAACGACGGTTATCATCAGCTTGCCAATTGTCTACATTTCAGTTCCGCTTAATTTTATTTAAAAACCTGAGTGTGTGCTTTTCCGGAAGCACGTTTAATAACCATAGAAAAATTACAATTGCTTTTCTGTATTTCATTCGAAAGTAATATGAGAACTCCTATATTAATAGACAATGCAAATAATTTTAGTAATAAAATCATGCATTTAAGGGTTAACCCACCGTACAACTACCTCAGTGCTCACTTATACAGTATAAGGAACTAATGAAACAATAACTTAAAGATATTATTATAATGATATAATATGCCCATATTGTCAATAAATAACACGTTTATGATCTAATGTCTTATTAGAAAGACCCCTTCTATCTTCAAAATTACTATTAATGATTATAATGTTGAATTCGAAACAATGAATGAGCTGACGTCTTGAAATCTTGCATAAATATAAATCCAAAATATGAAACTTGATATCTGCCTAAGCAGTTTTTAATATTCGACAATTTAAATAGTGGTCATTGAACTCGATACAATAGTTTTATATGTTACTATGGTTATTGAGTTATGTAGACGAAAGCGCGATAATTTAAAAGAAATGGCCGCCAAAATGTCCAAAAAGACAACATAATTCAAATTACAAGCATAGATACAGATATATGAATTTCAATTATATTCTTTTTTTTTGGAGTCCAGTACAACGCACGTCTTACGTACATATTTACAGTGAACAACATATTTTTTGCTAAATGTCAATGGAGATAGCACTGTGGACGAAGCCACGGTTAACAACTAGTATAAATTAAAATAGACTAAATTATTTGTTATGATGTCTTCTATCGGCCCGTGAAAATTCCGTGAAAATCGGTCCAACCGTTTTGGAGTTAGCATTACGGACGAAGCCGCGGTTAATAGCTAGTCAATTTAAAGTAGCCTAAGTAACCCGCTGTAATTTCAGCTATCTGCTAGTGAAATTCCTGTCAAAATCGGTCCAACAGTTTCGGAGATTACCCGGAACAAACAGACAGACAGACAAAAATTTTAAAAATTGCATTTTTGTTATTAGTAACGTGTCTACTTTCATACCCAATCAGTTATTTTTTTTTAATTTTGATATTACATACAGACACTTCATTTTTATTATATGTATAGATTAGTTTAAGGAGTTAATTTGTTCCTATATTCCTTAATATTCCAGACATTACTTCACTGTCTAATTGCTAGTAGCTATTAAAACCTCTGCGAGAATTTTTAAGCCAATTCGAAGTACACTTAGCTTGTTTACAATAGCTTAAATATCATATATATTAATACGTGAAGCTAAAACTTTGTACCCCTTTTTAAGGGAATTGGACGAACGGATGAACGTGAAATTTTATATGTTAGTAGAAAGTTTATATGGAGGAGAAGTGCAGAAAGCAATTTTTTTTATATAAAATGCATTACAAGCATATTACATTAATTAAAATATTCATTACTCACGCTACTGCTCAAATTTTACCCAACATATACACACATGTAAATGGAAAAGTCATTTTGACATCCGTCAAAATGTCCGTCACTCTTATGTTCCAATATTTTACCTTTTCAATATTTTTAACATAACTGACGTTGCATGCCTTACATGCCCTTCTTCCTTCCTACTGGTCAAATTGTAGGTTAATTTTATAATAATATATTGTGTAT